>OZ025248.1:2826015-3028873 GCA_964019135.1 Arenicola marina | reverse complement strand
TGGCGGATCCAGTGTCCTCCTCCCCCCACCCCCACCCCGCATGACTGCCCACAGTGGCGGATCCAGGGTCCTCCTCCCCCCACCCCCCACCCCGCAAGACTGCCCACAGTGGCGGATCCAGGGTCCTCCTCGCCCCACCCCCCACCCCGCAAGACTGCCCACAGTGGCGAATCCAGGGTCCTCCTCCCCCCACCCCCCACCCCGCATGACTGCCCACAGTGGCGGATCCAGTGTCCTCCTCCCCCCACCCCCACCCCGCATGACTGCCCACAGTGGCGGATCCAGTGTCCTCCTCCCCCCACCCTCACCCCGCATGACTGCCCACAGTGGCGGATCCAGGGTCCTCCTCCCCCCACCCCCACCCCGCATGACTGCCCACAGTGACGGATCCAGTGTCCTCCTCCCCCCACCCCACCCCGCATGACTGCCCACAGTGGCGGATCCAGGGTCCTCCTCCCCCCACCCCCACCCCGCATGACTGCCGACAGTGGCGGATCCGGTGTCCTCCTCCCCCCACCCCCACCCCCGCATGACTGCCCACAGTGGCGTATCCAGGGTCCTCCTCCCCCACCCCCCCGTCCCGCATGACTGCCCACAGTGGCGGATCCAGTGTCCTCCTCCCCCCCACCCCCACCCCGCATGACTGCCCACAGTGGCGGATCCAGGGTCCTCCTCCACCCACCCCCACCCCGCATGACTGCCCACAGTGGCGGATCCAGTGTCCTCCTCCCCCCACCCCCACCCCGCATGACTGCCCACAGTGGCGGATCCAGGGTCCTCCTCCCCCCACCCCCACCCCGCAAGACTGCCCACAGTGGCGGATCCAGGGTCCTCCTCGCCCCACCCCCACCCCGCAAGACTGCCCACAGTGGCGAATCCAGGGTCCTCCTCCCCCCACCCCCACCCCGCATGACTGCCCACAGTGGCGGATCCAGTGTCCTCCTCCCCCCACCCCCACCCCGCATGACTGCCCACAGTGGCGGATCCAGTGTCCTCCTCCCCCCACACTCACCCCGCAAGACTGCCCACAGTGGCGGATCCAGGGTCCTCCTCCCCCCCACCCCCACCCCACATGACTGCCCACAGTGGCGGATCCAGTGTCCTCCTCCCCCCACCCCCACCCCGCATGACTGCCCCCAGTGGCGTATCCAGGGTCCTCTTCCCCCCACCCCCACAGACACGTTTATGAAACTGAAAGGGCATGGCAGACCATGTGAATGCTTGCTTTGTTTTTATAATGAAAGCGCTTGGTGGGCGGTGTGATCGCTTGCTTGATAAAAACCACGTGAAAGATTGGCAGGCGCTTTGAATGCTAGGTTTGTCATGCCTGTGAGAGGGCTTGGTAGACGGTGCGTGACCTAGGTTGGTCATGACCGTGAGAGGGCTTGGTAGACGGTGCGTGACCTAGGTTTGTCATGACCGTGAGAGGGCATGGTAGACGGTGCGTGACCTAGGTTTGTCATGACCGTGAGAGGGCATGGCAGACGGTGTGTGACCTAGGTTTGTCATGACCGTGAGAGGGCATGGTAGACGGTGCGTGACCTAGGTTTGTCATGACTGTGAGAGGGCATGGTAGACGGTGCGTGACCTAGGTTGGTCATGACCGTGAGAGGGCATGGTAGACGGTGCGTGACCTAGGTTTGTCATGACTGTGAGAGGGCATGGCAGACGGTGTGTGACCTAGGTTGGTCATGACCGTGAGAGGGTATGGCAGACGGTGCGTGACCTAGGTTGGTCATGACCGTGAGAGGGTATGGCAGACGGTGCGTGACCTAGGTTTGTCATGACCGTGAGAAGGCATGGTAGACGGTGCGTGACCTAGGTTGGTCATGACCGGGAGAGGGCATGGCAGACGGTGCGTGACCTAGGTTGGTCATGACCGTGAGAGGACATGGCAGACGGTGCGTGACCTAGGTTGGTCATGACCGTGAGAGGGTATGGCAGACGGTGCGTGACCCTAGGTTTGTCATGACCGTGAGAGGGCATGGCAGACGGTGCGTGACCTAGGTTTGTCATGGCCGTGAGAGGGTATGGCAGACGGTGCGTGACCTAGGTTGGTCATGACCGTGAGAGGGTATGGCAGACGGTGCGTGACCTAGGTTGGTCATGACCGTGAGAGGGCTTGGTAGACGGTGCGTGACCTAGGTTTGTCATGACCGTGAGAGGGCGTGGTAGACGGTGCGTGACCTAGGTTTGTCATGACCGTGAGAGGACATGGCAGACGGTGTGTGACCTAGGTTTGTCATGACCGTGAGAGGGCATGGTAGACGGTGCGTGACCTAGGTTGGTCATGACCGTGAGAGGGCGTGGTAGACGGTGCGTGACCTAGGTTTGTCATGACCGTGAGAGGACATGGCAGACGGTGTGTGACCTAGGTTTGTCATGACCGTGAGAGGGCATGGTAGACGGTGCGTGACCTAGGTTTGTCATGACCGTGAGAGGGCGTGGTAGACGGTGCGTGACCTAGGTTTGTCATGACCGTGAGAGGGCATGGCAGACGGTGTGTGACCTAGGTTTGTCATGACCGTGAGAGGGCATGGTAGACGGTGCGTGACCTAGGTTTGTCATGACCGTGAGAGGGCATGGCAGACGGTGCGTGACCTAGGTTGGTCATGACCGTGAGAGGGCATGGCAGACGGTGCGTGACCTAGGTTGGTCATGACCGTGAGAGGGCATGGCAGACGGTGCGTGACCTAGGTTGGTCATGACCGTGAGAGGGCATGGCAGACGGTGCGTGACCTAGGTTGGTCATGACCGTGAGAGGGCATGGCAGACGGTGCGTGACCTAGGTTTGTCATGGCCGTGAGAGGGTATGGCAGACGGTGTGTGACCTAGGTTTGTCATGGCCGTGAGAGGGCGTGGCAGACGGTGTGTGACCTAGGTTGGTCATGACCGTGAGAGGGCATGGTAGACGGTGCGTGACCTAGGTTTGTCATGGCCGTGAGAGGGTATGGCAGACGGTGTGTGACCTAGGTTTGTCATGGCCGTGAGAGGGCGTGGCAGACGGTGTGTGACCTAGGTTGGTCATGACCGTGAGAGGGCACGGTAGACGGTGCGTGACCTGGTTAGGTCATGACCGTGAGAGGGCATGGCAGACGGTGCGTGACCTAGGTTTGTCATGGCCGTGAGAGGGTATGGCAGACGGTGCGTGACCTAGGTTTGTCATGGCCGTGAGAGGGTATGGCAGACGGTGCATGACTTAGGTTGGTCATGACCGTGAGAGGGCATGGCAGACGGGGCGTGACCTAGGTTTGTCATGGCCGTGAGAGGGTATGGCAGACGGTGCGTGACCTAGGTTTGTCATGGCCGTGAGAGGGTATGGCAGACGGTGTGTGACCTAGGTTTGTCATGGCCGTGAGAGGGCGTGGCAGACGGTGTGTGACCTAGGTTGGTCATGACCGTGAGAGGGCACGGTAGACGGTGCGTGACCTGGTTAGGTCATGACCGTGAGAGGGCATGGCAGACGGTGCGTGAACAAGGTTTGTCATGGCCGTGAGAGGGTATGGCAGACGGTGCGTGACCTAGGTTTGTCATGGCCGTGAGAGGGTATGGCAGACGGTGCATGACTTAGGTTGGTCATGACCGTGAGAGGGCATGGCAGACGGGGCGTGACCTAGGTTTGTCATGGCCGTGAGAGGGTATGGCAGACGGGGCGTGACCTAGGTTGGTCATGACCGTGAGAGGGCATGGCAGACGGGGCGTGACCTAGGTTGGTCATGACCGTGAGAGGGTATGGCAGACGGTGCGTGACCTAGGTTGGTCATGACCGTGAGAGGGCATGGCAGACGGTGCGTGACCTAGGTTGGTCATGACCGTGAGAGGGTATGGCAGACGGTGCGTGACCTAGGTTGGTCATGACCGTGAGAGGGTATGGCAGACGGTGCGTGACCTAGGTTGGTCATGACCGTGAGAAGGCATGGCAGACGGTGCGTGACCTAGGTTGGTCATGACCGTGAGAGGGCGTGGTAGACGGTGCGTGATCTAGGTTGGTCATGACCGTGAGAGGGTTATGGCAGACGGTGCGTGACCTAGGTTGGTCATGACCGTGAGAGGGCGTGGCAGACGGTGTGTGACCTAGGTTGGTCATGCCGTGAGAGGGTATGGCAGACGGGGCGTGACCTAGGTTGGTCATGACCGTGAAAGGGTATGGCAGACGGGGCGTGACCTAGGTTGGTCATGGCCGTGAGAGGGTATGGCAGACGGGGCGTGACCTAGTTGGTCATGGCCGTGAGAGGGTATGGCAGACGGGGCGTGACCTAGGTTGGTCATGGCCGTGAGAGGGTATGGCAGACGGGGCGTGACCTAGGTTGGTCATGACCGTGAGAGGGTATGGCAGACGGGGCGTGACCTAGGTTGGTCATGGCCGTGAGAGGGTATGGCAGACGGGGCGTGACCTAGGTTGGTCATGGCCGTGAGAGGGTATGGCAGACGGTGCGTGACCTAGGTTGGTCATGACCGTGAGAGGGCATGGCAGACGGGGCGTGACCTAGGTTGGTCATGGCCGTGAGAGGGTATGGCAGACGGGGCGTGACCTAGGTTGGTCATGACCGTGAGAGGGTATGGCAGACGGGGCGTGACCTAGGTTGGTCATGACCGTGAGAGGGTATGGCAGACGGGGCGTGACCTAGGTTGGTCATGGCCGTGAGAGGGGTATGGCAGACGGGGCGTGACCTAGGTTGGTCATGACCGTGAGAGGGTATGGCAGACGGGGCGTGACCTAGGTTGGTCATGACCGTGAGAGGGTATGGCAGACGGGGCGTGACCTAGGTTGGTCATGGCCGTGAGAGGGTATGGCAGACGGTGCGTGACCTAGGTTTGTCATGACCGTGAGAGGGCATGGCAGACGGGGCGTGACCTAGGTTGGTCATGGCCGTGAGAGGGTATGGCAGACGGGGCGTGACCTAGGTTGGTCATGACCGTGAGAGGGTATGGCAGACGGGGCGTGACCTAGGTTGGTCATGACCGTGAGAGGGTATGGCAGACGGGGCGTGACCTAGGTGGTCATGGCCGTGAGAGGGTATGGCAGACGGTGCGTGACCTAGGTTTGTCATGACCGTGAGAGGGTATGGCAGACGGGGCGTGACCTAGGTTGGTCATGACCGTGAGAGGGTATGGCAGACGGTGCGTGACCTAGGTTTGTCATGACCGTGAGAGGGTATGGCAGACGGGGCGTGACCTAGGTTGGTCATGGCCGTGAGAGGGTATGGCAGACGGGGCGTGACCTAGGTTGGTCATGACCGTGAGAGGGTATGGCAGACGGTGCGTGACCTAGGTTTGTCATGACCGTGAGAGGGTATGGCAGACGGTGTGACCTAGGTTGGTCATGGCCGTGAGAGGCGTAATATGCCGAGATGGCATGTGGATCAATAGCCTCAAAGCGACAAGGCACAATTTGGAAAGAGGGTGAGGAGAATGATGTTTTGACTCAAAGTTTACGGAGAAACTGGCTGACCCCGTCACCAAATCGGGCTCTCAAGAATATATTATTTACCACGCGCTTGTTGATTCCAGTCGACCTACCTATATCTATTAAATATTTCAAATAGGCCTAATTTGTATACATGTATTCTACAAAGCTACGCGTCTTGCAACTCTATGTCAACATACTTGATCAAGCTTCAGCTACAAAATTGATTGGTAACAGCAAGTATATTATACTATTATTGTACCAGATACAATTTAATTCATTTATTCCGAAAAGTTCGTTCTCTATTTTTCTTGTTTGTGCTTGTCGCTAGATTACTACACTTGTATCCCACAATGTCGTACTTTGGGGGTCTGAAAGATGGTGTCCAGCGTCCAGTATCGAACATTCCCAGTGTCGAATGTCGATTTTTCACGACCTTCCGTGTCACTGTTTGGCCAAGTTCATTGTCCTTTTTGCAAAAATCTGTGGCGATGTGGCTTTTTAAGAACTTCAGGGTCGGAATTATGGGGGTCGATCAATGTCGAATGTCGATTTTTCAACAATGCCTGTGTCACGTTTCGCCATTTACCCTTTCCAGACACATAACTTTGTATTTATTTAGTGTCTGTGTTCTTGGTGAACTGATAAAAAAAAAAATATTGTATCATTGTTATCATTATAATTTGTTGTCATCATGATTATCATTATAACTATGATCGTCACTTACTTACTGCAACGTGTCGAGTAACCACTTGGGAGCGACGCACATGGCATTCAAACAATGAACGTAAGTCAAGTTTTGTCATTAAGAAAGACTTAAAACACTTATCCGAAATGTGCGTGTGGTGATATATGCCTCTTCCCATGCGCCTGGTTAACTAAGGTAGCACCCCCCCCCCCCTCCTATCCCGCCCGTAGACCCACATTCTGGAGTCGCGCCTCATTCCATCATTTAGGGCTGCCCCGATAGCTCAGTGGGTTAGAACGGTTGCACTGAGCGCTCTGGCCACCCGAGAACCTAAGGGCACGTGGGTCGTTGGTTCGAGCTTCGCTGTGGTCATGTCTGTGTGGTCGCAGGATAAATATGCTATGTCCTTCTTCGCAAAGAGTAGGGGGTTACCCCGGGGACATGGCTCCGCTCTTCCATTCTTTCTCACATTGACGCGATAAGACCAGAATTTGTCAAAGCGTCCCGGAAATACAACCAACAAACAACCAACCGGTCCATCCTATACATATCAACACCAGACACCAGATTACTATTCATAACCTTCGCAATATATCAACTTTGATCCCATTATTCTTGTTTTTGCTTAAACAACGTACCTGACGACTGAAGTCCTGGGCCGACCAGGAAGCCTGTGATAGGTTAAACACCTGACACGTAACCTCATTGGCGGTATTCCTCTTCTTAAACTGCAATTCGAAGCCCGTGACATGCTGGACGGAATCTGAAGAGATAGTCAGTCAGCGCTGTTTTGGGGTTGCATCATTTTTGTTCCAGTCACACACTCAGTAGCCCAGTGTGCTACAAGTAAACCTTTAGTCGTCAATCATTAAAAACAAATAAATTGCTTGTTACCGTCGACGCTTAACTTTCAAAACAACTGATCCAACTCGCTTGCAATATTGAGGAATGAGAAGCGACAGTACTACAGTATTTGTGACAATGACATGTTTATTTTCACGTGCACCTCAGTGTTGGCGGAAAATGTCGAATGAAATGAAATCTGTGTGACGGAAGATGTACTTGACAGCTCATATTGCGTACGTGGTGTATGTCTGTGAGAACCGAAAACGTCCGACTGCCCAAAACGGGCCAGGATCATCAGTTAGATACCAATTTTTGTCCAAGAACAACACGAGCATCAACGAGTAAATATATCCTCAGATTTGTTCCATACCCTCCCGTTCTCGCATAAATATTGTTTTCATGGATAGATATAGGTCCGGAGGGGGTGTCCTATAACGAGCAAAGAGGCCAAGGCTGTAAAGTACTGCTAACGCTTTTTCCGTACTGCTAACGCTAACGTGTCGGGGTTTTCTGTATCTTGTAAGGTTTACGTGTCCCGTGCCTATAAAGCTAGATGGCGCTAGAATCTGGCCACCGTACCCTGCAAACTATTCCTTCGAATGCGCTCATCGAAAAAACAAAAGAAAAACTAAGATGAAAACTAGACAAAGCGAAAAAAACTGGATAAAAACTGGATGATAGTGGCATTGACGAACATATATCAGTGTGGGGCATTGTGTTCTAACGCACCCCTCATATGTCATTGGTTTACTTTAATTACTTTTTCTAATTAAACTACAGCCAGTCACATCAGGCTATACGGGACACGCAAACTAAACCAGACACATAAAGCCCCGACATACCTGTGTGGGAGCCTTATGTGTCCTCCGGGTCTTATGTGTCTTCAGGCTCTTATGTGTCCCTGATCGCCATTCCACCTAATTCCTTCTGGATAACCCCCAATTCCTGAGCTCTAATCTCTAATATCTGACCCCTAATCCCTTATGGATGACCCCTAATCCCTTATGGATGAACCCTAATCCCTTATGGATGACCCCTAATCTTTTATGGATGACCCCTAATCCCTGAACCCTAATCCCCAATTCCTGACTCCTAACCCTTAATCTCCCCTCAATAATCTGGAGAGTGGACCGGCAATGAGGGACAGGCAAGGCCCTGAAGACACATTAGGCCGTGTGCGCTCCAGATTTGATCTAATGCCAGATATGTGGTAATGCATAGGAACAAAATTCGCAGTTTATATAAACTGAGTAAGTCACGTGATGCGACTTCCTAAGAACATTAATTCCTCGATAGTTAGTAATGGAAGTTTATAATAGGCATCGATCTGACAGAAAACATGATTGTTAGAATTTAACCAGTAATCGATAATTATCAAATTTCATGCCGCTCCCAGCAGCCAGATAAGCTTTGCAAGCCCCTCGACGTACGAACCATTTTCCGGCATGGACCATGACACGTTGACTCCGGACCAGGACCGATAGGACTCATCCCCGGGCAGGACGTGGGTCGCTAGGGCCAGGTGGAGGGGTGGGCCAGGCAACCCGTGGCCGTTGGGGGAAGAAGGCCAGGTCGACGCCATCTCACAATCTGAGGGAATCATTAGAGATAAGGCAGCTATAACTTAAATAAGCTAAGTGTTTAATTCTTATTTCTATACAGCTTTACAATTCTTCACAATCTCGGGCATGAAGTCTTGATACGCGATAAGTTAAATTTAAAAAATAAAAAATTCTATAAAACAAGCAATTCTTAACGAGTGGTTAAGTATGTTGTCTTTGCCTATATCTGTAATGTCACGGACAGTTCCGGATAACTATTAGAACACTCATCAGAACAGATGGTATATATATATTATCGCTCATTGATTGAGATTGCTTAACAACGCATCGTTACAACTGTCTCTACGCGACCCTAGCACAATATAAAGGGTCACTCTGAAGGGCTTTTAACACTTGAACGTTCAGTTCTCCCACCGCCCACCGGCCACCGCCCACCGGCCACCGCCCACCGCCCACCGGCCACCGCCCACCGGCCACCGCCCACCGGCCACCGCCCACCGGCCACCGGCCACCGCCCACCGGCCACCGCCCACCGGCCACCGCCCACCGGCCACCGGCCACCGGCCACCGCCCACCGGCCACCGCCCACCGCCCACCGGCCACCGCCCACCGGCCACCGCCCACCGGCCACCGCCCACCGCCCACCGGCCACCGCCCACCGGCCACCGCCCACCGGCCACCGCCCACCGCCCACCGCCCACCGGCCACCGGCCACCGCCCACCGGCCACCGCCCACCGCCCACCGGCCACCGCCCACCGGCCACCGCCCACCGGCCACCGCCCACCGGCCACCGCCCACCGCCCACCGGCCACCGGCCACCGCCCACCGGCCACCGCCCACCGGCCACCGGCCACCGGCCACCGCCCACCGCCCCACCGGCCACCGCCCACCGGCCACCGCCCACCGGCCACCGCCCACCGGCCACCGCCCACCGCCCACCGCCCACCGGCCACCGCCCACCGGCCACCGCCCACCGGCCACCGCCCACCGGCCACCGCCCACCGCCCACCGGCCACCGCCCACCGCCCACCGCCCACCGGCCACCGGCCACCGCCCACCGGCCACCGCCCACCGGCCACCGCCCACCGCCCACCGCCCACCGCCCACCGGCCACCGCCCACCGGCCACCGCCCACCGGCCACCGCCCACCGGCCACCGCCCACCGCCCACCGGCCACCGCCCACCGCCCACCGCCCACCGGCCACCGGCCACCGCCCACCGGCCACCGCCCACCGGCCACCGCCCACCGCCCACCGCCCACCGCCCACCGCCCACCGGCCACCGCCCACCGCCCACCGCCCACCGGCCACCGCCCACCGGCCACCGCCCACCGCCCACCGCCCACCGCCCACCGGCCACCGCCCACCGGCCACCGCCCACCGGCCACCGCCCCACCGCCCACCGCCCACCGCCCACCGGCCACCGCCCACCGCCCACCGCCCACCGCCCACCGCCCACCGGCCACCGGCGCCCACCGGCCACCGCCCACCGCCCACCGCCCACCGCCCACCGCCCACCGGCCACCGCCCACCGCCCACCGCCCACCGCCCACCGGCCACCGCCCACCGGCCACCGCCCACCGCCCACCGCCCACCGGCCACCGCCCACCGGCGCCCACCGCCCACCGCCCACCGGCCACCGCCCACCGGCCACCGCCCACCGCCCACCGGCCACCGCCCACCGCCCACCGGCCACCGCCCACCGGCCACCGGCCACCGCCCACCGCCCACCGGCCACCGCCCACCGGCCACCGCCCACCGCCCACCGCCCACCGGCCACCGCCCACCGCCCACCGGCCACCGCCCACCGGCCACCGGCCACCGCCCACCGCCCACCGCCCACCGCCCACCGGCCACCGCCCACCGGCCACCGCCCACCGGGCACCGGCCACCGCCCACCGCCCACCGGCCACCGCCCACCGGCCACCGCCCACCGGCCACCGGCCACCGCCCACCGCCCACCGGCCACCGGCCACCGCCCACCGGCCACCGCCCACCGCCCACCGGCCACCGGCCACCGCCCACCGGCCACCGCCCACCGGCCACCGCCCACCGGCCACCGCCCACCGGCCACCGGCCACCGCCCACCGCCCACCGCCCACCGCCCACCGCCCACCGCCCACCGGCCACCGCCCACCGGCCACCGCCCACCGGCCACCGCCCACCGGCCACCGCCCACCGTGGACTGTGCGAGAGACGCAGGATATCTATAACAATACAGCCATGGGGCAACCGCCCTTCTTTCGAAGCACGCGTTGCCATGATTACGTCATTCAAGTGGGTAGATGGTGTGATATTGCCGTGAGATAAATCTTCGACAAATAGTTTTCATTTGAATCCACTATTGACAAGGGTGTAAAGCCTCTTAATGCTGACGCCCACTGGACGTGGGTCGTCTAACATCGACAGATGGCACCTGGCAGAACCAGTGCGTAATGTAATGATAGTCCTTGTAGCCAAATATAACAGTACGTTGAAATAGAGAGTCATCTGCTTGCGCGATCGGGCAGTATGAACAACAAAACTTCACAAGTAGCCTACAACGAGATTATTGCGATAGCGAAAGGCTATATACATCAGGCTATATATAATGAGGAATGTTGTGTGTAGCCCCAGTACGGGGTAACGGGTGAGATATAACTTGTATGTAATACGTGACAATGGGTGAGATATGGTTTGGGTACGTAACACCGGTACGGGACAATGGGTGAGATATGACGGGGGTACGTAACACAGGGACAATGGGTGAGATATGGTTTCGGTACGTAATACCGGTACGGGACAATGGGTGAGATATGTAGGGGTACGTAACACCGTAATGGGGCAATGGGTGAGATATGGTTTGGGTACGTAGCACCGGTACGGGACAATGGGTGAGATATGGTTTGGGTACGTAACACCGGTACGGGACAATGAGTGAGATATGACGGGGGTACGTAACACCGGTACGGGACAGTGGGTGAGATATGGATGGGGTACGTAACACCGGTACGGGACAATGGGTGAGATATGGTTTGGGTACGTAACACCGGTACGGGACAATGGGTGAGATATGACGGGGGTACGTAACACCGGTATGGGGCAATGGGTGAGATATGGTTTGGGTACGTACCGGTACGGGACAATGGGTGAGATATGACGGGGGTACGTAACACCGGTATGGGGCAATGGGTGAGATATGGTTTGGGTACGTACCGGTACGGGACAATGGGTGAGATATGACGGAGGTACGTAACACCGGTACGGGACAATGGGTGAGATATGTTGGGGTACGTTAAGCCGTGCACGGGGTGATGGATGACAAACACATAAACCGTTGGAAACCCACTGGGATCGGCTATGATGCTGCACGGCAAGTCCATCTGCAAAGAACGACTAAAGATTACAAGAGGAATTAGTATTTTCATTTTTTATATATATTCTTCAGGGGTACCACAAGGTTTATAATATGATTTTTATTAACGCAATACACTTCAATGTAAACGCTCCGCGATCAGTCAGATCGGTCAGTGAGGTACAACTCGGGCACTGGGTAAGTCCCCCCCCCCTCGTCGCCCTACAATTCCCGAACACAGAGGTGTGACAGCGTTGTTGCGGGATACCCCCTCTGAATCGCGAATGGTGAGATCGCGAATATCGATCTTCGCGCCCAAACAATTGCCACTCCAAAAATCGCGAATCTCCAAGAATTCCTGGATGCCAATCGCGGAGATCGGAAAAGGTACCCCCCCCCCCCACCCCACCCCCTAGCGCAATGACTGACCAGTGACCACTTACCTGCGAACACGTGACCCGGTCAACGTTAGAGGTGTCGTCCGGCGCCGCCTTGATCCAGGCGTGGCCACCTCCCCGGGTGTGTCCAATCATCAGGATCAACGATGCCAGGACTCGTAGTCCCTCCATCGCGTATCCAGATGAACCTCACGTGTCGATAAGATTGCGTTACGTTAGCCAATCGAGCAGGAATCAATTTCTCGGCACGACGCGTGTGCAGTCAAATCCCAGTGTAAATCGGAACCGAGTGAGGCTCAGTTCCATATCAGCTAGCGACGTGAAGTGACGTCAACGTGTTCATCTATCTATGTCATGTTCGCTTATAGAGTCATCATTCCGAGACGAGCTCCTTCATTAATGATTAAAACATATTTTCCAGGGAAATTCCCTAAGTCATGCAGCACCTGTACGTCATTGGTCATCAAGAAGCTAGGAGCCACCTCTGTGATATAATATAACAGCGCTGCACCGTGAGTGTTAGCAGGATGTCACACGACGTGTACCGCTAGCAGGTCCGCCACCACAAGCCGGACGCCAGGTATTCAAACTTCCTGGTTTTATTTGCGGAGTATCTTTCCTGGATATTACCTTCGACCAATCACGAAGGGCTACGTGAACATGGGGAAAGGTGAAGTCGTTTTTACGAGACACATTGAGAAGGCGACCGAGGGGGTTGGTGAGCGAGTGTGTAAGTGAGCGGGTGTGTGAGTGAGCGGGTGTGTGGGTGAGCGGGTGTGTAAGTGAGCGGGTGTGTTGGTGAGCGGGTGTGTGGGTGAGCGGGTGTGTGAGTGTGTGAGAGGGGCTGCAGGGCAGGAGCAGCTGGGCGTAGACCTAGCTACCCCAGATAGGTCTCGTGTTGTTTGCATTCAATGCGGTAATTAAGCCATATATTATACTTGACATCGCCCAGCCCCCTGATGATAATAACCACTGATGTCAAAGCGAAATCAGGGAAACTAGATTAATGGGGATGTATAGATGTGGGTGACGGTGTGTCGCGGCGGTGATGGTGACAGCATAATTTGTAAGAGAGGTAGGGGCATGTCAATGTTCCACATAGTCATGTTCCACGTTTTACCCCGAGTCTCACCTGCACCGCCCCCCGCCCCCCCGTCTCACTTGCACCGCCCCCACCCCCTCCTCCACCACCACGGCCTCGCATAGGCCACGGCGACACGGCGCCCCAGTCCGCGCCACTGCAAGTCATATCCACTAACGGGGGGGAGGGGGGGGCAAGGGGTATTTCCATTTCTCGGGAGTGGGCTTTTCATTTTACCGTGAACTGGGAATGAGGAAAATCATTCTTCGGGAACTGGGAATGGGCTATTAGCCGACCTCGGTGATCAAGGATTTTGATCAGTCGTGAACTGATAAATTTAATAATAAATATCCGTGAATTGGGAAATCGCCAATTTATATGATGTATCCGCCCTTTCCATTGTGTTCGGGGAGTTCTCCATTTAATTCATCGTGACCCCCCCCCCCCACTAACGGGCAATCGATACGATTCAACGCTGTTGTGATAGCGTGGTCGAGTTCACCCACCGCCCCCCGCTCCTCAATCCTAGCCCCCTTAAGGGTATAGAGGGAAGGGTCTTAACCTTTACACCCAGACCAGACCACTAAGTTTACGCTACGCTGTGAGACGCCCTTCAAGCCAAACCCTCCGAGTTCATGCTGGGTGACTTGCATAGCCTTTCACAGCGCCCGGCCACAAGCACAGCAGTAAGTGTTTGACACACCATCCTAATAATAACGAGAACGTCAAGCGTAGCTTGAGAAGGGAGACGACAATCTGGGGATAAGTGCAACTGGAATATATATAGCGAGTGCCGACTATGTACATGCATTACTGACAGTATAGGCCGAAATGTCAGCGCGCCGTGAGTCTTTTGGCGTATCGAAGCTTTATAATAGGATCGGCCATGTTAATTTGTTTAGTTTTTTTGCGTTTTTTTTTAATGGTATTTGGCACGCATGATGTCAGTAATATTGGTACCTATTCCACGACATACAGGAAGTCTATCTGCATTTATGTAGGCACAGCGATTTTTCTCCATTTTTATTCGTGTCAAATTTAACCATCCAATAGCTCGAAAACTATAAACGTGAGGTGAAATCTGAGACTACACCTCTCTGTACCTCTCTCAGAAGAATACTTTGAGACAAACCGCGGATCTCTAGATCCAATATTAACGGAGCTACGAAAAACATGATTCGTGAGCATGACCTTGTTGTTACCGTGACCTTGGATGCGTGACCTCGGTGAATATAGTCATTCGCGTCCAAATACTAATGTCATGTAATACGCAAGGCACCGTTTGTCTGACTTGTCCCCATCACGGAGAAATGGAGGGTTTTTTTCCCGCCAAAATTCTCTCATAGAGTGCCACGTTAAAGTTTGGGAATTTTTTGCACAAAAACTATACGGGCGATTTGCTAAATTTTAAAGACCGTATTCAAGGTTCTCCCAGACCCAATACGTGAAATAATCTGCAGTGTGATTAAATGTAAAAAATGTGAACGCTATAGCTATTTTTTTCGACTTTTGGTCCTATCTCCCAATGGTTAAGCGAATTTCAATTCGGTTCATATTTGACCATCGAATAACTCGAAAACTATTAACGAGAGGTGAAATCTGAGACCACATTTCCTTTGCGCCTCACTCTGAAGAATACTCTGAAACAAACCGCGGATCTCTAGACCCAATATTAACGGAGTCACTGCTAAAAACATGTTTCGTGACCTTAACCTTGCTGTGACCTTGACCTTTGACCTACATGGCCCATCTTCGAACTTAGCATGACGGTGGGCTGTGGCATTATCTCTGCAGAAGGAAAACTTCCGTATCTTTTAATTGAAAAAAAAAGATTTGAGGAGCTGAGTATTTTGACACACTGGACCTCCAATTCATAGAAATGGACTTCCGGTCATGCGCACTATACTCGCCAGGCGGCGCACCGAGCGCAGGTGAAAACAAACCCACGTGGCCCAACCATTCGCATGCGTTCCGCTCTGGTTCTCACCATATCGGCAGCCGTACTTTCCCTATATATATAGCTCTGCCTATGCAAATAAAATCATGTCGAAGCTGTGCAAGGTCTGGGGTTGCTCCAACCACAATATGCAAGACGAAACAAGGGCCGGGGGGGGGGGCATGGGTGGATCCAGGGGGGGGGGGGGAGACTTCCCCTCCCTTTTTGAGGAGGAATGCTGTTTTTCAATGCAAAAGTTAGGCCATCTGAGGTGTGGACCCCCCGCCCTTTTGTAGTGCTGCCCCATCCCCCTCGGTCGGAAACTTTTATTGGACCCCCCCCGTCCCCTTTTGCTAATTTCTGTATCCACGCTAGGGGTGGGGGCAGGACTATTTCTGGGCTATCATTTCTAGCTTGGGCCACAAATATTTGCGCTGCAATGGGATAATATTATTTTTATTGGGTAATATGAGAGCAAGAATTTGTGATAATCTAATATGGGACCAAGATTAATGTAACATTTTTTTGTTTTTTTGCCAGGGGGGGGGGGGGGGGCGGTTGCTCTCTGAAAACATCCGACCGAGGGGTGTGCTCTCTGAAAAACTTCCGACCGGGGGGGGGTGGGGGTCGTGCTCGGAGAAGCCGACTTCAACAGTGTATGTTCAGGTTTCCAAGGGGGGCGTTGCTCTCTCTCACTGAAAATTTGCGACTGGGGTGGGGGGCTGCTCTGAAGACTTGTGACGGGGGGGGGGGTGGGCTTGGGCTTAGAGATATTGTATGTTGTATGTTCTGGTTCCCAAGGGGGGCGGGGTTGCAACCCACCTAACCCCCCACCCCTAGATCCGCCACTGCCCCTCCCCACCTCTAGCCCAAGAAATTAAAAATTAGGGGAAGTTTTCTTCTATCCGGTCAAGGGTTGAATTATTTTTTTGCCAAATTTATGGCAAGCATTATTGTTCGCTAGGTGTAAAAAAGCTTTTGATCTATAGAGCATTATAGCCTTTAACCCATTTTTAGCCACCCCCCTGGCACTAGCCTCACCAGGCAGGCATTCAAAAAAATCGTAGGACATCCTTAAATAAATAAAAATGGGCGCGAAACCACGGACTAATTCGACAGAAAACACTGAGAAAGATGCTATGCTTACGTATCCACGGGAAAGTTTTCAAGGGCGCGATAACGAGGCTCAGTGTGCTTAGTCTGATGCGCACAAAAATTGTGACGTCAGTCCATTACCATGACGCAAATAAAAGCCCCTACCCCCCACCAAAAAAATAAATAAATATGTATTATTTTTCACCACAAGGTTATAAGATTGAGGGGAAGTAATTTTTTCCGTCAAGTCCAAGGCAACTTCTTCAATAAATGTAAGGAAAAATTAAAATTCAAGCAATTCTGTCAAGTTCAATGCAAGGTTATTTTTTTTGGGGGGTGGGGGGTGGGTGGAAATCAATCTAAGATCATAGAACATGGGCCTACAAACAGCAGAGATCTCAGATCAGACCTTGGGAAAAATCAAATATCAGAGATGAGAGAAACATCTGAGATCAAATATACTGCCTAAGATCAGAGAACATGCCAACCAATAAATCAGAGATCAGAGAACATGCCAACCCCCCAAATAGAGATCAGAGAACCGAGCCACCCTGTTCCACGCCCCCATTTGGTAAGGAGAAAATTTTCTGTCAAGTTCAACAATAATATTTTTTATCCACAAATTGAAGGCAAGAGAAAATGTCTTTCCCTCAAATTCAGGGTATGCATTTGTTTTGGGCCTTATTAATCAGGACCACTTATATAATTAGGTACGTTTGCAATTATGTGTCAGCAAGCAGAAGGTAAGAACTTGGCAGCAACAAATGAGGAATGGGGATATCCACTGGATTAATATAAATTATGAGGTTTCAATATGCATTCTGACCTACATAAATTTGTTTCTGCGTTAAGTTTTTGCATGCCTTGGGTCTACTCATAACAACAGGCTTCATCCCAAGAAGACGGTCACCCACTTCTCCGTTGCTTCGTTGGGCTTTAGGTCAGCTACTTTTAGTTTTCTGGGTACCTGGCACTAACTACACCAGGTAGGGATTCCAAATAGTTCTAGGACATAGCACAACGAAAGAAAATCAGACGCAAACGCACGGAACAAAACTAGTACAAAAGACACCAAAACACGAGATTTGTATGCAGATTTATAACCACGTGGCAATGTGTTCACCTGCGCGATAACGAGGCTCCGTATTTTCACCTACTACGCATGCGCACCAAACTTGTGACGTCAGGCCATTTCTATGAATATTAAGAGAGCTAGAGCGGAAAATGTGTTTTGGACGTATGACGTCATCGTGACATTGACCTTTGAGTTGTATTGCCCATCTACGAACTTAGACTGACGATTGTCATTCCGCATCTTTCTGTGAATTTGGAAGTCGATATCTTAAGGCATTCAAAAGATAATGCCCCGATAATTTTCAGACGAAAATGGAAAATTTTCGTCTTAACAAACGAACGAAGTGATAGATGCCGTAAAATCGAAGATTTGACGTCATAACAAACAGACTCACAGACAAACCGAACACACCGACATCAGTAGAAAATTGTAGATTTTCGTCTTAATAATATCCCGCCCCCCCCCCCCACAACACCTCACCTTAGCCTTAGCGGAGACCCCCGATCGATGAAATGATGCCGAAATTTGTGAGCACACACTCTACCTGTAAGATATTTTTGTCGTTCATACGCATACAGACTGTTTGGCCTATATATAACCATCGTTCAAAGTAGACCGCCAATGTGTAGTTACGGCACATTATAAACGACAAAGAAAGCGTATAGGTCTACTTCTCGGTTCGCGTTTTATGAGATTTTGAAACTGCGCCCTCCCCCCCCCACCGGCCCACGCACACAGGAAATGACGTTGTGCGCGTGAAATCGGTCATTTGAAAACCTGGTAAGTTTTTGTTCGGTTCAGTAGTCCCGTTTGCTGATCCATACAACGACATGGGGCAGTTGTTTGCACTTACACGCTCCCCACTCTACAGCCATAGAACTGGACTTGTAGCCATAGAACTGGACTTACAGCCATAGAACTGGACCTACAGTCATATAACTGGACTTACAGCCATAGAACTGGACCTACTGTCATGTAACTGGACTTACAGCCATAGAACTGGACCTACAGCCATATAACTGGACTTACGGCCATAGAACTGGACCTACAGCCATTGAACTGGACCTACAGCCATAGCAGTGGACCTACAGCCATAGAACTGGACCTAAAGCCATAGAACTGAACCTACAGCCATAAAACTGGACCTACACCCATAGAATTTGACCTACAACCATAGAACTGGACCTACAGCCATAGAACTGGACCTACAGCCATAGAACTGGACCTACAGCCATAGAACTGGACTTACAGCCATAGAACTGGACTTACAGCCATAGAACTGGACATACAGCCATAGAACTGGACCTGCAGCTATAGAACTGGACCTACAGCCATAGAACTGGACCTACAGCCATAGAACTGGACTTACAGCCATAGAACTGGACCTACAGCCATATAACTGGACCTACAGCCATAGAACTGGACCTACAGCCATAGAACTGGACTTACAGCCATAGAACTGGACCTACAGCCATATAACTGGACTTACAGCCATAGAACTGGACCTACAGCCATAGAACTGGACCTACAGCCATAGAACTGGACCTACAGCCATATAACCGGACTTACAGGCATAGAACTGGACCTACAGCCATATAACTGGACTTACAGCCATAGAACTGGACCTACAGCCATATAACTGGACCTGCAGCTATAGAACTGGACCTACAGCCATAGAACTGGACCTACAGCCATAGAACTGGACTTACAGCCATAGAACTGGACCTACAGCCATATAACTGGACCTACAGCCATAGAACTGGACCTACAGCCATAGAACTGGACTTACAGCCATAGAACTGGACCTACAGCCATATAACTGGACTTACAGCCATAGAACTGGACCTACAGCCATAGAACTGGACCTACAGCCATAGAACTGGACCTACAGCCATATAACCGGACTTACAGGCATAGAACTGGACCTACAGCCATATAACTGGACTTACAGCCATAGAACTGGACCTACAGCCATAGAACTGGACCTACAGCCATAGAACTGGACTTACAGCCATAGAACTGGACCTACAGCCATATAACTGGACTTACAGCCATAGAACTGGACCTACAGCCATAGAACTGGACCTACAGCCATAGAACTGGACCTACAGCCATAAAGGTGGACCTACAGCCATAGAACTGGACCTACAGCCATAGAACTGGACCTACAGCCGTAGAACTGGACCAACAGCCATAAAACTGGACCTACAGCCATAGAACTGGACTTACAGCTATAGAACTGGACCTAAAGCCATAGAACTGGACCTACAACCATAGAACTGGACCTACAGCCATAGATCTGGATCAATTAATATCCATAGAGCGGGGACTACAACCGTAGAACTGAGCTGCAGTCATTGAACTGGAGCACTAACCATAGATATGGGGCAATAGTCATGGATATGGGACAATAGCCATAGATATGGGGCAATAGCCATAGATATGGGGCAATAGCCATAGATATGGGGCAATAGCCATAGATATAAGACAATAACCATGGATATGGGCAATAGCCATACATATGGGGCAATATCCATAGATATAGGGCAATATGCATAGATATGGGGCAACAGCCATAGATATGGGCAATAGCCAAAGGTATGGGCAATAGCCATAGATATCAGGCAATAGCCATAGATATGGACAATAACCATACATATGGGCAATAGCCATGGATATAAGGCAATAGCCATTGATATATGCAATATCCATAGATATGGGGCAATATCCATAGATAAGGGGCAAGAGCCATAAATATGGGGCAATAGCCATAGATCTGGGGTAATAACCATAGATATGGGGCAATAGCCATAGATCTGGGGCAATAGCCACAGATCGGGGGCAATATATAGCCATAGATCTGGGGCAATAGGCATAGATATGGGAAATAGGGATAGATATGGGCAATAGCCATATATCTGGGGCAATGGGCATAGATCTGGGGCAATAGCCATAGGTCTGGGGCAATAGGCATAGATATGGGGAAATAGGCATAGATATGGGGCAATAGCCATATATCTGGGGCAATAGCCATATATCTGGGGCAATAGGCATAGATATGGGGCAATAGCCATAGATATGGGGAAATAGCCATAGATCTGGGGCAATAGCCATATATCTGGGACAATAGCCATAGATTTGGGGCAATAGCCGTAGATCAGCGGGTGCCCCTTTATGCTGGAGGGAGCGGACATTTCTGATGAAAACGATACCCTTATAGAGCGGATTTTTTTTAAAATGCGAACGGAGGGGGGGGGGGGGCGGAGTCAACGGAATAAAATACCCCTACCGAGCGGATTTTGGCGATAAAACGCCCCTTTCGAGCGGATTTTGGAGGTAAAAAAAGGGGGTCCTTACCGCGGAACACCGCCTGTTGACTCCTATTAATTCAGGTTAGCTTCAATAGTTAAAGGCGTTTTCAACTCAATCATGGTACCTTGAAGTAAGAAAATTAATGTACACATCACATCTTGCCAGTTAATGTTGTCTCCCCACCGAAATATAACAGAGGAGCGGGTTGTGGGGGGGTTGCACGGATAGCTTTCAGTGTGTGTTCTCGAATATGCTATTGTCAAAAGTTGCAGGTTGATAAAATGTTAGCCTGTTATATAGTTAGTGGGCTGACGGTAAGTTAGACCTGGTCGGGAACGAAACCTGTCCGCCCGGAGGCAATGAGTAGTGACTATTAACAATGGCAGTGGTCTTCGAGTCTTCCACACAGAAATTGATTTTTTCCGATGTTACATTCCACGTATATTGCGTATCTAGATCTGCACAACGTAGGAAAACATTGAACACACAGCGCGTAAATTACAACGGTAACTTAAACGGTAAAAACAGTTTTGTGGGTTTTCGAGCAATTGCACTTAATGCTCTCATTGCTTGTATTGTTCATTGAGTACTTCCTGTTTAATTGGAAAAAACAGGCCAACGGGACACTAGCCTATAGGCATCGAGCAAATGAGGAAGTGTGTGGATAAGAAAGTCCCTCTTGGGGCTTTAACTATTCATGTCTCCTCGATTAACATATGAAATTGAACAGGTCCTAACAACCTAAGCACACAGAAGTGGCAATCGCATACCTCGGATATCATGACCCCTGAGTGTGTTTGTGTGTCCCGCTTCCCATAGACCTATACAATAAATAACACCGTCCCAGAGACCTCCCAGAGACCTGTACAATAAATAACGCCGTCCCAGAGACCTGTACAATAAACCCCGTCCCAGAGACCTATACAATAAACGCCGTCCCAGAGACTTATACAATAAACGCCGTCCCACAGACCTATGCAATAAACGCCGTCCCAGAGACCTATACAATAAACGCCGTCCCAGAGACCTATATAATAAACGCCGTCCCAGAGACCCATACAATAAACGCCGTCCCATAGACCTGTGCAATAAACGCCGTCCCAGAGACTATGCAATAAACGCCGTCCCAGAGACCTATGCAATAAACGCAGTCCCATAGACCTGTGCAATAAACGCAGTCCCAGAGACCTATACAATAAACGCCGTCCCAGAGACCTATGCAATAAACGCCGTCCCAGAGACCTGTACAATAAACGCAGTCCCATAGACCTGTGCAATAAACGCAGTCCCAGAGACCTATACAATAAACGCCGTCCCAGAGACCTATACAATAAACGCCGTCCCAGAGACGTACAATAGACCGTGATGTGATGGGGTGTTGGCATTCAACGCCGTCCCAGAGACCTATACAATAAACGCCGTTCCATAGAACTATGCAATAAACGCCGTCCCAGAGACCTATACAATAAACGCCGTCCCAGATACCTATATAATAAACGCCGTCCCAGAGACCTATACAATAAACGCCGTCCCATAGACCTGTGCAATAAACGCCGTCTCAGAGACCTGTACAATAAACGCCGTCCCAGAGACCTATACAATAAACGCCGTCCCAGAGACCTGTACAATAAACGCAGTCCCATAGACCTGTGCAATAAACGCAGTCCCAGAGACCTATACAAAAAACGCCGTCCCAAGGACCTATACAATAAACGCCGTCCCAGAGACCTATACAATAAACGCCGTCCCAGAGACTATACAATAAACGCCGTCCCAGAGACCTATACAATAAACGCCGTTCCATAGACCTGTGCAATAAACGCAGTCCCAGAGACCTATACAATAAACGCCGTCCCAGAGACCTATACAATAAACGCCGTCCCAGAGACCTATGCAATAAACGCCGTCCCATAGACCTATACAATAAACGCCGTCCCAGAGACCTGTGCAATAAACGCCGTCCCATAGACCTGTGCAATAAACGCAGTCCCAGAGACCTATACAATAAACGCCGTCCCATAGACCTGTGCAATAAACCGAGTCCCAGAGACCTATACAATAAACCCCCTCCCAGAGACCTAAACAATAAACGCCGTCCCATAGACCTGTGCAATAAACGCAGTCTCAGAGACCTATACAATAAACGCCGTCCCAGAGACCTGTGCAATAAACGCCGTCCCATAGACCTGTGCAATAAACGCCGTCCCATAGACCTGTGCAATAAACGCAGTCCCAGAGACCTATACAATAAACGCCGTCTCAGAGACCTATACAATAAACGCCGTTCCATAGACCTATGCAATAAACGCCGTCCCAGAGACCTCCCAGAGACCTATACAATAAACGTCGTCCCACATACCTATACAATAAACGCCGTCTCTGCGACCTATACAATAAACGCCGTCCCAGAGACCTATACAATAAACGCAGTCCCAGAGACCTATCCAATAAACGCCGTCCCAGAGACCTATACAATAAACGCCGTCCCAGAGACCTATACAATAAACGCCGTCCCAGAGACCTATACAATAAACACCGTCCTATAGACCTATACAATAAACGCCGTCCCAGAGACCTATACAATAAACACCGTCCTATAGACCTATACAATAAACGCCGTCTCTGAGACCTATACAATAAACGCCGTCCCAGAGACCTATACAATAAACGCCGTCCCAGAGACCTATACAATAAACGCCGTCCCAGAGACCTATACAATAAACACCGTCCTATAGACCTATACAATAAACGCCGTCCCAGAGACCTATACAATAAACACCGTCCCAGAGACCTATACAATAAACACCGTCCTATAGACCTATACAATAAACGCCGTCTCTGAGACCTATACAATAAACGCCGTCCCAGAGACCTATACAATAAACGCCGTCCCAGAGACCTATACAATAAACACCGTCCTATAGACCTATACAATAAACGCCGTATCTGAGACCTATACAATAAACGCCGTCCCAGAGACCTATACAATAAACACCGTCCTATAGACCTATACAATAAACGCCGTCCCAGAGACCTATACAATAAACGCCGTCCCAGAGACCTATACAATAAACGCCGTCCCAGAGACCTATACAATAAACGCCGTCCCAGAGACCTATGCAATAAACGCCGTCCCAGAGACCTATACAATAAACGCCGTCCCAGAGACATATGCAATAAACGCCGTCCCAGAGACCTATACAATAAACGCAGTCCCAGAGACCTATACAATAAACGCCGTCCCAGAGACCTATGCAATAAACGCCGTCCCAGAGACCTATACAATAAACGCCGTCCCAGAGACCTATGCAATAAACGCCGTCCCAGAGACCTATACAATAAACGCAGTCCCAGAGACCTATACAATAAACGCCGTCCCAGAGACCTATACAATAAACGCCGTCCCAGAGACCTATACAATAAACGCCGTCCCAGAGACCTATGCAATAAACGCCGTCCCAGAGACCTATACAATAAACGCCGTCCCAGAGACCTATGCAATAAACGCCGTCCCAGAGACCTATGCAATAAACGCCGTCCCAGAGACCTATACAATAAACGCCGTCCCAGAGACCTATACAATAAACGCCGTCCCATAGACCTATACAATAAACGCCGTCCCAGAGACCTATACAATACACGCCGTCCCAGAGACCTATACAATAAACGCCGTCCCAGAGACCTATACAATATACGCCGTCCCAGAGACCTATGCCATAAACGCCGTCCCAGAGACCTATACAATAAACGCCGTCCCAGAGACCTATACAATAAACGCCGTCCCAGAGACCTGTACAATACACGCCGTCCCAGAGACGTACAATAGACCGTGATGTGATGGGATGTTGGCATTCATCCGTTCGGGTAATATACGATGAAAGTGGCGCTTATTTTCCTGTATTGTTAGGATTTATTTAACGACATTGGCGCTTATGGTTGAATAAGACCATAGCAGACTGGAGTACATAGGATTGACGCAGGCACACATAAATTAAAAAGTAAGAGTTTCAAAACTTCGATTCGTATTATAATTGCCAGTCGTCCACGTCGTTCTCCAAGGAGTCATGTATCAACGTGATCATGGGAGCCTGGGAGATAGACATCTTTAACGCCACGAGATCCACAGTGACGACAGACCCCCTGAAATGTCAAAACATTTCGCACCCAGGACCTATTTATGGGCGCTCACGACTACACCACTAAGTTAACACGTGCGTCATGTGCGCAAATGTCGTTTTCTGTAGGTATATTTTTTGTGTTACAAGTGTTGATTCTCATCTACAAATCAAGTTCATGAGTGAACTAGAGATAGCAGATTTGATGGTTCTTCTAAAAATGACTTTCGAGGTGTGTTGTTGATCTCGTTGTTCAGAATCTCCTTGTCCGTTCATAACAACGAATCAACACCTCGCGCTTCCTCCTTGCCATAGATAACGATTTCATGGTAATGCCCTATTGACGTAGTTTGTGTACTATGGTCCATGTACTATGACTAAGAAGGCGTACTTTGGCAAGTCCTTGACGCTGCGATCCGAAGAGTAAACTGAGGTAGCATGTGTTTAGACGGACAGTCTTACTACGCTGCAGCATTAACGTAATATTATACGTCGGTTTAGCAGTGGAGTTGAAAAATCAAAATACCGAAAAGTGGGAGGTATATGCGCTAATTATAGCAAAAAAAGTTGACTTAATTGCACATAGCAGTTGTTTGCTTAGAATGAAAATACGCGTGTAACCTTTTGCAGCATATCGCGTCAATGGAAATGAAACCGTTTAAGAGTGGAGCCATGCACCGGGGGTGCTCCCTGCTCTGGTCCACAACCACAGCTAGGCACATCCCCATGCTAGATGGCGATGTACTTTTTACGATATATAAAGTAAAATCCACTGGTGACGTCACTCTATTGTTCTCACGACATTATTTTTCCGTAATGTAGTGTGTTTGAGTCATAAAGGAAGCGGATTCTACATAAGTTAATGTCGTGTCCTTAGACATTAACTCAGGCGTAGTATTTAGAATACGACCGTGATGTACTATGATGTATGGGAAATTGACATGGGAAATTGACAATGAAGCTCATCGAAAATTGTTTGTATCCTCAAACTAATTCTCTGTCTATTTTACCAAAGTACAGATATGAGTTGGTCCGTCTTTCATCTTAAAGTTGCTCTTTCAAGTAGGTTGCTGAAATAGGCTCGGATGGGTTAAAACGTTGGGTTAAAACATAGGTTAAAACGTTGCTGGTACAATGGAAGGCAGACGTTCAGAGTAATGTACATAGGCACCAAACAGGAAGGCTATAAAATCTTATTATTGAAAGACAAAACGCTATATTTACATAAACGTCATAGTACATGTGTACAACACTCTGTACTCCAAAGTGGTCTCCGCAAACTGTGGCTGATTATAGATAACCAGGTAGCAATTTCAAACATAATTCGACTATTGTTGATGGAACACGCTATGCATGAAATGAACGGTTACTGGACGGATATCGACATAACACTCTTATAAATATGTGTATAAAGTAACAAGTTAATAGATTTTCACAATGGAGGCTTCATTCTGCTATACCAGAGAGTACTGTTAATGTTACGACGCTCCACGCCCTCGACTTTAACATACTGTACACAGTTAGACCTTACGCACAATACAAGTTCTTTCCCTTAAAGTTCAGAAGTATAACATTCCGTAATAGTACAAGTGACAAGAACTAATCGATAGATTTAACGCCCTTGTCCCGTTACAGCGTTAGTTTATATTTTATTTTTACTTCACCGAATACATTTGACATGTTCCTTGTTACAACTGAACTGTCCATTTTGTCCGGGGAGGTGTCACTATTTCATGGTAATTGGTCCGGACTCCTCAGTTGTCCAGGGAGGTGTCATTATTTCATGTTGATGGGTCCGGACTTCACAGTTGTCCAGGGATGTGTCATTATTTCATGTTGATGGATCCGGACTTCTCAGTTGTCCAGGAAGATTTCATTATGTGACGCTGTTGGCTCTAGTCTTCCCAGTAGTTAAGGGAGGCGTCATTATCTGACGCTGATGGCTATAGACATCCTGGTAGTCGAAGGAGGCGTCATTATTTGACGCTGACGGGTACGGACTTGCCGGACACGGAGGGCCCGGTCACCGCCACGCCGCCACCGCTGCCACCGCTGGGATTCGCGCGCATGTGTTCAGCCATGATAGGCAATCTCGAAAAGTAGTTCCGGGCCAGCGTGTGCTTGTGCTTGACCTTGTGGATGAATACACTGCCGTACGCCTGCGATCAAGGACACGAGAGCAGTTACGTATATGTAGAATGATATGATTACAGCAAATCATTAGAATGATACCACAAACATAATTAAAACGATTACGGCAAATAAATAACACAAGGATTACAACAGGACAGTTATTACATTAACTAGTATTAATGAGACCCATGATTACAGCAAATGCAAATGATAACATAAAATGCCACTCAGCATTACATATTGATTTAGACTCTGAGACCGATAAGCCGTAGGAAAGGAAGTGTTACCTCTTCAACGTCATTTTGGTACAATGCTACAATGACTCAGGGGGTGAGGGACTGAGGCCAGTTGTGAGGCGTGAGTTTTATTACCTCCTCCAAGTCGGTGAGTTTTTCGTGCGCGCTGGCTTCCTCCTTAGTCAGCAGGATACAGTTCCAAGGAGACCACTCCTTCTTGCCTTCCCATCGCACCAAGGTCAAGTCGTAGAGGTCATCCCACGCACTCAGCATGCTCTGGCTGCTCCACACGTTCTCCACCAGGTAGCGCAAGTCGTTCTCCTGTACACCGATCAAAGGAAGTTCAGCCACTTGGTTTACTATATTATTTGTATTTATTTATTTCGTCATCGCAGTGCACAAAAAAAATAAAAAAAGAACGTCAATTAATGAATGACAAACACCGAAACATGGGTTCTCGAGATCTTCTGTTCTTACTTTGGCAACAAGCCGAGTAACATTGTAGCCAATTGCCAAACACGGGACATTACGTCAGCTTGTGAGAATACCCATGTTTTTTTAGTACCATAATGTATCATAAAGTATAAGGTACTTCTAAATTGCCAAAATAAAAAGATGCACAAATAAACTCAAGGTTTTGTTACGGTTACTGGAAGAACTTCAACAAAGCTTGAAGCTTATTGCAAAATACGATTTCAAGAAAAGGGATTTCTGACGGAGACTCAAGTAGTCAAGCAAAATAACACTGTCACCATACCCAGAGCTACAACAACAGTTCTCCGCAGAGCGTCCATTAAGCCCATGACCAGACCCACCTGCATGAGGAAGGCGATCTTAGAGCCGTCGCTATACGAATCCTCCTGTTTGCGCATGCTCTTCAGCATGAAGCGGTAATGGCTGTAGTCCTGGCGCACGCGCGCGTCGTTGTCCGTCTTGCTGCACTTGCGACACTTGCCGACGTGGCGAGAGTTGGACGAGAGTCCGAACTCGGTGGAGGGCAGGTACTGGTTACAACTTGGGCAGAAGTAAATGTTCTTCCGCAGCGCCGACGGATCCTGTGGCACCTGGAGCAGAAGGTTCATGGGTTAACAACACGTGAGAATTGGTATTCCTAAAGGCACAATAGAGTAAGGAGTAAACAATGACACCACAGAGGCACGCTTTTGAAGCTCGTTAAAAACTTGGTTAGTAAACGTGTTCTTTCATATTATACTAAAATAATGACACGCGTTCATGCAATCATTTGTCCACTTCACATATTTTAACTTTAAACTTAACATTGGTATATGTATCGCATAAGTCCTGTAGCCCAGCGTCACTGTGTGGTTACGACGTGTCGTCGCGGCGTCAACGATTACCTTACGACGTGTCGTCGCGGCGTCAACGATTACCTTACGACGTGTCGTCGCGGCGTCAACGATTACCTTACGACGTGTCGTCTCGGCGTCAACGATTACCTTACGACGTGTCGTCGCGGCGTCAACGATGACCTTACGACGTGTCGTCGCGGCGTCAACGATGACGCGAATCACAACGTAATTATTACAACAGGTTATATTCGTAACGCGGCGATCTCCCTGGCAACGAGACATCCTTATGCTGCGTCAAGCCGAGACATTGTTATGTTGCGTCTGGAAACGAGACATTGTTACGTTGCGCCTGGCAACGAGACATTGTTACGTTGCGCCTGGCAACGAGACATTGTTACGTTGCGCCTGGCAACGACACACTGCTACGTTGTGCCTGGCAACGAGACATTGTTACGTTGCGCCTGGCAACGAGACATTGTTACGTTGCGCCTGGCAACGACACACTGTTACGTTGTGCCTGGCAACGAGACATTGTTACGTTGCACCTGGCAACGATACATTATAAGGTTGTGATAAGCAATGTGACAAGGTAAATACCTTGAGAAGGCGTGCGGCCTCCGGGTTGAATGTAGGAGTCTTGATGTACTGCAGGAAGAGGGTGTTGATTCGCTTCCTGAGGCCCTCCAGGTTGGACTCCTTCGTGCCTCTCATGAGCAGGTCGGCCTCACGGTCCACCAGCTGAATGATGTCCTGGGTCAACTTGCAGTCGTGCTCCTTAAGCGCAATGGAGAACAGGAAGAGTTTAGAGAAGCGAGGGAAACATTTCCGTAGCTTCAATGGAAACAAGAGAATAGATAAAGCCTATACGGTTTATAGTTCAGGCTCCTTTGCTGACGACATTATAAATGTTAAGTAAATCATTTGTGAATATATTTTGTATTAGTTCAGCATTTACCACTCAACGTCATTGATGCATTATACTAGAAATTAATCTTACACATCAGAGACCGAGAAATCCGAGATATTGAACGGCAAGCTGACGTGGTTGTTCACTGGCCGTCGGGACACCTACCTTGACGGTGTGTTTGAGGGTGAGCAGCACGTCGAGACGCTCGTCCTGGGTCAGGTACTTCATGCTGACACTGTTGTAGATGTCTCGCAGCTGCTGGGCTCTCAGGGTGAAGGGAGTGTCCATCTCGGTCATCTTCCCGTCAGGGCCGCGCCACTTCTTGGCCGAGGCCGCCTGTAGGCAAACAGCAAGAGCTGTACCTGGCTCTGGCATAGCGGATACTACTCGGGTGGGGGCAGCAGTGACAATGAAGCTCATCGAAAATTGTTTGTATTCTCAAACAAATTCTCTGTCTATTTTACCAAAGTACAGATATGAGTTGGTCCGTCTTTCATCTTAAAGTTGCTCCTTCAAGTAGGTTGCTGGAATAGGCTCGCGTGGGTTAAAACGCTGGGTTAAAACATGGATTAAAACGCTGCTCCCAAAAGGTGGTCCGGATCCCACTATTTCTCCGGACCCGAGATCCTACCACTGTCCCAGATCCCACCACTGTTCCGGATCCCACCACCGCTTCGAATTATACCACTCTGGACCCCGCCATTGATACAACCACTGTTCCGGATCCCACCACGGATGGAGACTTACCTTATCGAGGAAGGAGAGGACGGACTTGTCCTTGTTCTCCTTGTCGGCCTCGAGCTTGTGTCTGCCGATGGAGGCGATGAGCTGGGTCTCCTGGTCCAGCAGCTGGCACAGCGCCGCCTTCAGCTCGGCGCCACTCAGCGTGCCGTACAGAGTCTCCAACTCATCCTTGCGCCACTCTGGACGGGGAGCGAGTCGGGGCAGAAAGCACACGCTCGTAATCAACACACGGTGTACAGGGGACTGGGAGTTTATACTCGGATCACGCTGGTAATTAACACACGATGTACAGGGGACTGGGAGTTTATACTCGGATCACGCTGGTAATCAACACACGGTGTACAAGGGACTGGGAGTTTATACCCGGATCACGCTGGTAATGTACACACGGTGTACAGGGGACTGGGAGTTTATACTCGGACCACGCTGGTAATTAACACACGGTGTACAGGGGACTGGGAGTTTATGCTCGGATCATAGTCACGGTTAAGCCGCTGTTGTACACACGAATGTTATCTTAGAGGATAGAAACGTGACGTTGGAACAGTTTATAGAAATATGTCCAGGCCTCATTCGAGCCAACTTGTCGACCTTGTACGACTTTAATACAAGGCTTATACACCAGTAAAGAAATTTGAGAGATCTAACAGCAAGATAATGTCGTAAAGTTATACAAAACAAAACTCACTCTCAAGGGCATGATAGAGAAGGTCAAAGTCTTCCTTCGTCTTGGGATTCATTCTTCGTTCGAATTCTTTTCTAATCCTGTCTTCTTTCTCTTTCTTCTTGCGCAATTCTTCCTTTCTCTCCCACTCTTGGCGTCTCTTCTTATCTTCGCGGACCTTGTCGACGTAATTCTTGGCGAGCCATCGTCGGTAATACTTCTGAAGCACAACCACCTGCGGAAAGAAATACACAATGTGATTTAATAACGGTTATCTCCCCGCAATGATATCTAAACACAGTAGGACTTGTTTACTAACATGTGAAACACCTACACGCCGTCATCCTGCTAACACATGCGACTGAATTGGACATCGCATGCAAATCTTAATAGAAAATATAGCGACAAATAGTATGTATACATGAACATAATGTTGTTGTACCAATTAATTTTATTCCATATCTCAAAGTGAAGAATTCATTACCACAGCGACATGAACGTGTATAAAAGCCTTATCAGGTAAAATAGGTTTGTATTTCCCCACAGAGAAGACATTGGTTACATGTTGCCGTCCCCTTTCCTCACCTTGTTCAGCATGTTGAGCTCGTACTCCTCGGCCGTCGTGTACTTGCCGGGCGTCACCAGCTTGTCCGTGAGGTTGTTCACGTAGACCCCGATCTTGGTCATCTGTGTGGACGTGTGGTTGGTCGTCTGCTGGACCACGTGCTTCTGCTTCATGGTCTGCGTGTCTCGGCAGAAGCGCTCGGCGTCGGGAGGCGGCCGCAGCTTGGCGCGCGTCTGTCCCGAGGCGTGGTGGTACTCCACCCCGGTCTGCTTGTGGCGGTAGCCGCCCAGGAACGGCTTCTTGCGGGGGTCACGCTCGATCTCCACCACCACGTCTCTGTACCCGCCGTTCTCTGCAAGCAAGGGCGAGGCGTCTCACGTTTATTACATCCTTTACATCGGTTGCTTAATTAAGTCTGAAGCTCCGAAATAATTTGATGGGCATAATAACATGGGCTCCATATGCAAGCTCGGATAATCGCGGATTCGGCTAATCGCAACAATTTCGCTGGCAAATAGATGTTGCAATGCAATTAGGCGGAGTGCGCTGAACTTGATAAACCGGCCAAATCGAGCAGTCCCGGATAATATCCGTTTACGAAGCTAATACCGTCGCTGTAGTAATAGTATTTGGGTACGCGACTCAATTATAAACTTCCTAATGCTTTTATCAATTGTTCTCGGGCCTGTTGTACTCTCGAGCTCAGAAAGTGATGACCACATTTGGCACAGGTGTGTAATCTACAGGCTGCTGTACATAACATCAGTCTATGTCTGACACGTCTCCACTACTCACCTGGAACCCTGACCGTTATTACATCAGGCATAGTGTATTCCTGTTGTGGCTTAAAGGCTTTGATTGGCTGATTCTCTGGGTCTGCAGACTGCATCTCCAATCTGATGGTACCATTGGGTCCAACGCCCAGATCCCATAAGGTCTTGGAATCGGCAGTTCCATTTCCTGATTAAATTAGAATACATGGTTAATGGTGGAATCTGTAATAGTGTTTAACAATAAAACTAATCACCAGCTTCAACCAATAACAACAACTATGTTGCATCTTTCCAATCATCATTTGTTTGTTAACAAGTTAGCATGTGACATCCTGAAATATTGTGATTGTACCTTGGGTATAGGTCTGAACAGAGCACAAATTACTTAATAGAGAATTATCCACAACATTTGGCTTTAATTCCTCATAATTGTAGATAGTTTTACTGAACTAAAGTAGAATTGATATACATTTTTTGTATATATAAAATACCAAGAAGCATCTCATTATGAGAACACGAGATCACACAAGAAAAGTCACTTGCCATCAAGCATGAGCACGATTGCAGAGGATGGAATCTTCAGCTCCTTGGAGAAGTGTGCCTTGAGTTGAGACAATGATTGGGTCAGTGCACATCGCAGTGTGGCAACTTGCTGGGTAGGTAACAAAACAAATTTCACTGAAATAAAAAGATCAGTAGATTAGTCCATCTTCAAATCCACCATTCAGTTTTTTATTTATTAAATCACTCAATGAAATAAAAGTACTGGTACATAGTCTAGTGAACCCAAACCCAATGATAATAATAAATATATATATCATATTACACAGGTATGAGAGCAGTGTTTATACCTGTGGCTGTGGCATCTTTGTCAAATGGCAAGGAAGGACTGGGAGCGTGTTCCTGCTCTGTACCAGTGGATACGTGTTCTGTGGCTTGCTGTGCGGCTTGTATATCCTGAAGCTCAGGTTGTTCAATATCCTCATCCTCTGCTCCAGTTGGCAGAGCCACATAGCTCTGAGGGGCATCTCCAGCACCATCTGCTCCCCCAGACAACATTTGATCTGGAAGGACACCATCATCGGATTCCACATCACTTCTCTCATTGTCATCTGCGCTTGGCAGTCTTACAATCTGTGGTGGTTCAGGAGTCTGGTTCCTGTCTGCATCCTCCTGTGGAACAGCATTCTGTGGCTCAATGCCATCATCTGCAGATCCCTGTACATGGACATCCTCTGCGACGCCTACATCTCCCTCTCTGCCTTCTACTTCTTTCTCTTCAGAATTTTGTTCCTCCACATCACCCAGGTTACTTTGCTTATCAACTTGTTCCCCATCTTCAAGTTGAGCAATAGGGGTTTCAGCTCGCTCTTCAGCCACTGGTCCCGAAAGTTCTTGATTATCTTCAATCACTGGTCCACTCTCAGACATTTCTCCCTGTTCAGCAACTATTACATTCTCATCTGCCTGTTCTGCCATCCTCTGCAATAGGGATAAATAACAATAAGACAGAGCCATATCAGTATACAGGACCAATATTTTCATTTACGAGTTTTATTTATGAGGTTAACTGATATTATTCCACCACATTTGTCAAATACAAGGCTTACCACAATACATGTATCAGTGTCACTATAATGGCTGGTGCCAGTTTGGTCCCAATTAAATGATATCATACAGATTTGAACATAACCATGCCACAGAGATGGTAAAGTCAGACCAAAAGAAAAAATGACTGTTGAGCAACTGTGGCATGCCATTGTGCTGTAGAATCCATACTTCACTTCTGCTACCAATAATGTGCTCAAGCCCAAAAATTATTTCTTTCAGTGTGAACCCCAATCAAACCATGGCACCAGCTGCAGCCAGAAAAGCTTCGAAATTATACAGCAGATGAAAAAGTTATGAAAACATAAGAGTAATAAATCAATATATAGAATAGGCTACTTTATGCAAATATATAGTCTATTATTAAACACCATTGTGAAAAAGTTCTTTTATGACCAATGCTCCATTTTGACCGCTGGATGATTTGATTGGAAGCTCAGTGGACCCTGCTATGCCCAACCCTGTATTGCCACTGCTGGAGCTGATGTCACACAGTTGATGTCGCTGTTGGCGCAAGTGCCCACAGGCAATTAAGCCTGCTTCTCTAGGGGCACAACGGTAGCAATGTTAAAATCCTTTCACGTTAGTAGGGAATAAACTGTAGCTTTTATCATAATATATGCACATACAATCATAGTGTTTATATATTCTATATACCTTGTTCTATCTTCTGACATCAAGAAAGTGTGTTAACACTTAGTTGTTTGTGTAATATATTTGCGAATAAATGTTTGAGCACAAGTCTTTTCCCTACCAACCGCCATGCGTATGCAGCGCCATCTGGCGCGTCCCGTCACCATTTGAACCATTTGCAGCCTGGGTCCTAAACTTTGTAATCATGAATTACCTGTGGCAGAGGGCGCTGCTGTTATCCTCAAGTTCAAAGTGTGTGACTGAAAACGCCCTCTAGTGGAGAATCATATGCTAACGAAGCGGGGAACTAAGTTGCATTCACAGATACCGGCATCCGTCAAAAACAAATATGGCAGCCGTACGGTTCTGGAAAAGACTTGTGCTCCAACATTATGATAAAAGCTACAGTCGATTCCCTACTAACATCAAAGGATTTTAACATTGCTACCGTTGTGCCCCTCCTCTAAGGCCTAAAGAAATAGGCTTGTCTGGGGTACTTGCGCCAAATGTCGCTGCTGCCTAGTGATGCCCTCTCCCGTTGTTTACCCCAGCTGCTATATTTCAACTGATTAATGACAGCAACCAGCTATTTCAATTCCTCTTCACCTGGACAGGACTCTACCCCTTAAACATTAACCACCAAACCCATCACATCTCGCCCCCCAACCCATACCCAAATCTTAGCCTGTGTTAAATCTATGGCAAAGACTATGCTATGAAACTATGCGTTCTCTCACAAGAACAGAGAGCTCACTAAAATAAACATATAAGAGGACAAAAAAGTGATAGTGGTGCCTGCCTAACTGCCATACTGACTCGCTTGTCTGAGTCAAATCTGCAGACACTGACCATCTGAGACTGCAGACTGCAGTGTAGCCCCGTTTGATGGCGTTAATGGTTACGGCAGACTGATAGGCCGTCCTTACTGCCACGGCGTAGGTCGCCATATTCAGTCTAAAAAACGGTGAGATGTCCACTTTACAAATTGCTGGAGGTTTTGACACCAAACACTTACCTCTAATTTTTAGTTGTTTAAGTTCAGGAGCATTATCCTCAAGGAGTGTCTGACTAAAATATGTTTCATGTAACTAACACTAGCTCAACTCATTCATTTTATTTACTAACAAGTTTTCCTGGCTAGCGTTGCCATCTTCTTGTATTGTCTCATCCCACGAGATCGCTAGATGTCGCTAGTTTCTTCCGGTCAACGCCTTCTAGCGAACTGGCTGCGTATTTATCAAAGACCTGGTTCCCGTTCTGTTTATCAACAGTGACAAGTGTCTACTCACCTGTTTTCTGTACACCTGACAGAAAAACATGTGTCACTGTTAATAAACAGAAAGAGTGTTGGAACCAGGTCTTTGGGAAATGCGCAGCCAGTTCGCCAGAGGGCGTTTACCGGAAGAAACGAGTGACATCTAGCGGTCTCGTGAGACGACACAACACAAGACAACAAAACTTGTCAGCAAAAGTTGTTAACGGACCAAATAAAAGAATTGAGTGAGTATTAGTAGCAGGAAACTTATTTCTGTCAGACACTCCTGGAATATAATGTTCTGGAACCTAAAAAAGTAAGAATTAAAGGTGAGTGTTTTATATATATATTTACCTCTAGCAACTTATAAAGTGGACCTCTCACGGTGATTGGGACCAAACATGGGGTCCTATGGTGTGGCTGTTATGGACATAGAACAATATAAAATCCATAACCAGCCATCTGATGGGGCTAACTGCAGTGCAGGACTCGGGAGTCTTATTCTTAATTACCCAAAAAAGAAATTAAAATTTTCAGGGAGAAAACGATGAAGAGGACATCTTGCTTTAATTTCATATAAGGACTTACTGGGCTGATGCTGCAGATCTATGCTTTTAACGAGTAAGTGACGGAGCATCCCACGTCAATTGAACAATTCATGCAGATCTACCAAATTTTCGGCCTACGACGGCCACCACATTGTTTTCATAACACATCTTGGCAACGAAGAAACTATAGGCCATGTATCTAAGTGTTTGATTGGTGCTCTCTATTTCGCGCCACCAATCACAAACGTCGTAAGTATATGGTGTCTAACATGTTACTAACTACCGAAAAAAACATTTCTTGTCCGGTCCTTAACATCATATCGATAAGTGTTGCTGAGATGAAGCGACCATGCAGTCTGTTCAAATCAAGTGAAGTCAAATATCATTTATTCAAACCAAGTGTACACAAAACTGGCTGACATATAAGTCAAGGAAGAAACAAAAATAAATAAATAAATAGAAAAGTACACACTTGGTTTTGGAGACTCCAGCTAAAACCGAAGCTGCATGGGTTGCTGGCGTTATAAAGCCACCAAAATACGGGCCTACCACCACAACAATGATGTGCTGGCAACAACAACAAAATGCAGGCGGGCTACAAAATACACGATTACGCAATAGTGTCCCTAGTTATTAAAGATATATCAGGACAACTGCACGTGTCAGGTATAACAGTGAGGTATATTACAATCAAAACCATTTGTGTCAACAATGAGTTTTTAATATATGTTGAATATCCTTCTAAACTATGCGTATGTATAATTTGAACGATTTGGTTATAACTCAGAAGAAAACATTTCTTTTCCGGTCCTTATTATCATATCGATAACTAAGTGTTGCAGAGATGAAGCGACCAATTTCACAAAACAATATTACCATAGTGTGTGAATTAATTATTATGTCCAAATGGGACGGGATGCAAGGAACGAAGCGTGATCAGTATTAAAACTACATGCACATATGGTTTCGAAAAGTGTTACCAAATATCATTAAGGTTACTAAAAACTGTAATAATTAAGTTGACGTTGAGAGCGACTCTCAAAACAAACGAACGAACGGTGAACGGTTTTGTTATGTCAGTCGTTTACTAGCTGGCCTATTGTCTCTGAATTATGGACGAACGTATGAAGGAAAATCGGGCATTCTAATCTGGGATTCAACGGCTATAATCGGTTCGAATGTTTATATATTTTTGTAACATCATCTGTAAGTAATTATTCCAAAATTAAATCAACCCACCTATAATGAGACCACAATAAAACCAGACTGAATTCCCATGACCATGTCTTTGTGGATAACGGTATCCGTTATTGTAACCGATCGACATTTAAGTAACTATTGAAAAATACCCCGACAAGGTTCTGAACCTTGAACACTCACAAGACTACATAGTGGTAATACTGGGCCTATTTAGTCTATAGTGACTAACCGTGAACTTCCTCAGGCCATCATCAAAAATATGAAACGGACTCTATGACTATGGTATATGAATGTATATTAAGAGCAAGCTTTCCATCAATTTGTATATATCTGTTCCGTCTAAGAAGAAAATAGTATAGACAGAATGGCAAGTATAGAATGACTATACGAGGGTACAGTAACAGACAAGGACGTGGATACACCTGAGGTGTTGAGCATCAACTTTTGTAACATATTTCAGAACAGATTGCTACAGGCATACTTCTTCCTCCTACCGGCTCGATCGATTCGCTCGAGTCCGTGTTGCACTTACATTGACTTCTAAGTCAAGCATACACTTGTAATTGTACATATTTCCCAGAAGCCAAAAGAATTGGTGATGCTCGGTTCAATCTGTCTTACTTTTCTTTTCGGTAATTAGCCTGACTACCAGTCTCCGATGTCCATAACAACACTGACGCTTCCGAAGTCGTTTCAGGACTTTTTCTCGTCAAAAGAGTGTCTAATAATAATAAAAACAAATGTTACAAAGGACGTAGTATAGGCAAACTTTGCAAAGGTTTGTAAACATGCGTAACCATTTAGTTATGTATCACAGCGGTCCCTGTATGCGATTTTGAGTTCCATATAAAGTTAGTTATACTGAATAAACCTAACACTCTACAGTAACAGTAACACATTTTAACGTCCGCCGCCATCGCCATCGGCATGACCTCTGCTCGATTCCTAAATGTGTCATTCATCAATATATAACGGGCACTGTTATGATACAGCCTCTGCTAGCACTTATGGTAAATAAGAAATTTAGGGTGCACTGGTACTGCATGATTGAATGGTAATTTACACTGCAGGTACATATATAAGGCAACGTGGGCTAATCTCGAGCGGGCCGGAGGGAAAAGTAGACAAATAAACGGTCTTTAATCGACGTGTCAAGTTATTCTTCATACCTTTATAGTTCCGTCGGCAAAGTGATTGAATACACACAAATGTGATCACTTTTTGTACTTGCAAAACTTTCCAACAACAATTTTTTACAACTTCTCCTCACGGCCCTGTTGCTGTTACATCACAATTCTTGTTGATCTCCCGGCAGTTGGAGCTCGTTCCTCACATCATACTTTTCCCTAGGACTATGGCGTAAGCGTAACGCCCTCTGCCGGGAGATGATGAGAACTGTAACATATTTATTTTTGCATCATAATGCATCCGCTACAAATTGCATTTCCTTAGCGTGATGTCCATGACATATTCTATATATTTGTGTTATGACTACCTGTGTATTAAGACTAATAAATATAGTTTCAAGGGATTGTTTTATCTATCGTTAGGTATAAGAGGCACAGTTTATGTGAATTAATATTGTTGCTTTCGCACACTGAAAATCATGATATGTGAATATTCATTAGCATATAGATGAGATATTGTATCAATCATGCATATTTTAAATAATTGCTGTATTAAAACTGATATTAGATGGTAGCTTATTGGAAAGTGATCGACTAAAGTCAAATAAATTAATGCCATTTACAATCATTTTTTTCTGTATTATCAGTATTGTCCATAGAAATATTAAACATTATGAAGCTCCATTGACCATAAATGTCTGTTACCAAATTACCACGGAAAGGAAAATATGATTATTTTGATTGGGTCTCTGGATCCTCCAGCCTGTCAGTAAATTTCCGGGATGCATACTAAAATTTTGATGAAAATACCACCCAAAAATACTAAACAGCATTAATGCTTCGATTTGACTTTAGGCTGATTCTATTGCCCCAAAATGCACCAGACTTAACTGGCGTAAATATTTAATTGGCATACAGCAGGGTCTTATACAGGCATGCCTGGAAGAGCAGTGTAACCAATCAGGTATACATATTCGGTCTCAGTCTAAAGAAATGTATCCAAACTCACAGATGTTATATTCCCAACACTGTTTTTACTTTTTGCAGATATTATTGTAATAATTTGAGCTATATTACTCTAAAACTCATGCATATGCAGCATAAAACAATTATCTTATGAAATTAGGTATGCTTTCCTTTCTTTTACAGGAAAAAACAGTCATGATATTACTTTAAAAGGAGTGATAAGATATGACATCTATCTCAGTTATGGTTATTGGATAAATATATAAGCTTCTGTATCAAAACTGTAAAAGCGTCATAGATATTATTCTATATATCCTTAAGCTTCACATTCAATTTGCTTGTCCCATTTGCATAGGCTTTTTAGGATATTTTAAAGGCCTGACATAACAAATATTCTTCTTTGGCTTCATTTAGATAATGCATATGTTACCCAGTAATATTATAATGGGAGCATTGATTATTAATGTTCTGGTATATATACCAGTATATTTTTTTTCTTCCCAGATGGCAACTGATGTCAAACAAGGGAAGAATGATTCCCGCTATCGAGGAGTGGGACCTGATGGTATTCCACGCTTACCCCCAATTCAGAGACCTAAGACTAGAGAGGATCCCTTTGCCAAGAGCAAACTAATGAACTTCAGAATGGCGCGCCACAAGGAAGACCTGCTGAAGAAAATCATGTAGGACTATTTCTGATGCATGTGTATTCATCAGTCTTAATTAATATGTATAAATTTGTTTCTCTTCTAACATTTGTCTGACGTTTTCAACAATAAATTAATTTCCAACGTTATCCCCCTTATGTCTGTTAATTCACGGTTGATGCTAGCTAGGTTAGTTCCCTAATATTATTGAAGCCTAAAAACTTAATATAGATATATCATTATGTGTTACTATGTCCTCATGCTTTATGAGACATACCTATACTGACATTGTCGTTATTGCTACTGGCATGTTTTCAGCCTGGACAATGCATTGGAAGCTTTCCAAGATACCAAAGACTTCAATGAGGGCAAGCCTGCCCCAGAGCCTGAACCAAGCTACCCAAAAGAAGTAAGATTACGTAGCCAGATAATTCATTTGAATGGAAACATATTTTCTTCCTGCCTGGTCCAGTGATAAGTAATTAAGGTGTATATGTAAACTTGTGTTCCATTGAATTTTTTGGGGGGTTTGCAGCAGTATTATTTGTTTTATTGTCAGTAATTTCCATTGCATGGTATATCAACTGGTATGAAGATGACATTTCCAAACTCTGTGATATGTGTCTTAATTTATGCAATACACAATATCTCAGATGATGAGTCAAGGCCGTGAAGTTAGGGTAAGTTATGTGTGAGTTCAGAACTGTACTGCAGTGCTTGAGACCGGCCTGCCTGTATAAAAACCTGGCGCTGGGATGGCTTATTGTATGGCTTACTGTCTTTGGTGCCTTCTCTCTCAATCCTCTCAATTCAACCTTCTACTTAACCCATACTATTTTGTTCTGCTAAATATACTCTGCTCATCAGTGAACCCAATTTGATATTGTTATACTACAAGGTACCCCTCTCCTTGCTTTATGTCACAGTGGAGCTCTTGGCGTGCTGCGTTTTATGGCAAAGTGGAGCCCTTCTCATCCCTCTAGTTGCTTCATGCCTCGGTCGATCAGTGAAGGCCCTCTTTCCCCTTTATGCCACATTAAAACCACACACGACTGACACAGATAACCACAAGGGCTTAGCTATAATCCTGAATTTCCCATGCTTTAACTTGTATATTGTCTATTACTGTGTCATCCGTTAGCGAGTCTGTATCCATCCACTTCTGTGTTAATCCCAACATGTCTACCAAAACCCTGTAGCCTCAATCTTTGCTGTGCATATTTCATGTTTTGGTGGAAGCTTTCAGTAATACCGGTATGACTCCGTTTCGCCCTGCTATTGCTGCACTAAAACAAAACTTTGGTGTCTGTATTACATATTTACAAAATATATAATACTGCAGTGAACTTTTTGTACATCCTGCTAACTGGTAACAGGGTTTAGCTAACCATTTATATCTTATTCAGTTAACTGTGGGCAAATGTGATGTGAATGGTAATTACCGGTAGTAACATCGTGTCATGTCCATTATTGCTAAGAATAAATCGAAGACTAAATATTTTTATATGAAATATGCAAGTATTTTTAATCTGGAGGATTGACATAATTGTTTTTCAAGCTGGTGAATTATATGCATCTGTTTTAACAGCAATGACATATGTCGTGTGCGTTTGGTTGCTTCCTGTCTATAGCTGAACTATCAGTTTCTGAAGAAGTGTGTGGAGAGTGCGCCCATCACAGACATGCAACAGGAGTTGTTTGACAACATTCTACAGATGATTCCAAGTCACTTGAAGGAAGGCAAGTCGCACCAAGAAGTCATTCAGGATCTGTTCAGTGAAGTGCGGACAGACTATGACTACAGCATGAAGAAATCAATGGGTAAGCAAGCTAGTTGTAACTCCGGATCAACCAACTTAAATTGTAGTCTGCTTTCATATTACTAAAAAATTGTCGTTTTTTGGGGGCCTTGTCGGTGTTGCTTGTTTAGAATAAGAGGCAAATTCCTTGAACACACAAAAAGTAAAGATACGCAGTTGGATACCCTTGACCTGGTCTACTCTGGAATTTGGCCTTTCTTGACTTTGGTCTTGCTTTTGACTAAATGTTTATACTTGACTTAGGCCATTCTTGACTTTGGTTATTCTTGACTTTGGTCTTTCTTGACTTTGGTCTTTCTTGACTTTGGTCTTTCTTGACTTTGATCATTCTTGACTGGTCATTCTTGACTGGTCATTCTTGACTGGTCATTCTTGACTGGTCATTCTTGACTTTGGTCATTCTTGACTGGTCATTCTTGACTGGTCATTCTTGACTTTGGTCATTCTTGACTTTGGTCATTCTTGACTGAGCATTCTTGACTGAGCATTCTTGACTTTGGTCATTCTTGACTTTGGTCATTCTTGACTTTGGTCATTCTTGACTTTGGTCATTCTTGACTTTGGTCATTATTGACTGTTATTCTTGACCACGATTACCTGGACATATCCCACTTCTTGAGATTGATAATTCTAAACATTGATATTTCTAATATTGTTTATTATTGACCTCCGAACAGCCTCTATACCGGTATAGTCAGTCTTTAGTGCTGTCCGTAAATACAATCGCTCTCCTACAAATCACCTTTCTTGCTGCATATAAACTTCCTTCTACGTCGAGATTCGAGAGATTCGGGACTGAACGTGTGTTGTTTTGGTAACAGTGCAGCACGCCCTGGTGAAGCCCGACGTGCGCGGTTTGGAGGAGGACGAGACTGGCCCGCCCCCTCGGGAGCCCGTGGGCCTGGACTACTCCAGCCCCTGGCACGACGACTTCGTGGAGAACAAGGAGTTGATCCGCCAGAACCTGCACATCCTCCACCCGTCCATGCAGGTCGTCCTCAACATGTGTCAGACCACGCTGGGCTCCACACCGCTCGTCGACTGCTCCAGCTTCCGGCCGCAGGGGCCCATGGAGTTCGATCACCTCCGGAATACCGTCGTCCTCGATTGCGAGAAGGTCGAGGACAAACTCATGAGCAGGTACGTACGGGTGTCCGGGTTAATGGAGTCCTGCCTCCTCCCATCTGATCACAAATATTTGGGGGGATGGCACGCGAAACTCCCTTAGTACGAGACCAATTCTAAAGGGAGACTTCATCTCATAAATAGAAAACGTGGAGCAGGCTTCGTATCCGCACCACGAATTTAGCTTTGTTTCGCTTAACGTTCATGCCTGTCTTAATTGCATAAACGTATGTTCTGACATTGCTACAGTAATAGTAGAAGTGTTCGACTTCCTGTTCGTTTCTTATTCTGGTTCCGTTTTCGTTTCTTAAAAGCTTTAGTGAGACGATGTATAGCTATTGTTTCTCTCGTTTAAGATGGCTCCCAAGTATTATTAACATCTACGCCGATAAGAACAACTTCTCCAGCGTGCGATCTGACCGACTGGACAACTTCTACGGTTGTGTGACGACACTCATGTCCAACCAGGTTAGTTAGTGCTCGTCTGTTTTCGCTCCCTGCTGCCTTAAACTTGACACAGGTATCGGTTTATGTCTCAAGACATACAAACACTGCGTTACTTAAGCGTACTTAATATCCTTCTTGTTTTCAGATCAAAGATCTTCTCGTGCGAAATATCGAGTCCTGGGTCAACTTGTTCGATGAAAGCAGCCACGACAGTCTGCCTATTCTGAAGATGGAGCTAACCTTTGACGACAACAAGATGCAGTTCTACCCGCCATTTGAGGAGCTTGAAGAACTCGTGGTGTTCGTCGTGGAGGAAATCACCCACGGTCTGCAAAACGTACGTCATATTAGGGAGCCATCAGTGTATTTGATACAGTGGTGATCGTGGGGTGCCGGATATTTACCATGCCTGTTTAAGAAAATGCAATGTTGAAGCTTGATACTGATGTTGTTATTGTATATGTGTGGGTAGTACAGCTTCTGCCTATTTAATGTTGCTGTGTGAAGATATGTATGCACAAACATGTAAATAAATGACAAATGCATAAGGATATTTATTTCAAGGCTGGTCTGACTGTGTTTCATGTCGGTAAATATGATGTAAGATAAGCCTTTCAAGAGTTTCACGGAGATATGAGTAAGAAAGCCACTTGTAAAGGTGTTCGTTGTCACAAAAGCCAGCACACAAAGGGTGTCATAATATTTCCGTGTTCTTGTCTTAAAGATACAAACTGTGCAGTCGTGGCTGTCAGGCAACCAGAACACAGTATGCGTGGACGCCAAGGTGGCTGACCACATTGTTCAGGGCGCTCTGGCCAAGCTCAGAGAGGCCGTCAAGAGGAACTTCGAGGAACCAGAGGCTCACCTACAGTGGTTCAGTGAGTATTCAAGTCGCAGGATGCGCAGAATCTGACTTAAATTGATTTGGCCAATGCGTGAAAATGTTTCCCGCATACAAGTTGGGATGCGCACGCATTCCTCCTGCATGGTATCCCACTATAGTGATAATGTTTCTTTAGATACACGGTTATATCGAGTAGCTACACGTATGATATGATAAACTTTAAACTATTTTCGGGATATTATTTCTCCTTTAGTAGACAAATACAGTTTTCTTGTCAACGGCGAGGCCCAAGAGGAGATTACAGTGTACATGAACCAGGAACACGACTTCGCTGAGTATTGCGAGGTAAGTGTATGTCGAGATGCCACCTTCTGTCTCATGCCAAGATCCGCTGCAAGACCTTGATAACCTATCTCTGACGTGCGATATTGTGAAACAAAAGAACATCACTCCCTGTCCTTTCTTCCTGTTTAGAATTGTATCCACTCATGAAGCATAAGTGGTTTTCTTTTGTAATATTTGCGTTAGTTCATCGAGAAGTTCCGGAGTTTGTCGAAGGAGATCATGGGACTGCCGAGCATTGAGCATTACGACATGATTCGCCTAGACTGCGAGGACCTGAAGCGAGGACTCTCCGACATGGCCAAGGGGCTGGCCGAGCAGCTGCTGGACCGAGTGGCCGCGGACCACCGGCGGGAGAACCAGAGGTAGCATCGGTGTGAAGGCGCTATCTGTCTCCGGCACTATCTGTCCCCGTCATTACCTTTGTAAATCGTTACCTGTGTGGAGGCATAGACTGTCTCCATGGACGTATCTGTTCACCATACACTCGTAAAGAAGTGGACGCACTGGACAGATAAGGTCTCCCAGCCCATCGTCCGTGTACACGGCGCCTAATGATAACATGCACAATATAAGTAAAGGCAGTGCAAGTTCAACACTCCATGGTATCCCTGTCATCCATGTAATGTATGATCTCGGTGGTTCCCCAGGGTCGGCGAGGCCTTCATGCTGATCAGGGACCGGGCGTTGAAGCAGCCAGAAACCTCTGAGGAGCTGATGGAGATGGTGACCTTCATCGAGAGCGCTCGCACCTTGGACATGATCAAACTGAACGAACGCATCAAGGTACCAGATACACTGTGCGGCCAACACAGGCCAACCAAAGAAACTTCTACGTTTCTGGTTTAGCCTTAGTTTCTGGTTAGGCTACAATGCTCAATGTAACATAGACACTTGGTTATTGGCTTTGAGAACGGGGATTGGATGTGCGGAGGTGGGTCGGCTATTCTATGGTAACGACGAAGGAATGGGGGATTACTGCTGGAGATATGGTCAGGCTAGGCCGCAAGCTTGTTTCTATTGTATGTACAGTGCGGGGTCTATCTACAGCACGATATTTCTGTGCATTTGCATTTATTCCCTTTATCTTGTGACTGAATTGTTGTGCAGCCGAGTGTCTCGTTTAACTCTGGTTCCTTTGTTCATTTGCCACAGGAGTCCCATGATCGCATGCAGTATCTGCTGGACGTGTACCTCTTCTCGCAAGAGGATTTGACCTTGAACAGCGAGGTCCTCACTTGGCCGAAGGTCATCAACCCCATATTTGACCAGAATGATGAGGTACGTGATCAAAGGAAACGAGACTTGTCTGTCTGTCTTTCACAACACCAAGAACCATGAGTGAACTCACCAACGTGACCATAGCCTTAAACCTATCATCAGTTGCCTCTAAGTTCATGTTGTGATTGTTATTGAAAGATTACATACTACCCACTCGTAGTTGTAGTGAACTAATTTTGAATCGATGTTATGAAACAAATAAGTTTGCTATGTGTACGTTCAAGCAATGACATGAGCCATGGCCTTTGTAACAGTTGGTGGAAGCCTCCAAGCAGCAGGGAGAGAGGAATCTGGTCGAGCGCAAGGAGAAGCTGATCCTAGAGCTGCAGAAACTCCGACAGCGCGTCGACGAATTCAACGACTTTGGTGAACTGGACATGATGGGGCAATATGTGGGCGTAAGTGGCAACACTCATTACTTTCCTCTTCATCTCTCAAGCTTTATTGTGTTGTATCACATTATGACGCATGTTCTTCCAGAAAAGCCATTAAAGCCGTGGTTTGTCAACAGTACTGCCTTTCATTCTGACGTCGTTGACGGCGTGCGTGTAATCAAATAAGACGTTCACCGTTTTGAAGTTTCCAAACTGTTGGTTTACTTTATTACCGAGAAACACCTACAATGTATTAAACACCTGGGTGCAACAACAAAAGGCCACGTTTTGATGTCGGACTGACTGTGCTTCCACAGGACGTGCGTAACGCCCAGAAGCGGCTGGCGGATGCCCAGGAGCAGATCGTGTGGGTGAACAAGGAGGAGTTGCTGTACAAGTACCCCGTCAGCCCGTTCCCCGAGGTGGACGAGGTCAGCACGGCCATCGACCCCTTCATGCGCCTCTTCCAAGTCGTCCTCAAGTGGCAGAAGGCCGAGAAAAAGTCAGTGCCATGCATCCTACAGCTAACCGCTCACGTGGCTGTATTGCCAAAAACATTTACTATCATATGCTCAATTTTACGGAATCTCTTTAGTACTATATTGCAATGTGCGTTTAATATGCAATTTTTATGAAATTCTAAAGCCATTTTTTTATTATGATCATTGTAATTTAGTTTTCTTATAATAATAATTGTGAAACCTTTATTAATATTGTTGTCAATGTGGTTATTACTGTTATTAATATTGTTGTTAATATGGTTATTAATATTTTTTACTACTTTCGTTATGAATATAATTATTATTTTATATATTAATATGTCAATAACATTGGCGCTGCCCTGCCATCACAGGTGGATGGACGGCGCCTTCCTGGACCTGAGCGCGGAGGCCATTGAAGGCGAGGTGGACGAATACTGGCGCGAGCTCTACAAGATTCAGAAGCTCTTTAACAACAAGTTCAAGAAGATTCAGGCTGAGCGCGAGGAGCGCGAGCGAGACCGGAAGAAGAAAAAGCGTTACCAGGGCGACGACTCCGAGGGCGGCCAACAGGAAACCGAGGAGACGGAACCGGAAGCAGTTCCTCCGGCGGCCTTGACCGTCTGCAACAGCGTCCAGGACAACATGAAAGATTTCAAGGTCAGTCACGTGGATTTATTTTCTTCAGGTCCTCGTAAGGTAAATGCAACAAGATGTTTCTCAACGATTTTATACATTTCTTGCTAGTCTTTATTTTGACCGTTGTGTTAATGGTTTCATCTATTATTGTTAAAAGAAAAGGTAATTACGTCTTGTATATATTTTAAGTTACTTCAACGCTCAAATCCCTGAAAGACATATACAGGAATTTGTCGCAATGGCGACTCACCTGAAAAGTCGTCGATTTATAAATATATACATTTTTTAAGGTATACTCGTCTATCTGCCGTCTCCGTTCTACTGTATTGTGGTGAAATGTGAAAAGTAATACCAAGAATTATTTTGTTGAGCAGGAGAACATCCCAGTGATCTCCATTATGTGTAACAAGGGGATGAGAGGGCGGCATTGGAAGTCCATGTCGGACATTGCCGGCTTCGACCTGACCCCGGACTCCGGCAGCACGCTGCGCAAGATGCTGAAACTCAACCTGGAGCCCTACATGGAGCAGTTTGAGGGCATCAGTGGCGCCGCCAGCAAGGTGAGGGGTCAGAGGGTGGGGAAACTAGGTAAGGGGTCAGAGGGGGGGGGGGGAGGGGGTAAAGACTATAACAACCTGGAGTCCCACATGGAGCAGTTTGAGGGCATCAGTGGCGCCACTAGCAAGGTGAGGGGGCGGAGGGGGGAGGGAGGTAAAGACTATAACAACCTGGAGCCCTACATGGAGCAGTTTGAGGGCATCAGTGGCGCCACCAGCAAGGTGAGGGGGCGGAGGGGGGAGGGAGGTAAAGACTATAACAACCTGGAGCCCTACATGGAGCAGTTTGAGGGCATCAGTGGCGCCACCAGCAAGGTGAGGGGGCGGAGGGGGGAGGGAGGTAAAGACTATAACAACCTGGAGCCCTACATGGAGCAGTTTGAGGGCATCAGTGGCGCGACCAGCAAGGTGAGGGGGCGGAGGGGGGAGGGAGGTAAAGACTATAACAACCTGGAGCCCTACATGGAGCAGTTTGAGGGCATCAGTGGCGCCGCCAGCAAGGTGAGGGGGCGGAGGGGGGAGGGAGGTAAAGACTATAACAACCTGGAGCCCTACATGGAGCAGTTTGAGGGCATCAGTGGCGCCACCAGCAAGGTGAGGGGGCGGAGGGGGGAGGGAGGTAAAGACTATAACAACCTGGAGCCCTACATGGAGCAGTTTGAGGGCATCAGTGGCGCCACCAGCAAGGTGAGGGGGCGGAGGGGGGAGGGAGGTAAAGACTATAACAACCTGGAGCCCTACATGGAGCAGTTTGAGGGCATCAGTGGCGCGGCCAGCAAGGTGAGGGGGCGGAGGGGGGAGGGAGGTAAAGACTATAACAACCTGGAGCCCTACATGGAGCAGTTTGAGGGCATCAGTGGCGCCGCCAGCAAGGTGAGGGGTCGGAGGGGAGAGGGGGGTAAAGACTATAGCAACCTGGAGCCCTACATGGAGCAGTTTGAGAGCATCAGTGGTGAGGGGTCGGAGGGGAGAGGGGGGTAAAGACTATAACAACCTGGAGTCCCACATGGAGCAGTTTGAGAGCATCAGTGGTGAGGGGGCGGAGCGGGGAGGGAGGTAAAGACTATAACAACCTGGAGCCCTACATGGAGCAGTTTGAGGGCATCAGTGGCGCCACCAGCAAGGTGAGGGGGCGGAGGGGGGAGGGAGGTAAAGACTATAACAACCTGGAGCCCTACATGGAGCAGTTTGAGGGCATCAGTGGCGCCACCAGCAAGGTGAGGGGGCGGAGGTGGGAGGGAGGTAAAGACTATAACAACCTGGAGCCCTACATGGAGCAGTTTGAGGGCATCAGTGGCGCCGCCAGCAAGGTGAGGGGGCGGAGGGGGGAGGGAGGTAAAGACTATAACAACCTGGAGCCCTACATGGAGCAGTTTGAGGGCATCAGTGGCGCCACCAGCAAGGTGAGGGGGCGAAGGGGGGAGGGAGGTAAAGACTATAACAACCTGGAGCCCTACATGGAGCAGTTTGAGGGCATCAGTGGCGCGACCAGCAAGGTGAGGGGGCGGAGGGGGGAGGGAGGTAAAGACTATAACAACCTGGAGCCCTACATGGAGCAGTTTGAGGGCATCAGTGGCGCCGCCAGCAAGGTGAGGGGGCGGAGGGGGGAGGGAGGTAAAGACTATAACAACCTGGAGCCCTACATGGAGCAGTTTGAGGGCATCAGTGGCGCCACCAGCAAGGTGAGGGGGCGGAGGGGGGAGGGAGGTAAAGACTATAACAACCTGGAGCCCTACATGGAGCAGTTTGAGGGCATCAGTGGCGCCACCAGCAAGGTGAGGGGGCGGAGGGGGGAGGGAGGTAAAGACTATAACAACCTGGAGCCCTACATGGAGCAGTTTGAGGGCATCAGTGGCGCCACCAGCAAGGTGAGGGGGCGGAGGGGGGAGGGAGGTAAAAACTATAACAACCTGGAGCCCTACATGGAGCAGTTTGAGGGCATCAGTGGCGCCGCCAGCAAGGTGAGGGGTCGGAGGGGAGAGGGGGGTAAAGACTATAGCAACCTGGAGCCCTACATGGAGCAGTTTGAGAGCATCAGTGGTGAGGGGTCGGAGGGGAGAGGGGGGTAAAGACTATAACAACCTGGAGTCCCACATGGAGCAGTTTGAGAGCATCAGTGGTGAGGGGGCGGAGCGGGGAGGGAGGTAAAGACTATAACAACCTGGAGCCCTACATGGAGCAGTTTGAGGGCATCAGTGGCGCCACCAGCAAGGTGAGGGGGCGGAGGGGGGAGGGAGGTAAAGACTATAACAACCTGGAGCCCTACATGGAGCAGTTTGAGGGCATCAGTGGCGCCACCAGCAAGGTGAGGGGGCGGAGGGGGGAGGGAGGTAAAGACTATAACAACCTGGAGCCCTACATGGAGCAGTTTGAGGGCATCAGTGGCGCCGCCAGCAAGGTGAGGGGGCGGAGTGGGGAGGGAGGTAAAGACTATAACAACCTGGAGCCCTACATGGAGCAGTTTGAGGGCATCAGTGGCGCCACCAGCAAGGTGAGGGGGCGGAGGGGGGAGGGAGGTAAAGACTATAACAACCTGGAGCCCTACATGGAGCAGTTTGAGGGCATCAGTGGCGCCACCAGCAAGGTGAGGGGGCGGAGGGGGGAGGGAGGTAAAGACTATAACAACCTGGAGTCCCACATGGAGCAGTTTGAGAGCATCCGTGGTGAGGGGGCGGAGGGGGGAGGGGGGGAGTAAAGACTATAACGGAGCCACCAGGGTGAGCTGGGGTGGGGTTATGGTGTAGTCACTGACCTGTGGTGGTATGGGTATTAGACGAGGGAGGGGGGGGGAGGGGGGAGTAAAGACTATAACGGAGCCACCAGGGTGAGCTGGGGTGGGGTTATGGTGTAGTCACTGACCTGTGGTGGTATGGGTATTAGACGAGGGAGGGGGGGGTGAGGGGGGAGTAAAGACTATAACGGAGCCACCAGGGTGAGCTGGGGTGGGGTTATGGTGTAGTCACTGACCTGTGGTGGTATGGGTATTAGACGAGGGAGGGGGGGGGGGAGGGGGGAGTAAAGACTATAACGGAGCCACCAGGGTGAGCTGGGGTGGGGTTATGGTGTAGTCACTGACCTGTGGTGGTATGGGTATTAGACTAGAGGTGTAGACAAGAAATAACGGAATAGAGCGGGTAAAAATTATATATAATGAAGTCACCACGATAGGAGGTGGAGGGAGAGGGGAGAGGCTCCCCCTTCCTCTAAATGAACAATTGGTAACAGTTAATAATGATGCACAACGTAAGTGTTATTTGCTCTACCCATAGGAACACTCCCTGGAGAAGGCCATGCAGAAGATGAGTGAGGAATGGCAGGAAATGATCTTCAACCTGACCATGTACCGAGACAGCGGGGTTCACATTTTGGCCTCCGTGGACGATATTCAAACCATGTTGGACGACCAGATCGTGAAGACACAGACTATGAGGGGCTCGCCCTTCATCAAGCCCTTTGAGAAAGAGATCAAGGTAAGCACATGGATGCCAATTAAGTTTGTATATCGTTGTCGACTTCTTTCATAAAAAACGATATCATTGTCACGTGCGACCACGCGGTGATCGAGTTCCCCATTATCGCCCACTGACTCATATAGCCCCATTTGATTATGTCGGGAGGTCTCTTAGTCCAATTAAGCAACCCTGCACACAAAAATCGCCTAAAACACGATTTAATTTATATTTTTCCTTCCTATTTGTTAAGGAATGGGAGGAGCGCCTGGTGCGCATCCAGGAGACGATTGACGAGTGGCTGAAGGTGCAGGCCCAGTGGCTGTACCTGGAGCCTATCTTCTCCTCGGAGGACATAATGCAGCAGATGCCGGAGGAGGGACGCCTCTTCGAAACCGTTGATCGTAACTGGAAGGACATCATGAAGCATACCTCTAGGGACTCACACGTGAGTGGTGCCCCCCCTCCCCCCAGCCCCTCTAATGTGACCCCACCTACCATCAGCCCCTCTAGTGTGGAGCCCCCCTCCACCACCTTTAGTGTGGCCCCCCCTCCTCTAGTGTGCCCCCCCCTCACCACCCCCTCTAGTGTGACCCCCCCACCACCACCCCTCTAGTGTGACACCCCCCCACCACCACCACCCCCTCTAGTGTGGAGCCCCCCTCCACCACCTTTAGTGTGACGCCCCCCCTCCTCTAGTGTGCCCCCCCTCACCACCTCCTCTAGTGTGGAGCCCCCCTCCACCACCTCTAGTGTAGCACCCCCTTCACCACCTCTAGTGTGCCCCCCTCACCACCCTCTCTAGTGTGGAGCCCCCCTCCACCACCTATAGTGTGGCGCCCCCCTCCACCACCTCTAGTGTGCCCCCCCTCACCACCTCCTCTAGTGTGGAGCCCCCCTCCACCACCTCTAGTGTAGCGCCCCCTCCACCACCTCTAGTGTGCCCCCCCTCACCACCTCCTCTAGTGTGGAGCCCCCCTCCACCACCTCTAGTGTGGCGACCCCCTCCACCACCTCTCGTGTGCCCCCCCTCACCACCCCCTCTAGTGTGGCCCCTCCACCCCCGCCCCGTCTACTGTGGCGTAACTACTCTCACAGACAGCGTACCATACCCTAGCTTAGCTCGGCGTGGATTGTTAGAGGTGTTGTTATGGTGCGGCGGGAAGGAGAGGGTCCGGTTCCGGTGGTTTAGAGGAGGAAGAGGAGTTGAGATGTTATAATGGTGGGGAGGCAAGGGGAAGAGAACGTCATGGCCGTGCGCTGATAACATGATTGGCTCAATGAAGTGGACATGAAGTGAAGTGGAAAGCATCCTGTCATCCCCTCTAGACTAATATCATATAGCTCCTGTGGTACACTATGACTAGCATTACGCATGTGATATGCTGGTCATCATAGGCCCTGCAGTTCACAAGGAGGGAGATCTTGATTAACTGTTGATATCTCTGTCGTACTGTAGGTTCTGACGGCCACCAACATGAACGGACTGCTGGAGAAGCTGGTGGACAGTAACGGACTTCTGGACAAGATCAACAAGGGCCTCAACGCCTACCTGGAGAAAAAGAGACTCTTCTTCCCAAGGTAACTGGAAGGATCTTTATCGGCTTCACGCTGGGATCATTGGTTTTGTCGTTAAGGACCTTCTTTGAAGGGCACTATTTATGCAGGGTATTTAGTGTAGTGACACCTTGACAACAGTGTTTGACACTGAGGTGAGGTTTATCCACCTTTGTACTCGGGGGGCCCGCTGGCTAATTTTCTTACTATGTTCCTTCCTGGCTATCTGACATTTTTTTCTGTACAAATGGCTGCTTTAAGGTATGTTTGTTTTTTTCCCTGTGCAGATTCTTCTTTTTATCCAACGACGAAATGCTGGAGATTCTGTCCGAGACGAAGGACCCGATGCGAGTGCAGCCGCACTTGAAGAAGTGCTTTGAAGGCATGGGCAAGCTGGAGTTCGACAAGAAGCTCGACATCCTCGCCATGTACAGCAGCGAGGGCGAAAAGGTCACCTTCACACAGCCCATCTCCACGTCAGACGCACGTGGCGCCGTGGAGAAGTGGCTGCTACAGGTCCAGAAGGCCATGCTCATGTCTATCCGTGACGTCATCGCCGCCTCCAGAGAGGTAAGTGCAGCAGTACTAGACACGGCTGGATACCATTTGTCACGCCCCTTTCTGGATTGTTTCTAGAAGTCCATTCTAACTCGATTTTGTACTTTCTACTGAAAGAGTGTGCAGTTGATAGAAGTTCTTGTATCTATGTTCTCTGTATGCACTGCGGTGCAGAACTTCTTTGTCTGCTTCAAATGGGCACTGTTTATGCAGGGTATTTAGTTTAGTGACACCCTGACAACAGCGTTTGACACTGAGGTGAGGTTTATCCACCTTTGTAATCTGTGGCCCCCTGGTTAAGTTTCTTACTGTGTTCCTTTTCTGACTATCTGGCATAGTTCATTTACGTTGTTGATCTACCTCGTAAACATTGTGATGGGGTTTTAATTGAGAACGTATTGTCTTTGTATCCTCTTAGTCGGTATACCAGAATGCCAGCTTTGGTTTCAATTCTACATTCATTCAGGATATCTTGTTTCTTAACACATTTGACGACGACGCTCTGGGCGGCCAGGCCCTTTACAAGGCCCTTTACAAGGCCCTTTACAAGGACCTTGGCGGTCTCACTCTGTTACACCTAGAACGTTACCGTTTACTATGTGTATTGTGTGGTGTGACGTGTGTGCCATGCGTAAAATAAATTTATAATCTGCCATATTTCCTTTCATAAATATGATAGAGACATTAATATCCTTACAATCTCTTTCTCCGCGTGTCTTATATCGGTTTTCCTTGTTTTATCTGTGGTACTATGCTTGATCTTCGCTTCCGTGTCTGTTAACGCGTTCGCTGTTCAGAGCTTAATGGATAGGGTAGAGGGCCGCCGCACATATAACGCCAAGGTGAGAGGAGGTTCTCACCTACATCCACTGGGATGAGATGGCTTCCCGAATGTCACGAACGCCAATTCACTGCAACTCATTGAGATAAAAACTGCCTGTTTATGTGCCTCAGAGTGTTGTCGACAACATTTCCTCTGGACCCAGACAGAATGTAGAACAAAATCACTAATTGAATCACAGAGTAGTAAGATCCTGCGCACGAATGGCACCCTGAGGTCATTATGTCACTGGTTTCTGGATTTATCACTGTTCTGCCGATATATACCCATGCCGGAATGGGATAAGTGCTATAATACGTGTATGTGATATAGATTGATGGGTGTGAGAATAATGTGGGAGTCACTGAGTAGGAAGATATCAAGAACCAAGAGAACACAATATCACACAGACCGCATATGGAGAAGTACCGTAATTTTGTGTCTGACAGTCACTTTGTGTCTTGGGCAGTCACTTTGCGTCTGGGGCAGTCACTTTGTGTCTGGGGCAGTCACTTTGTGTCTGGGGCAGTCCCGTTGTGTCTGGGGCAGTCACTTTGTGTCTGGGGCAGATCAGATGAGAATGTGATATAGATATATATCCTCGAAGCGACTGTTGTTTCCCATTTTTGTCTTCTATTATATATAGTGACTATTAGTGTTCAATATTGTTGTAATCAACGCAGGACCAAGCCTATTTCGTGGGTCTGTTGCTTGTATGTCACTTTATTGCGCATGCCTTCCTGTACACAGAACCAGTAGGCTTGAGCATTTTCCTTATAACTTATGGAATATCTATCCATTTTATATAATGGAGCTTGCAACGTCTACAGTGCAAAACCATCAGTGTTAATTCGGTGACTTATATCCTCATCTTGTAAGTTAGAGTTAATCCATTATCTAGTTGATTGCATAAGATTAACCACTTTATTAAAAATTTTACCTGTTCCTATTCCCTCAAACGTACTAGACTCGACATTGCGTTGAGCTCCATCATTGATGATATGAAAAGATACATTATCTTCAGCAATTGTTGTCATCCATTATTTGTCGCACCACAGTCTACGCGTTCGGTGTGTATTCCCTGCACGGTGTTTTCTGTGTTTAGGCCTACGCCATCGAGGCGCGCGAGGAGTGGGTGAAGGACTGGCCGGGACAGGTCGTCCTGTGCGTCTCCCAGATCTTCTGGACGCTGGAGGTCCATGAGGCCTTCTCTGAGGGCGCCCGAGGTCTGGCCAAGTACTACGACAGACTCAACGACCAGCTCATGACCATTGTGGAGCTGGTCCGCGGTAAACTCAACAAGCAACAGCGCATCACGCTAGGGGCGCTAGTGGTCATTGACGTGCACGCGCGTGACGTCATCCACGACATGGTGCAGAAAGGTGAGTCGCTGTGCACTTGGTGGTAGTGAAAGTTGCTTGTCACGAGGAGGAGCTTGTGGGGTACGTCTCTCGTGAGAGTAACGGCTATTGTTTTGTTTGTGCTCTCTTTTTTTGTATTAAGCGTATCGTTTTCTGTTGAACTCGAATTCGTGACTTTAAAATGGAAGCTAGAGCGGGTTAATAGGTGACCGCGGAATGCAGGTATGGTTCACTGTGTTATGCAGCGTCACGTTTATAAGGAAGAACGCAGCAAGGATTAATAATAGAGGATGAAGACGCCCAAGAAGCTTTCAATTCTGAATCCTGGGGACAATGTATCGAGATATACATTGAATAATAATATTGCCGTGATAATGGAATCAATCAAATATTTCAGCAAGATAAAAATAGGCCTGAAATATTTTAGTTCCGTGCCTTTTCTGTAATTTCAACATTCTTTGTCTTCAATAGGTGTCTCCACGGAGAATGACTTCAACTGGCTCTCCCAGCTGAGGTACTATTGGGAGAAGGATGACGCCTATGTGAGGATCACCAACGCTACCGTCAGATACGCGTACGAGTACCTGGGTAACACGGGAAGGTCAGTACATGTCAGCGTCTGTGTGGTCAGTACATGTCAGTGTCTGTGTGGTCAGTACATGTCAGTGTCTGTGTGGTCAGTACATGTCAGTGTCTGTGTGGTCAGTACATGTCAGTGTCTGTGTGGTCAGTACATGTCAGCGTCTGTGTGGTCAGTACATGTCAGTGTCTGTGTGGTCAGTACATGTCAGTGTCTGTGTGGTCAGTACATGTCAGTGTCTGTGTGGTCAGTACATGTCAGTGTCTGTGTGGTCAGTACATGTCAGTGTCTGTGTGGTCAGTACATGTCAGTGTCTGTGTGGTCAGTACATGTCAGTGTCTGTGTGGTCAGTACATGTCAGCGTCTGTGTGGTCAGTACCTGTCAGTGTCTGTGTGGTCAGTACCTGTCAGTGTCTGTGTGGTCAGTACATGTCAGTGTCTGTGTGGTCAGTACATGTCAGTGTCTGTGTGGTCAGTACCTGTCAGTGTCTGTGTGGTCAGTACCTGTCAGTGTCTGTGTGGTCAGTACATGTCAGTGTCTGTGTGGTCAGTACATGTCAGTGTATGTGTGGTCAGTACCTGTCAGTGTCTGTGTGGTCAGTACATGTCAGTGTCTGTGTGGTCAGTACATGTCAGTGTCTGTGTGGTCAGTACATGTCAGTGTCTGTGTGGTCGGTACATGTCAGTGTCTGTGTGGTCAGTACATGTCAGTGTCTGTGTGGTCAGTACATGTCAGTGTCTGTGTGGTCAGTACCTGTCAGTGTCTGTGTGGTCAGTACATGTCAGTGTCTGTGTGGTCAGTACATGTCAGTGTCTGTGTGGTCAGTACATGTCAGTGTCTGTGTGGTCAGTACATGTCAGTGTATGTGTGGTCAGTACATGTCAGTGTCTGTGTGGTCAGTACCTGTCAGTGTCTGTGTGGTCAGTACATGTCAGTGTCTGTGTGGTCAGTACATGTCAGTGTCTGTGTGGTCAGTACATGTCAGCGTCTGTGTGGTCAGTACATGTCAGCGTCTGTGTGGTCAGTACATGTCAGTGTCTGTGTGGTCAGTACATGTCAGTGTCTGTGTGGTCAGTACCTGTCAGTGTCTGTGTGGTCAGTACATGTCAGTGTCTGTGTGGTCAGTACATGTCAGTGTCTGTGTGGTCAGTACATGTCAGTGTCTGTGTGGTCAGTACATGTCAGTGTCTGTGTGGTCAGTACATGTCAGTGTCTGTGTGGTCAGTACATGTCAGTGTCTGTGTGGTCAGTACATGTCAGTGTCTGTGTGGTCAGTACATGTCAGTGTCTGTGTGGTCAGTACATGTCAGTGTCTGTGTGGTCAGTACATGTCAGCGTCTGTGTGGTCAGTACATGTCAGCGTCTGTGTGGTCAGTACATGTCAGTGTCTGTGTGGTCAGTACATGTCAGTGTCTGTGTGGTCAGTACATGTCAGTGTCTGTGTGGTCAGTACCTGTCAGTGTCTGTGTGGTCAGTACATGTCAGTGTCTGTGTGGTCAGTACATGTCAGTGTCTGTGTGGTCAGTACATGTCAGTGTCTGTGTGGTCAGTACATGTCAGTGTATGTGTGGTCAGTACATGTCAGTGTCTGTGTGGTCAGTACATGTCAGTGTCTGTGTGGTCAGTACATGTCAGTGTCTGTGTGGTCAGTACATGTCAGCGTCTGTGTGGTCAGTACATGTCAGCGTCTGTGTGGTCAGTACATGTCAGTGTCTGTGTGGTCAGTACATGTCAGTGTATGTGTGGTCAGTACATGTCAGTGTCTGTGTGGTCAGTACCTGTCAGTGTCTGTGTGGTCAGTACATGTCAGTGTCTGTGTGGTCAGTACATGTCAGTGTCTGTGTGGTCAGTACATGTCAGTGTCTGTGTGGTCAGTACATGTCAGTGTCTGTGTGGTCAGTATCTGTCAGTGTCTGTGTGGTCAGTACATGTCAGTGTCTGTGTGGTCAGTACATGTCAGTGTCTGTGTGGTCAGTACATGTCAGTGTCTGTGTGGTCAGTACATGTCAGTGTCTGTGTGGTCAGTACATGTCAGTGTCTGTGTGGTCAGTACCTGTCAGTGTCTGTGTGGTCAGTACATGTCAGTGTCTGTGTGGTCAGTACATGTCAGTGTTTGTGTGGTCAGTACATGTCAGTGTCTGTGTGGTCAGTACATGTCAGTGTCTGTGTGGTCAGTACCTGTCAGTGTCTGTGTGGTCAGTACCTGTCAGTGTCTGTGTGGTCAGTACATGTCAGTGTCTGTGTGGTCAGTACATGTCAGTGTCTGTGTGGTCAGTACATGTCAGTGTCTGTGTGGTCAGTACATGTCAGTGTCTGTGTGGTTAGTACATGTCAGTGTCTGTGTGGTCAGTACATGTCAGTGTCTGTGTGGTCAGTACATGTCAGTGTCTGTGTGGTCAGTACATGTCAGTGTCTGTGTGGTCAGTACATGTCAGTGTCTGTGTGGTCAGTACATGTCAGTGTCTGTGTGGTTAGTACATGTCAGTGTCTGTGTGGTCAGTACATGTCAGTGTCTGTGTGGTCAGTACATGTCAGTGTCTGTGTGGTCAGTACATGTCAGTGTCTGTGTGGTCAGTACATGTCAGTGTCTGTGTGGTCAGTACCTGTCAGTGTCTGTGTGGTCAGTACATGTCAGTGTCTGTGTGGTCAGTACATGTCAGTGTCTGTGTGGTCAGTACATGTCAGTGTCTGTGTGGTCAGTACATGTCAGCGTCTGTGTGGTCAGTACATGTCAGTGTCTGTGTGGTCAGTACATGTCAGTGTATGTGTGGTCAGTACATGTCAGTGTCTGTGTGGTCAGTACATGTCAGTGTCTGTGTGGTCAGTACATGTCAGTGTCTGTGTGGTCAGTACATGTCAGCGTCTGTGTGGTCAGTACATGTCAGTGTCTGTGTGGTCAGTACATGTCAGCGTCTGTGTGGTCAGTACATGTCAGTGTCTGTGTGGTCAGTACATGTCAGTGTCTGTGTGGTCAGTACATGTCAGTGTCTGTGTGGTCAGTACATGTCAGTGTCTGTGTGGTCAGTACATGTCAGTGTCTGTGTGGTCAGTACATGTCAGTGTCTGTGTGGTCAGTACATGTCAGTGTCTGTGTGGTCAGTACCTGTCAGTGTCTGTGTGGTCAGTACCTGTCAGTGTCTGTGTGGTCAGTACATGTCAGTGTCTGTGTGGTCAGTACATGTCAGTGTCTGTGTGGTCAGTACCTGTCAGTGTCTGTGTGGTCAGTACATGTCAGTGTCTGTGTGGTCAGTACATGTCAGTGTTTGTGTGGTCAGTACATGTCAGTGTCTGTGTGGTCAGTACATGTCAGTGTCTGTGTGGTCAGTGCATGTCAGTGTCTGTGTGGTCAGTACATGTCAGTGTCTGTGTGGTCAGTACATGTCAGCGTCTGTGTGGTCAGTACATGTCAGTGTCTGTGTGGTCAGTACATGTCAGTGTCTGTGTGGTCAGTACATGTCAGTGTCTGTGTGGTCAGTACCTGTCAGTGTCTGTGTGGTCAGTACATGTCAGTGTCTGTGTGGTCAGTACATGTCAGTGTCTGTGTGGTCAGTACATGTCAGTGTCTGTGTGGTCAGTACATGTCAGTGTCTGTGTGGTCAGTACATGTCAGTGTCTGTGTGGTCAGTACATGTCAGTGTCTGTGTGGTCAGTACATGTCAGTGTCTGTGTGGTCAGTACATGTCAGTGTCTGTGTGGTCAGTACATGTCAGTGTCTGTGTGGTCAGTACATGTCAGTTTATGTGTGGTCAGTACATGTCAGTGTCTGTGTGGTCAGTACATGTCAGTGTCTGTGTGGTCAGTACATGTCAGTGTCTGTGTGGTCAGTACATGTCAGTGTCTGTGTGGTCAGTACATGTCAGTGTCTGTGTGGTCAGTACATGTCAGTGTCTGTGTGGTCAGTACATGTCAGTGTCTGTGTGGTCAGTACATGTCAGTGTCTGTGTGGTCAGTACATGTCAGTGTCTGTGTGGTCAGTACATGTCAGTGTATGTGTGGTCAGTACATGTCAGTGTCTGTGTGGTCAGTACATGTCAGTGTCTGTGTGGTCAGTACATGTCAGTGTCTGTGTGGTCAGTACATGTCAGTGTCTGTGTGGTCAGTACATGTCAGTGTCTGTGTGGTCAGTACATGTCAGTGTCTGTGTGGTCAGTACATGTCAGTGTCTGTGTGGTCAGTACATGTCAGTGTCTGTGTGGTCAGTACATGTCAGTGTCTGTGTGGTCAGTACATGTCAGTGTCTGTGGTCAGTACATGTCAGTGTCTGTGTGGTCAGTACATGTCAGTGTCTGTGTGGTCAGTACATGTCAGTGTCTGTGTGGTCAGTACATGTCAGTGTCTGTGTGGTCAGTACATGTCAGTGTCTCTGTGGTCAGTACATGTCAGTGTCTGTGTGGTCAGTACATGTCAGTGTCTGTGTGGTCAGACTTCCTCCCCTACGGGGGTCTTGCACTAGCTCACGTCACCCTGAACGGTGTTTGTTGCTTCAGACTTGTGATAACGCCGCTGACTGACCGCTGTTACCGCATCCTGATGGGGGCCCCCCACCTCAACCTGAACGGTGTTTGTTGTTTCAGACTTGTGATAACGCCGCTGACTGACCGCTGTAACCGCACCCTGATGGGAGCCTTCCACCTCAACCTGAACGATGTTTGTTGTTTCAGACTTGTGATAACGCCGCTGACTGACCGCTGTTACCGCACCCTGATGGGAGCCTTCCACCTCAACCTGAACGGTGTTTGTTGTTTCAGACTTGTGATAACGCCGCTGACTGACCGCTGTTACCGCACCCTGATGGGAGCCTTCCACCTCAACCTGAACGGCGTTTGTTGTTTCAGACTTGTGATAACGCCGCTGACTGCCCGCTGTTACCGCACCCTGATGGGAGCCTTCCACCTCAACCTGAACGGTGTTTGTTGTTGCAGACTTGTGATAACGCCGCTGACTGACCGCTGTTACCGCACCCTGATGGGAGCCTTCCACCTCAACCTGAACGGTGTTTGTTGTTTCAGACTTGTGATAACGCCGCTGACTGACCGCTGTTACCGCACCCTGATGGGAGCCTTCCACCTCAACCTGAACGGTGTTTGTTGTTGCAGACTTGTGATAACGCCGCTGACTGACCGCTGTTACCGCACCCTGATGGGAGCCTTCCACCTCAACCTGAACGGTGTTTGTTGTTTCAGACTTGTGATAACGCCGCTGACTGACCGCTGTTACCGCACCCTGATGGGAGCCTTCCACCTCAACCTGAACGGTGTTTGTTGTTGCAGACTTGTGATAACGCCGCTGACTGACCGCTGTTACCGCACCCTGATGGGAGCCTTCCACCTCAACCTGAACGGTGTTTGTTGTTGCAGACTTGTGATAACGCCGCTGACTGACCGCTGTTACCGCACCCTGATGGGAGCCTTCCACCTCAACCTGAACGGAGCCCCCGAGGGCCCGGCCGGCACGGGCAAGACTGAGACGACCAAGGACTTGGCCAAGGCGCTGGCCGTCCAGTGCGTCGTCTTCAACTGCTCCGACGGTCTCGATTACATCGCCATGGGAAAGGTGACGCACCTTTGTATTAGTCGCACCTGTGTATAAGTCGCACCTGTGTATAAGTCGCACTGGTGTATAAGTCGCACCTGTGTATAAGTCGCACCGGTGTATAAGTCGCACCGGTGTATAAGTCGCACCGGTGTATAAGTCGCACCTGTGTATAAGTCGCACCTGTGTATAAGTCGCACCGGTGTATAAATCGCACCTGTGTATAAGTCGCACCTGTGTATAAGTCGCACCTGTGTATAAGTCGCATCGGTGTATAAATCGCACCCGTGTATAAGTCGCACCTGTGTATAAGTCGCACCTGTGTATAAGTCGCACCGGTGTATAAGTCGCACCGGTGTATGAGATATATTTAGTCTTAAGCCATATATATAATTCGCACCGTCGGTGTGAGATTCACCCGCCCGTTGAAACCTGAAGTTTAACGCAGCGTTCACACCAAAACCAAGTCGCACCCCTCAGACGCAAAAATGGAGGAGGACTTATTATAAGTAATTATAACTGGAGTATATTCTGCAGTTTCTCTATTGCGATTGCAATTATGAATTGTTTTAAATGTGTTTTATTCTACAACGGACGTACAGATCGAGTGTGCTACAATGTGTTCTTACTCTCTTTCTCTCTCTGCGCAGTTCTTCAAGGGCCTGGCGTCTTCCGGGGCCTGGGCCTGCTTCGACGAGTTCAACCGCATTGAGCTGGAAGTACTGTCCGTGGTGGCCCAGCAGGTCAGTATCGGCCTCAGTATTCATTATAAACCCTCCGTTCTGGGGCTTGTCTGACGTCCTCCATTCTGGGGCTTGTCTCACATCCTCCATTTTGGTGCTTGTCTCACATGCTCCATTCTGGGGCTTGTCCCACATCCTCCATTCTGGGGCTTGTCTCACATCCTCCATTCAGGGGTTTGTCTCACATCCTCCATTCAGGGGTTTGTCTCACATCCTCCATTCTGGGGTTTGTCTCACATCCTCCATTCTGGGGCTTGTCCCACATCCTCCATTCTGGGGCTTGTCTCACATCCGTCATTCTGGGGTTTGTCTCACATCCTCCATTCTGGGGCTTGTCTCACATCCGTCATTCTGGGGCTTGTCCCACATCCTCCATTCTGGGGCTTGTCTCACATCCTCCATTCTGGGGCTTGTCTCACATCCTCCATTCTGGGGTTTGTCTCACATCCTCCATTTTGGTGCTTGTCTCACATCCTCCATTCTGGGGCTTGTCTCACATCCTCCATTCTGGGGCTTGTCTCACATCCTCCATTCTGGGGCTTGTCTCACATCCTCCATTCTGGGGCTTGTCTCACATCCTCCATTCTGGGGCTTGTCTCACATCCTCCATTCAGGGGTTTGTCTCACATCCTCCATTCTGGGGTTTGTCTCACATCCTCCATTTTGGTGCTTGTCTCACATCCTCCATTCTGGGGCTTGTCTCACATCCTCCATTCTGGGGCTTGTCTCACATCCTCCATTCTGGGGCTTGTCTCACATCCTCCATTCAGGGGTTTGTCTCACATCCTCCATTCTGGGGTTTGTCTCACATCCTCCATTTTGGTGCTTGTCTCACATCCTCCATTCTGGGGCTTGTCTCACATCCTCCATTCTGGGGCTTGTCTCACATCCTCCATTCTGGGGCTTGTCTCACATCCTCCATTTTGGTGCTTGTCTCACATCCTCCATTCTGGGGCTTGTCTCACATCCTCCATTCTGGGGTTTGTCTCACATCCTCCATTCTGGGGCTTGTCTCACATCCTCCATTCAGGGGTTTGTCTCACATCCTCCATTCTGGGGTTTGTCTCACATCCTCCATTTTGGTGCTTGTCTCACATCCTCCATTCTGGGGCTTGTCTCACATCCTCCATTCTGGGGCTTGTCTCACATCCTCCATTCTGGGGCTTGTCTCACATCCTCCATTCTGGGGCTTGTCTCACATCCTCCATTCTGGGGCTTGTCTCACATCCTCCATTCTGGGGCTTGTCTCACATCCTCCATTCAGGGGTTTGTCTCACATCCTCCATTCTGGGGTTTGTCTCACATCCTCCATTCTGGGGCTTGTCTCACATCCTTCATTCTGGGGCTTGTCTCACATCCTCCATTCTGGGGTTTGTCTCACATCCTCCATTCTGGGGCTTGTCTCACATCCTCCATTCTGGGGTTTGTCTCACATCCTCCATTCTGGGGTTTGTCTCACATCCTCCATTCTGGGGTTTGTCTCACATCCTCCATTCTGGGGCTTGTCTCACATCCTTCATTCTGGGGCTTGTCTCACATCCTCCATTCTGGGGTTTGTCTCACATCCTCCATTCTGGGGCTTGTCTCACATCCTCCATTCTGGGGTTTGTCTCACATCCTCCATTTTGGGGTTTGTCTCACATCCTCCATTCTGGGGTTTGTCTCACATCCACCATTCTGGGGCTTGTCTCACATCCTCCATTTTGGTGCTTGTCTCACATCCTCCATTCTGGGGCTTGTCTCACATCCTCCATTTTGGTGCTTGTCTCACATCCTCCATTCTGGGGTTTGTCTCACATCCTCCATTCTGGGGTTTGTCTCACATCCTCCATTCTGGGGTTTGTCTCACATCCTCCATTCTGGGGTTTGTCTCACATCCTCCATTCTGGGGCTTGTCTCACATCCTCCATTTTGGTGCTTGTCTCACATCCTCCATTCTGGGGCTTGTCTCACATCCTCCATTTTGGTGCTTGTCTCACATCCTCCATTTTGGTGCTTGTCTCACATCCTCCATTCTGGGGCTTGTCTCACATCCTCCATTCTGGGGCTTGTCTCACATCCTCCATTCTGGTGATTGTCCCACATGTCAGACATGGTCACAGAGCGTTCATTGACCCGTTGTAGCTCATGTCTTCATAAAGATGACCCAAAACACGAACTCCATTACTTCATCCATTAAGTACTGGGATTACTTCGGTTTCAGAAACTTCTCTCGCAAATATATATCAGTTTACTATGTCTATCCATTCCTGCAGCGAGTATTCACATCATGAATATTCATGACTTTGCATATTCATTAACATCCGCCCACCACAGATCCTCTGCATCATCCGGGCCATCCAGGCCCACGTGGAAGTCTTCTCCTTCGAGGGCACGGAGTTGGCCTTGAACGACAACTGTTACGTGTGCATCACCATGAACCCTGGATACGCGGGTCGCTCGGAACTCCCGGACAACCTGAAGGTGCTTTTCCGGACCGTCGCCATGATGGTTCCGGACTACGCCATGATCGCCGAGATCTCGCTCTACTCCTTCGGGTTCATGGAGGCGCGCAATCTCTCCGTGAAGATCGTCAGCACCTACCGACTGTGCTCCGAGCTGCTGTCGTCACAGTTTCACTATGACTACGGCATGCGCGCCGTCAAGGCCGTGCTCTCCGCCGCCGGCAACCTCAAACTGAAGTTCCCGGATGACGATGAGAATATCTTGGTAAGTATTTTGTCGACCTGTTCTGTGCTCCTCGTGGTGGGTGAGTTTTTACACTCCTCACTTAAAATTGATGATGGCTTCCACGTCTTGTATTCCTTAATTTATTAAATAAGGATTATCTTCATCAAAGTCAATTACTGGTGGGTATTGATTAATGCGGAAGGTGTTTTATACTATAACTTTGCTTTCCGGTTTGAAAATAATTCTCAAACTAATCAAACGACATTTTTATTTTTAGGTATTGAATGCTAATTTCGCAGCGTGTGTGTGCTTTCTGGTCATCTCACCAATGTCTCACCATGCCTGTCTATCCACCCCGTGAGTCTGACGCCAGTCCCATTGCCTCCTCGCAGTTGCTGCGCTCCATCTTGGACGTGAACCTGCCCAAGTTCCTGGCGCACGACATCCCGCTATTCCAGGGCATCATCTCTGACCTGTTCCCGGGGCTGACCCTGCCCCAGGCCGACTACTCGGTCTTCCTGGACGCCGTGGCCGAGGTGTGCGTCAACAACAACCTGCAGAACGTCGAGTTCTTCAACGAGAAGGTCATCCAGATGTACGAGATGATGATCGTCCGACACGGGTAAGTCACGGAAACTAGGGGGAGATTCTGTGTGAAGCATTTACCATACAACATAGAGAGATAATATTATAGATATATAGATATGATATATAGAGGTATAATATATATATGTATATATATATATATATACATATATAGATACGCAATTGCAACCTATATGTATATATATATATATACATATATAGAAGCAAGGCCTTCTTTTAAATCATATTATTGTTTCAAGAAGATTTTTATGTTTTACGTTCGACATTGCATTGGAAAATGCAGCTGCGAAATGTACCAAAATACTTCAAAACATGGGGTGAATATTGGGGAATCACTCAAACGTAGGACTTCCTTGTCGATTGATGTCAAATCTCCAACCCATTGCAGTCTGATCCATCCAACCACTCACCTCTTACTTTGACCATGGACATGCGCCACTGTGTCCATATATTAATACTAATGGCCGCTTGGTGACGCCACTGTCGCAGGTTCATGCTGGTGGGCGAGCCGTTCGGCAGCAAGACGTCGGTGACGCACACCATGGCGGAGGCCATGACCATGCTGCATGAGCGGGGAAACCACGAGTACGAGCGCGTCATGTACAAGACCATCAACCCCAAGTCCATCACCATGGGCCAGCTGTACGGCCAGTTCGACCCGGTCTCCCATGAGGTAGGCTCACTCGGGTACTGCTTGTCTAACGCATTTCCGTGGGCAGAGTTCGGTTTTTAATTAATAATGGGATATATTTTGTTTAATACATACGCAATTGCAACCTGAGCTCATTGCTCAACGGGTGAAGTCCGTAACTTGTGACTTTTGTTGTCATGATTAGTAGTGTGAGCATTAGACATAGCTATCCAGGGCATAGCGTAATGCTGCATATGGGCAGATTGTTACATATAGAGTTCAGTGAATACTAAAAATCCAGCTACATTCCACCCATAAGAAACTACTAGTTCATTCATTTATTCATGTTCAACGGTGCCACTGTACCTCATATATACCCACCCCCCCTCCCTCTCTCTGCAGTGGTCGGACGGCATCGTGGCCAACACCTTCCGAGACTTCGCCTCGACGGACACCCCAGACCGGAAGTGGGTAATCTTCGACGGCCCGATCGACGCGGTGTGGATCGAGAACATGAACACCGTGCTGGACGACAACAAGAAGCTGTGCCTGATGAGCGGCGAGGTCATCCAGATGTCCAACGTCATGTCCCTCATCTTCGAGACCATGGACCTCTCCCAGGCCTCCGTGAGTACCGGGGATGAGCAGGGGATGGGGTCTCAATGGCTCAGTTAGGTTCAACAGGTCGTGGGTTCGTGCTTTGGCAGCAGTATGTGGGACATGTTTCACCGAACCCACTTCATGTCGCGTGACGTTTCTTGGCCTAACAAAAGTGGCACCAGCCACCAACATTTTCAACATTTCATTTCGGTGAGTAACAGATGTCGTGGCCGCCATGAGAGTCCGGACATGTGCTGGGTTCAGTTTGATAACACCGTGGTTATGCTTAAGAATACTAGTAGATTTGTCAAACCTGGTGTCTAATTTGTGCAGTGTATGAGAATTTACATTAATGGATGAAACGTTCCCTAGCTAAAACACTTTGCTTTTCATTGTAAGTGTGTCGTGCCTTGTTTCAGTCACATTATTTTAATTATGTGTTTAGTTATTATTATTATTATTATTATTATTATTATTGTCATAATAATATGTTAACATTGTCTCCCCCTCAGCCGGCCACGGTGAGCCGCTGCGGCATGATCTACCTGGAGCCCAGCAGTCTGGGCTGGCGGCCCATTATGACGTCATGGATCAACTCCCTGCCCGAGGTCCTGACCAAGGACAACAGGGAGGTCATCGAGGGCATCATGGACTGGCTGCTCGACCCCTGCTGCGACTTCGTCCGCAAAAACTGCAAGGTAAGCGGATATAGACTGACTCCAGTTGTCCTTACTGCGCTCACCCATGTCTGTGAGTATACTCCGCTCACCCATGTCTGAGTATACTCCGCTCACCCATGTCGGAGTATACCCCGCTCACCCATGTCTGTGAGTATACTACGCCGTATGTGGTAGTATGAATTCCATATATTAATTGTTTGCATGGCAAAGGTAAGCGCAACAGGACACGCGCTCAGTGTTTGAGGGGCCAGCGACGCTTAGCAGTTACTCCATTGAAGAGTTAGTGCCACCATTAGTTTCAAGATAATTTGTTAAATTACCGTTTAGAGTATATTTAGTATCCAATTTAGTTTCTAACACAGAAAGTATTCTATATTCTAGGAGTCCTATGTACTGTTGTAGAGGAGGGCATGCATCGCTCTCCTTTGGTATACACATGTAGAAGTACAGATACAGTGATCCGTGGTGGATGTTGCTAGTAATGTTCCCAAGAGGGATGTTGATACTATAATAATGACGTGGTTGCTCCCCCCCCCCTTCCCCTACAGGAGTTCGTGCCCATGTCCCCTGCCAGCGTCGCCTCCTCCTTCATGCACCTCACCCAGATGTTGATGGCCGAGGCCTGCGCGGCGGAGGACGCCGCAGAGAACCGTCATATGAGAACCTGGCTCATCGTGAGTAACCTGGTCTTGAGAGTCTCACTACGCTTTAGTCCTGATTTTGTTATATTACATTCTCGGACTCTCGTTCAAAACAAGCTCTTCAAGCAATGTGGTAATGTACAACAGGATCTGATCTTTGACTGTATCAAATGTGTCAGTCATGTTCGTCAACTGTTTATTAGTTTAAACATATTTTTATTACGCAATTGGAAAACAGGCAATGCCTATACAAATTCCTTTTGCTGAAAATAATACGTCAGAAATAAGCAATGTATACAATCATCTCCTGACATCAAGTACAAGTTTATACAAGTTTATACAAGTTTACGCCAACAACATTGGGCTAGTCTAGACAAAACTCCACAGTATACAGATCTACACACAAAACGTCATTACAGAGAAATGTATTCATTAGGATTTGAATCTTCTAGTTCCATCAATATAATCATGGACAGCTCTAAATATAGCTTTGTTTTCTTCAATTGGTAAATCAATATTTCCATATAAAATAGTTCCGATAGACATAGATGTATGTTTCAGAATACTTTGTGCCAGTCGATCACGCAAGCCTGTAAACCTCGGACATTGAAAGTAGTAGTGTATTGTGTCCTCCCTCGTCGCTCCACAGAGACACTGCTGCTCGTCAATAATATGCATATCAAATAGATGTGCCTTTAGGTCACTGCAACTCATTCTGAGACGCGCATGAACAACATTCGTTGAGCGCCGACCGTAGTTAAATAATTTATTTGTTGCCCGACTGGTTCGAATGTCAAGATTGACTAAAGCCCTTTTGAAAGCTTTGTTGTCACTAAGTGATCTTACGGAGATTGGTAGTTCATTCCAGAGCCTAATTGCGCTTGGTAGAAAGGAGTTGTAGTACGACGTCAGACGTGTTTGAACAGTTGTAACATTAAATGGCTGAGCACTTCGTAACCCATAATGCGTTCTGTCCTTTACAGTTTGTGGTAGGATATCACACAGGTACTCGGGTGCTTCCCCATAAAACATTTTGTGAAACAAGATAAGTTTAAACCTTCTACGTCGAGCACTCAGTGTTTCCCAGCCCAATTCGTTATAAATCAAAGAGTGGCTTGTGTGCTTAATGGCTCCAGACACAAGACGGCCAGCTCGGAGCTGAACAGCTTCTAATTTATCAGCGTCCGCTTGGGTGCAGCCATCCCACACAACGCATGCATATTCCATAGTTGGGCGTACAAATGTTTTATACATCAAGTCTAATACACCCCTATTGAGTTCAAAACGCAGCCTTGCCAACAAATCAACCCTTCTATTAGCTTTCAGATAAATTTCATTAATATGAGCCGTCCAGGTTACTCTTGAGCTTAACGTAACACCGAGGTGGTTGTGCTCAGTGACGCTGTTTAAGGTTTCATTACCCATGTGCAACGCTGGAACATCACGTCTATGTTTGTTAGATATCACCATAGATTTCGTCTTGGGGGCACTAAACGTAATGAACCAATCTGATGCCCACGTTTCCATACGCTCGAGGTCTTGAGTTACCATATCAGCTCCAATGGTCTCGTCACCATCATCAACGATTACATATACAGTCGTGTCATCAGCAAAGAGTCGTATGTTCGATTGTAAACCATCAACAATATCGTTAATATAGATTAAAAATAACATGGGACCTAGGACTGATCCTTGTGGAACCCCAGCTTGTATATTGCCCAAAGAAGACGCCGCGCCATCAATTACAACTCGCTGATATCTGTCTTCCAAATAATTTTTAAACCATTCTAGTAAATTGCCAGAAATCCCAATTCGTTTAAGTTTTTTTTAAAAGGCCAGAGTGCCAAACACGGTCAAATGCCTTAGAAATATCACAAAACACAACGCGTACATCTTTTTGCTTATCCAATGCCTCACTAAATATGTGACATAAATGAACTAATTGATTGGTTGTGCTGTCACCTGGTATGAAGCCAGACTGAAATCGACATAGAATATCGTTGTCGCGCAGGTAGTTGAAGACATGCTTAAAAATAACCCTTTCGAGTAATTTCCCGGTACAGCTTAGAAGCGACACAGGTCTGTAGTTTTCAACCACATTGCGGCTACCTTTTTTGTATATAGGGATAACATTCGCCTGCTTCCACAAAAGAGGCATCTTACACTTTTCAAGGCATACGTTAAACAATTTAGATAGGGGTTCACATATAAAAGAGCCGGCTTCCCGCAGCATTCGCGGGCTGACACCATCATGACCACTGGCCTTTTTTACATTGATACATTTCAATAAATCAGAGACTTCTTCCTTTGTCACCACAATACGACTCAATCCCGGATATCCGCACGCGTCATCCACGTCACAACTGACGTCTGTACTGAGCATAGACTGAGCTAAAAAGTAATTGTTAAACATATTCGCTTTGCCTTCAGCGTTAGCCTCTGCGTGCCCATCATTCTGCAACACTGGATACCCATGATTTTCGTTTATGCCAAGCATTTTCTTAGATATACTCCACCATTTCTTTGGTGACACACTACTCGACTCATTTAGTACCCGCTCTAATTCACCTAGATAGTCTGCTTTTGCCTCCCTAATGTTAGAAATATACTCATTACGTAACCTTCTATATAAAGCCCAGTCACTGTCCTTTCCAAATTCCGTGGCCTTGTTGTGGGCCCTGTCTAACATTCTTTTTTTTAAACGAAGACCGTTATTATAGAACGGTTTGTCATTTGGGCGTATGGTCACCATCTTGTTTGGAATATGATTGGAACAAATAGTTATAAACTGCGAAGTCCACTTTTCGCACATCATGTCTGGGTCTGATCCAGTGAAACACGCGCTCCAGTCAGTTTGTGACAACTCTTCGCGAAATAAGTTGAAGTCGGTTTTATCGTAGGACCATATCTTACGCTCATAACACTTGGCTCTTGTCGTTTTAAAACACAATTTACAAGCTATCGCAGAGTGGTCACTTGTGGTAACAGGTGTCATTATCGAAATGTTTTGAACAAGGTGTGATGGGCAGCTGATAAATTGGTCGAGAATGGATCGAGTTGTCGGAGTGACACGTGTAGGCTTATCAAGGTGAATAGACATATGATTGTCGTTTGCCAAAGTTTTCATGTGAAGATGATGGCCGGGGTTCGTTATTTCATCGGCATTTAAATCACCCGTGAGTAAAATATTGCAATTAAGGCGGTTTTTGGCATTATCAATACTGATCTGGAGTGTATCCCAGAAACATACAGGAGAACTTGGGGGTCGGTATATTCCGCAGAACAGAAACTTGTTGCCCGTGGTGCATTCCAACCAGATACTCTCAATGTCGCCTGTCTCAAGGTCGGTTCTCCGTGTAGCTATCACGTTATCAGATACCCAGATCATAACCCCGCCCCAAGTCCCTTCCACCCTGTCTCTGCGAAAAATCTGCTGATAACCTGTTAATCTGAGGTCAATCTGGTACGTGCGTTTCAAATGCGTTTCCGTTATGCAAATGATATCATAAGCACCACAAAAGTTTGAGTTAATGTAGAGTATTTCGTCATCGTGTAATCCGTTAACGTTTGCATGGCACACAGAGACCGCCCTGAGGCGTCGGGCAGGAGTGCCCCGCTCACCGCTAGGGCCGGGGTTCATTTCGATATCACCGGAGCATAACCTGATTATGGCAGAAGATACATGTGCCATAAGCTTCTCACAAAACGAAGTACATTTCAACCAGAGCATTTCTTTTGGTTTCGCCCCCTTAAGCTCCTAGTCAAGATCATGCAACTATATCTGTGCCCTGACACTAGTACCCTTTGTTGGCTACATACACCTCTTCTTAATACAAATAGATGACAGAGTAATTCATATAAACAATGCAAATGTCTGACCTTCTTAGATTGGATCAACAAGAAACACGAACGAGCAACAAAAAACTTGAGCCCAACAGGGCCGAACATAATGAGCAGTAATGAACAACAATACGAGTTGGTACCTATATACATGCTATCGGCAGTGGCAGCGGCGTGTGGTCAGATACAGGAATTATAAGCGGAAGGAAACAACAGAAGCGCCTTCTCGGCCGCCGGTCGCCGCGCTTGAGTGAGCAGACATGAGACCGCTAAATACAAGACAAACTCCATCCGCGAATAACTCTCAAATGTCAGGAACTACCCTTAATTCGCCCGGTACAATACATCTGTAATACAACATAAAGAAACTAACCAGGTGCATTCAATGGGTGGTTAATAGTTAAGACTGGCCTAAATGTCAACTGTTTATTGGCTTGTTATGAACTATCTACCATATTAAACCCATTATGCCACACTTGCGCTGTCCTCTTCCGGTAGCCAGTATGTCTCTGTTCCCATGGCCGTGTTGTTTATTAAACTGCCCGCCATATTAACCCCTGCATGCCTCTGTCCCCGTCCAGGCGGCCATGTTGTTCGCCACGCCGTGGTCGGTGGGCGCTGTGTGTGACCCGGATAGCAGGATCAAGTTCGACGGTTTCCTTCGGGAACTGGTGGCCGGCAAGATGGAGGAGTTCCCCGTCCCCAAGGTCATCGGCAAGGTCGAGGTGCCTATGCCTGACGGCGGCCTGGTCTATGACTTCTGCTACGAGGTACTTGGCGACTTCCGTGACGTCACGTCATTGTTTACCACAAGAGATATCCACGGCTTGAATCAAACAATATTAATGATTTCAAAGAAGAAATATTGTCATACTGTGAAAAATAGTGGGTATCGTTCAAGGGACCTCAATGAATATTTTGACTTCTTCCTGCGAAATGTATGGATAATGAACCTTCAGTGAATTGCTTTAATCTGTAACCATGATGATGATGACAATTATAATGGCGACATGGATGCCGCTAACGAAGACATGGGAGTCCAGGGGGGTGGGGGCACAGGTGGCACGTGCCCCCCTTTCCCTTTCAGATCCTAAGATATACCTTACCCCCCCCCACCCCACCCCTTTTCAAATTATGTTCGATACGGTCACCTACATCTCAGGCTTTTACACGCATTTTTTATGTTTTTGTGCCCCCCCCCCCTTTCAAGAATTCCTGCACACACCCCTGGACGACTGTGTGTAATGATATAATAAAGTATTCCATTTTAATTCCATGATTCGGTAATGACTTTTTCTCGGCAGCAAAAAGCTCGGGGCCAGTGGAAGCACTGGAACGACTTCATCAAGGGTTCGTCGGTGTCGCTGACGAAGAAGATCCAGGACATCCTGGTGCCCACCATGGATACGGTCCGCTACACCTACCTCATGGACCTCTGTATCCACCACCAGCGGTACGGACACACCGTGGCAGGCGTCCTGCGTGAAATTGAGGGAGCCTTGTGTCAAATGTCGTTTTCACACAAAGGTCTTAATTACACCTAATATTTAGGGGCCGCCCCGATAGTTCAGTGGGTCAGAGCGGTCCCATTCAGTCCTCTGGCCACATGAGAGTCTAACGAGACGTGGATCGGTGGTTCGAGCCCCGCTGTGGCCATGTCTGTGTGGTCGCAGGATAAAGATCCCATGTTCTTCCTTCTCCCATTGACGCGATATGACCAGAATTGGTTATAAGACCATAATGGGTTAAGGCTTCCTGAATACACAACCATGATCTAATGGCAAGTTAAGTTAGTTGATCGAGTTCCTGTTTTAGGATACGTGACTCCATATAATCTTAATTAAGACGATAAAAATCTCCTACTAACTGAATCTTGCATTTCTACATTTCTGAATTTAGAAATGTACAAATACAATTAGCGATATTTTACTTTAGATTATAAACCCTTCATGCGGAGCACTCACACACCATGCAGCGTCAGGATTGTATTATAATGAGGTTGAACTTTGCAGACCCGTGCTCTTCGTGGGGCCGACCGGTACTGGCAAGAGCGTCTACGTCCAGCAGAAGCTGATGAACGGACTACCCAAGGAGAAATACGTCCCGCTCTTCATAAACTTCTCGGCACAGACCAGCGCCAATCAAACTCAGGTACTTTGTATTTTCCCTATCCTTGTGTGTCCAGGGCACAATTGCTGAACTATAGTGGTAAGATCTGATGTCCGGGCTTCAGTGGTTCATTCATTTCGCAAGCATACGGTATGTGTGAGCGCGATACTTCTATGAAGATAGTTTTGGATATCTTTGGCGCTTCAAATTTGGTTCTTGTGGCGTGTACGAGGTTATGACATTGTATTCGCTTCTTTTTCGCCAGAAATAGCTTCATTTCTGTTTACCTGATGACAGCGTTATTAAACCTCACAATTTCACCCCTCACCCCCCTACTCCTCCCCCCAACCCCACTCCACCACGCAGTTCATCATCATGTCCAAGTTGGACAAGCGCCGGAAGGGATTTTTCGGGCCGCCGATGGGTAAGAAGTCCGTCATCTTCGTGGACGACATGAACATGCCTCAGAAAGAGATCTACGGCGCCCAGCCCCCCATCGAGCTGCTGCGGCAGTTCTTCGACCACCGCCACTGGTACGACACCAAGGACACCTCCAAGATCGTCCTCCAGGACATCCAGTTCATCGCCGCCATGGGCCCCCCCGGCGGCGGCCGTAATGACGTCACTCCCCGCTTCCTACGTCACTTCAACGCCATCGCCATCAACCAGTTCAACGACGACACGATGATCAGGATATTCTCCACCCTCATCTCCACCTACTTCAGGGTAAGTACGCGCCCGGGCCGTGCTTTCTTTTGGAAAGAGGCGGTGGTTTCGTGCCATCGAGGGGGTCACCCTGTGGTGGCCTGGTGGGTAACGCGTTCGGCTATTGTCCAGTTGGCTCTGCTAGGCCAGCCCAAGCAGCCGGTGTCTCGATATGACATTACAGGTTAAAGCGTCATCCAATCGTATTATAGATGTTAAAAAAACCCCACTAATTTACTTTGTGTTAGTGATGTAGTAATACGAACAGTCTAGTCTACTTATCTGAGGAATGACCCATAGTAAGTTATAATAAATGGTTAGGTGTTGTCCACTTCTGTGCGCTGTGTAGGATTTGATGTAAAGTGTCTGCACACCGATAGGTTGCGGGTTCAACTCCCACCAGTGTCTGCAGTCATTCCATCTGTTCACTATCCAAGTTGTTTTTAAACCTCATTAACATTAACGTACATAAGCGTGATCTAAAACACCAATCCCAAACACCACCTCCCTTACCCCCACAGGCCCAGGACTTCCCGACGGACTTCTTCACGGTGGGCACCCAGGTGGTGGCGGCCACGATGGCCGTGTACAAGGAGGCCATGGACAGTCTGCTGCCCACCCCCGCCAAGTCGCACTACGTCTTCAACCTGCGGGACTTCAGCCGCGTCATCCTGGGCGTGTGTCTCATCAAGAAGGAACAGGTCGAGAACAAGCGCGTCATGACCAGGTCAGTGGTGGGCCGGGCGGCCGAGGTGGGTCCACGGGTTCTCTCGAAAAGAGGAACAAGCGCGTCATAACCAGGTCAGTGGTGGGCCGGGCGGCCGAGGTGGGTCCACGGGTTCTCTCGAAAAGAGGAACAAGCGCGTCATGACCAGGTCAGTGGTGGGCCGGGCGGCCGAGGTGGGTCCACGGGTTCTCTCGAAAAGAAGAACAAGCGCGTCATGACCAGGTCAGTGGTGGGCCGGGCGGCCGAGGTGGGTCCACGGGTTCTCTCGAAAAGAAGAACAAGCGCGTCATGACCAGGTCAGTGTTGGGCGGGCGGCCGAGGTGGGTCCACTGATTCTCTCGAAAAGAAGAACAAGCGCGTCATGACCAGGTCAGTGTTGGGCGGGCGGCCGAGGGGGGTCCACTGGTTCTCTCGAAAAGAGGCGGGATTCTGGGAGTCATCGAATCGATTTTGTAATTGTAGGCAGCGTATTTACTTATACGAAGATTTGTTCGTATGCTAATGCCATCAGTTGCTTTGTCAACATCTACTTACGCGCTTGGATGTTAACCCACTACCATTATAAACTATTGAATTTAAATCTGCTGGCATGTAAACCATTTAACTCTTACTGATTTGTTCGGTTACTGAATGCGACCATACAGTACAAGGTCACATCCGTATATGATGTATTGCAGACTCTGGGTGCACGAGGCTATGAGAGTCTTCTACGACCGGCTGGTGGATGAGAAAGACCGACTATGGCTCTTTGAGTAAGTCAACTCCCTCCCTCCTTATGACGGTCACGTACACTGGCAGAACGTCAACCACTGAGCAATAACATCTTAATAGGAGTCTTTTCGGTTTACCTTAAATGTCCATTTTTTCCGTGTTTAATTTAATTACTAGCCGAGCTTCTTTCAATAATTTAAACAACAGATATATCTTGTGACATGTTGTTTATTTGTTATTACCCTGATAAAAGTGATGTTGTATTTGCTTCAGGCTCATCAAGACGTTAGTCAAAGAACACTTTAAGGACAGTTTTGATGGTATTTTTGAACATCTGGCTAATGCCGGACAAGGGGGCAAGGTAGGACATGTTTTCTCTATTACAACGTGGACTCATTTACACATGTATGTACATATTTTCTCATGAAACTAAAATAAAAAATATAATTAAAAAAAGACAAGTACATTTCCCTTTTATTTAAATACTTTCCTCACTGGTTGCGCCGGCTATATAATACTTATGATAAAACGTGTCCTTACTAAGATTCCTTAAAACAAATTCTTTAATATAATTGAAAGTGCGTTTATAGCACACATTATTACTCTTCAGTAGGTTTTGACATAGTACTAGCCAATTCACCCTGCAGAGTCGACTTTCTAGAAAGATACCGACGAGTAATTATAAAAAGTGTCATACTGACCATAACAAGGATACCTCTAATCTGGTAATTTGGCAATAACGTTTACATGTTAGTATTATTACACGCCGCTCACGCGCTCTCGCCGCAGATGCGCGAGGAGGATCTGCGCAGTCTGATGTTCGGAGACTATATGAACCCTGACCTTGAGCCGGAGGAACGCATGTATGAAGAGGTCGCGTCTATCGATGACTTTTACACGGTGTCCGAGCAGTGTCTGGAGGAGTACAACAACACACACAAGACCCGGATGAACCTCGTCATATTTAGGTCAGTCCTCTGCAGTCCTCGGACAATAATCTGTATAGTAAATATATGCTGTCAATCATTATTGTCCGATTGCTGTTATGTCCATTTATATAATTATGGTAAACAATTGATTCAAGTATCATTCATGTCATTCAAGCCAGCTAGGTGTACCACAGAGTGGCAAAAAAGATATTATATCAGCGGATAAACGTTTATAAATGTTCATATTAATGATGTCTAATGAATGTGTGTTTGATTGGTAGATACGTGCTGGAGCACCTGTCTCGTATCAGTCGCGTGCTGCGGGTGCCGGGGGGCAATGCCCTGTTGGTGGGGGTGGGGGGCAGCGGCCGCCAGTCCCTCACCCGCCTGGCCGCCTCTATGTCTGGTATGGGCCTCTTCCAGCCAGAGATCTCCAAGAATTACGGCAAGAACGAGTGGCGGGAAGACCTAAAGGTCGGTCAAATGTCGTCTGCTCGTCTATATACTTCTATTATTAGAAGTAACGTCTGATTAACGTCAATATCGTGTAACCGGTGACAAAGTGGAGTTTTATTTCGTTCCACACTCAATAAGTTGCTTTCTACGTGAATATTACAGTATTTGATTCATCTATGCATACAATATAATATAGTCAAACAAAAATAATATTACTTTCATCATCATTCTCTACGTTATTAAGTACAATGATATCACGCGAATGCCCCAGGTTTTCAAAGTGGCTTTTAAATGTATTCTTATTGCCGATAATGCCAATCTGCGGCGGCCATGCTACGCGTATGACTGTGCAACGTTGTCGCGTTGTGACGTCACGTATCGTTCCCTCCCTCAGACCCTGTTGAAGAACACGGGCGGACAGGGCAAGCCGACCGTCTTCCTCATCACAGACTCGCAGATCAAGGAGGAAAGTTTCCTGGAGGACATCGACTCCCTGCTCAACACGGGAGAGGTCCCCAACCTCTTCGCCGCCGACGAGAGAGCAGAAATCATGGAGGTACGAGGTCTCCAGCTCTGTTTCCAGGCATTATAGAGTTAGAATTGTTGGGCTTTATGATTTAAAAGTGTTACGCATCGCGCGCTACAACAACTTGACTGTAACACTGTGTCGATTTTGCCCACCAGGCCGTTCGACCAGCCGCCCAGGCCGGGGATAAGGACGCAGAATTCAGCCCTCTCGCCCTCTTCGCATTCTTCGTCAACCGCTGCAGAGAGAACCTACATATTATTATCGCATTCAGTCCTATCGGCGACGCGTTCCGTAACCGTCTTCGGCAGTTCCCATCTCTCATCAACTGCTGCACCATCGACTGGTTCCAGGTTAGAACTAGGGACAGAGCCTTAAATAGTGCGATTAAAATGCTCAATGGTGATTGTATTGCATCATGGCTCCACATTTTCAGAATGTGGGTCCGTGACAAGCGTACTTTGTAATCATTCCTCAATCTCGTTTTGATCATTGGTTCTTGTAGAATACATCTTACGATATCCGTCTGGTAAGTTATAACCCTTGAATGGCTAGCTATGTTGCGTGTCTAGCTTTGCAAAATTTAAATGTGTTGGTCATGTTTTTACATTTAAAACCAAGAAAGGCTATGGAACACATTTTGAAAAAAATTACTGATGATCACTATATAAACATTCTTTCCGTCAATCTGTACGTGAGTATCGTCTAGTTTGCCGTGTTGTTGGCCTGCCTGACGAGTTGTAACCCCACCCCCCCAGGCCTGGCCAGAGGACGCCCTGGAGAGAGTGGCTAACAAGTACCTGGAACACGTGGATATTGAAGACCAGGAGAAGACAGAGACCGTCCACATCTGTAAATACTTCCACACCAGCTCGGCCAAACTGTCGGCCAAGTAAGTGAAAATACCAGCTTCGTAAGTTATATTTGTTGTATACTATTTTCTCATTGTTTAATTAGAAGGCAGGCGTGAATTAAGTCATCGTATCATAAGTCGAAGTGTAGATCGTAAATGGGTTTCGAATATCCCGTTTTAGAGAAGGTCTGACCCAGTCAACATCAAGCCCAGTGAGCTTATCTAAAGTGTTTGTCTTGTCTGTACCACAAGTTACGGTTTTCTCAAATATGTTTCGCAAGGTAACACGTAGAGCCGTGAGGCGCTGACTGGTGTTCACGCCATGGTACATCACTTTCTTCCGTCAGGTTTTACGATGCCCTGGGACGGCAGACCTATATCACCCCCACGTCCTACCTAGAACTCATCGGCTCCTTCAAGACCATGATCACCCAGAAACAGGAGTCAACCATGAAGGCCAAGAAACGATACCTAGTCGGCTTGGAAAAACTGGCTTTCGCGGCTTCCCAGGTAAGGATAACACTTTTTTTTTCTTTTTCTTTTTTTTTCTTTTTTCTGTTTTTTTCTGTTTTCTTTTTTTTTCTTTTCTTTTCCTTTTTTTTTTTGCCTTGATGTATGCAGGATCGCGTTTTTTGTATAAGCTTACTTGGTTTCAATAAATGATATTTGACTTGACTAAAGCAGTTTGGGATGACTTATTCGCTTGGTGTGACGATTAAAGATGAGAGTGAACGTGAGCAGTGCAACAGTTGATAAACATGACGAGTCATCAAAGGTAGGATAAATGTGCACAGATGGGCTGAGCAGTGTCAAGATGACTCCTGGGATTGGCAGATGGATGACGTGGCTAGCCCGAAGCCCAGGAGCCAATCACAAGCCTCGAGCCCGGTCTGTTGGTCTGACCCTTGGTGTGTGGCTCACTGATAATGATTATGATGGGGACGAGGAACCACAAAGAAGAGTTTTGAAGATAGTGTAGATAATTAACGTGGCTTTTACTAATGACGAGGATGCTGACATTTTCAGGGTAACTAAAATAGAATGTACATACGCTGAGGGTGCTGACAACGCCAGGACTGGTATAACAGCGATGTGACGCCACCCTTTGTTTTTTTCACTCTCCCCCCGGCAGGTGGCGGACATGCAGAAGGAGCTGGAGGACCTGCAGCCGCAGCTGATCACGACGGCCGCGGAGAACGTGCGCATGATGGCGGTCATCGAAAAGGAGTCTGTCGAGGTGGAGATCACCTCGGAGAAGGTGCGGGCCGAGGAGGCCATCGTGAACGAGCAGGCGGCCGGTGCCCAGGCCCTGAAGGACGAGTGCGAGGCCGAGCTGGCCGAGGCCATTCCAGCCCTCGAGGCCGCCATCGCCGCCCTCAACACACTCAAGGTCAGACGCCGCCTCAAGGGCAAAGACTGTTTAATCTGAAATTGTGTGTACATTTCAACAACGTACAAATTACGGGTTACATACTACAAATACGGGTTACATAATATTGTATATAAGATCAGTGATTGCGTCGGGTAACAGTGATTGTGCACTTGCAAAAGATACACTTCCCTGACTGTATCTTTATATAAGAATTTTACAGAAAGCATTTACTAAACATGTGCCTCAGTGTATGGCAGTTATCCTAACTGTTCTTTGACAAGACTCTAAGCGATCAGCACATTATTTGGGCAGGTTTTTTTCAATGCGCAATCACTGATGCTCAGAGAAATCACTGGTTTAATCGCTGTGAGCTTACATTTCTAAACAGTACGATCCCAGCACATGGACACAGACGGTATAAATGTCACGGGGTTTTGTGCTTGGCTTACAGCCTGCTGACATCACCATTGTGAAGTCCATGAAGAACCCGCCATCGGGCGTCAAGCTCGTCATGTCTGCCGTCTGCGTCATGAAGGACATCAAACCAGAGAAGATCAACGACCCGGCCGGCACAGGGCAAAAGGTCGGCAACGAAAAAAAGTCAAATGAGATACAGGAGTCAACATTCTCGAGTTTACTGTATCCCAATAGCACTGTGTGGAACAAAAAAAGTCAAATGAGATACATGAGTCAACATACTGGAGTTAACTGTGTGGAGGAGAGAAGGGCAAATCAAATACGTTATTAGTCATTTCTCATAATACTGTAGGCACAAGAAATGGTCAAATGAGATACATTATTCAATACTCGATTTTACTGTATGGAGAAGGAAAATATCAGCTTGGATCCCTTATTCGACATTTATCTCTGATGAAGCGAAGGTGAATTTACATTATTTGACACATGCTTTAATTTATTAGACTCCTTATTCAGACTTGCATTATATTTCTTTTCTACCTGTATTTATTTGACGTCCTACCAATAGGATTGTTTGTGTTTTTCGATTGCAGATCCTGGACTACTGGGGTCCCTCGAAAAAGCTGCTTGGTGACATGAACTTCTTGAAGGACCTGAAGGAATACGACAAGGATAACATTCCTGTAGGTCTTGTCCACCCGTAACCTCGGAGATAACATTCCTGTAGGTCTTGTCCACCCGTAACCTGGGAGATAACATTCCTCTAGGTCTTGTCCACCCGTAACCTGGGAGATAACATTCCTGTAGGTCTTGTCCACCCGTAACCTCGGAGATAACATTCCTGTAGGTCTTGTCCACCCGTAACCTCGGAGATAACATTCCTGTAGGTCTTGTCCACCCGTAACCTCGGAGATAACATTCCTGTAGGTCTTGTCCACCCGTAACCTGGGAGATAACATTCCTGTAGGTCTTGTCCACCCGTAACCTGGGAGATAACATTCCTGTAGGTCTTGTCCACCCATAACCTGGGAGATAACATTCCTGTAGGTCTTGTCCACCCGTAACCTGGGAGATAACATTCCTGTAGGTCTTGTCCACCCGTAACCTGGGAGATAACATTCCTCTAGGTCTTGTCGACCCGTAACCTGGGAGATAACATTCCTTTAGGTATTGTCCACCCGTAACCTGGGAGATTACATTCCTCTAGGTCTTGTCGACCCGTAAACTGGGAGATAACATTCCTGTAGGTCTTGTCCACCCGTAACCTGGGAGATAACATTCCTTTAGGTCTTGTCCACCCGTAACCTGGGAGATAACATTCCTGTAGGTCTTGTCCACCCATAACCAGGGAGATAACATTCCTGTAGGTCTTGTCCACCCGTAACCAGGGAGATAACATTCCTGTAGGTCTTGTCCTAGGTCTTGTCCACCCATAACCTGGGAGATAACATTCCTGTAGGTCTTGTCCACCCATAACCAGGGAGATAACATTCCTGTAGGTCTTGTCCACCCGTAACCTGGGAGATAACATTTCTCTATGTCTTGTCCACCCGTAACCTGGGAGATATTGAAAGTCGTGGACGCACCTATACGCATCGTATTTTCTACAGATACAGGATCTATGTATTGTACCTTTAGGATTGGCGTTCATCGCTAGAAAGGCAAGTCCGTGTGTTCGGCGTATAAACCCTTGTGAACCTCACTATTGACGCGAAATAACCTTCACGATTACGTTAGAGCCGCATTTTTACACAAACCCCCCAAATCACCAATCTCTCTCTCTCACTTCCATCCTTGGCCACCCCAGGTGCACATCATGAACAAGATGCGCAAGGAGTACATCACCAACCCGGACTTCGACCCGGCCAAGGTGGCCAACGCGTCCTCGGCGGCCGAGGGGCTGTGCAAGTGGGCCTGCGCTATCGAGATCTACGACCGCGTGGCCAAGGTCGTGGCGCCCAAGAAGATTGCGCTGGCGCAGGCCGAGTCCGACCTGGAGACCACCATGGCGCAGCTCAACCTGAAGCGATCCGAGCTGCGGGCGGTGGAGGAGCGGCTCGCCAACCTCAAGGAGCAGTTCCAGATGATGACCGAGAAGAAGGAAAAACTCGAGTTCCAGGTGAGGGCGGAGGAGGGGGGGGGGGGGGCAGGGGGAGGGGCATCAGGATATAGTTTTGTATTTGTTTGTGGTGCAGTAGCCAGAGTAAAGTAGACAGTAATTCGCTGATGTTACCTATGGGAGCTCCATAATGATGTTGGCGGCACGTTGCATGCCGACCAACGGACCCGGGCGTGACTTCCTACATTTGACATAGGATCCATCGCATTGTCCCGCGTTTGCCTGCGCTGTGTGCATGTCAGTGGCATAACAAATGTTCATTCATTCGTTCCCTGACCTAATCTGGCCTGGCCGGGGCTGTACCTTGATCTGATCTGATCTGATCTGACTTGATCTAATCTGACCTGGCTTATACCCTGACCTGATCTAATCTGACCTGAGGGGTCACCCAGTGGTTTAGTAGGTAGCGAGTTCGGTTATTGTCGAATGTGCTCTTCTAGGCCAGCCCGATCAGCCGGTGCGTGGTTCGAGCCCCACCTGTGCAGATGTTTTTGCGCGATGAATATGCCATTTCTTTCTTCTGACAGTTCGCACCTTAAACACCTTCTTTGTCGCCATATGACGTACAGCGGTTAAAGCGTCCCACAAACACCAACTGACCTGACCTGATCCCCTGACATGACCTGACCTGACCCCTGACCTGATTCCCTGACCTGACCTGACCTGACCCCTGACCTGAAATAACCTAACCCCAGACCTGACCTGACCCTTTGACCGGACATGACCCCCTGACCTGACCTAACCTATATCCTGTCCTCTGTTCCTTGTCAGGTTGACCTGTGCGGCAAGAAGCTGGTGCGGGCGGAGAAGCTAATCGGCGGTCTGGGCGGGGAAAAGGACCGCTGGACCCAGGCGGCCGCCGACCTCCAGAAGGTCTACAGCAACCTGCTGGGAGACGTGCTCATCTCGGCGGGGGTCATCGCCTACCTGGGGCCTTTCACCTCCGCCTTCAGGGACGAGTGCACCACTGACTGGGTCAAGCTCTGCCAGGTAGGACTTGTTAGACCGAGTACCCGTCATCGCCACACCTTTAGGATGAGGAGGAAAGGTGGTCAGACATTAGTATCAGATATTGCTCGATGACGCCGCGTGGTCGACAAGCGGCCAAATGTAAATCATTGCAGTCTTAAATTGCGCTCTTTCGATATAATTGTCCTTATGTAATCTGTGATTTACCATGGAGCTACAATGTTGTTGTTACGGTGACTTCTCAGACAAAGAAGATCCCGTGTTCGCCCAACTTCTCCCTGACGACGACCCTGGGCGAACCGATCCAGATCCAGTCGTGGAACATCGCGGGTCTCCCCAGAGACAGTTACTCCATCGACAACGGCGTCATCGTGGCCAACTCACGGCGCTGGTCAGTGCCCCCCCCCCCCGCCACCATCCCCTGCCCCCCGGCCTCTCCTGCATCACGTGCATAATACTTATGCTAAATGTTTGTAAATGTTGTACATCTGTGTCGCCGGAAAGTCTTGTATGATACCTTTCCCATTTTGAATGACTAAATGGTTGAATTGGTATTTTTGGCGATGAGTAAACTAGGCCAAAGGATAATGAGATGAAAGATACCTCAAGCAATCCTCTGCAAGGTCTGCCGTGCCTATCCCCGCTGTCCCTCCCCCTGCAGGCCGCTGATGATCGACCCTCAGAGCCAGGCCAACAAGTGGACCAAGAACATGGAGAAGAACAACAAGCTGTCGGTCATCAAGCTGACTGACGCCGACTACATGCGGAACCTGGAAAACTGCGTCACCTTCGGCAACCCGCTGCTGCTGGAGAACGTGGGCGAGGAGCTGGACCCATCGCTGGAGCCGCTGCTCCTCAAGCAGACCTTCAAGCAGAGTGAGTCGTGCACGGCCTCACACAACACACGTCCGTCTGTCTGTCCGCCTGTCACTGCGTGCGGGTGGAGGCCTTCAGATAGCGTGTCCCCGATGTCACACATGCGGCTGGGTTCAGACTGGGTTCAGACTGTCCTTGCCACCTGTTGCCAGAGACGCCTCCACAAACACACGGAATTCGGGGTGGATTAAATTAGATATGTGATTCCTACTCGCGCCTGTTCTACAGCTCTTCCCAGAAATTTCGAGATTACAGTGCATAGGCGGCGGTAGGTGGGGGGGGGGGGGCGGGGGCACTGGCTCTTCTCCAGCATCAGGTTGCTGCTCGTGGACAGCGATAGGCTGCTTTATTCTCGGGGGGTAACCTGTCGGTGGGGGAGGGGAGGGGCTTCTGCGGCTTGACCAGGGGGTGAGGGGGCTATAGCCGCAGTAGCCCCCCCCCCCCCGCTGGATACGCCACTGGCGAGGCGCGCGGTTATTGCTATAATGGGGGGCCTTTACGAACAGAATGGGGAGGTGCAGAGACTGACGCCCGGGTCGACTGTCTCTCCCCTGCTGTTAGTGATGGGCACGCGCCTGTGGGCCTGGACCCTCGCCCCACCCCACGACCCCCGGTTCGCCGTTTTCTGTGCAGTTTCCGTTCGCTTTCTGTATCATGTCTATGTCAGGGCCGTTGACATAACACCAGTACACGTGCTTTGCTCATACTGCTTTGAAATTGTGCTTGCGTATATATATATATATATGTTCCGTGATATTCAACGTCAGAATCATTTGTACTATTAGTTTTGGTGTAACCATGTAACAAAGTAACATGCTGAGTGTCTTTGTGTTTTAATTTGATGTTACTGCCACCGAGACCCGCTGCAGTTTTACTTCTACGACTTAATAAGCCGTGAATACTATGTGACTATGACCTTGTAATCTTAAAGTAAACTACGAGATTTCAATGGTATCCCATTGTGGTCATGTTCTTGATATTGATGGTCATTCATAGTATGCATGGTGTACCATGAGAGTTTCACATACCAGTGTAAAGATAGAAACTCCAAACTGCAAGGAGATGGCCAAAAGAGAAATACCCATGTGATGTGTTCACGTGAAATGTCCTCGAGATCTGTAAATGTCCTTTTATAAAGTCATGTCCGAATTTTCCGTCTCACACTTTATATTGACAGAATGTAAATCGGCGTGGCAGGATAAACTAATATCCCGATTAGTTTTAGAATAACATTACGATCAAGGAATTTTCTTTAAAAAATGACTACCGCGGGGAAGACGACATGTTTCCGCCTAAATAAGGGTTGCTGCTATCAGTAAATGCCCAAAAAACACTATAAAACACTTGCCCCCCCTCAGGAATACAACCTACAGCCATATTGCCAGAAGGCCACCGCTGATTACCGCCGGGCTTCATACGGACTGGTGTTTAAATTGTCCTGCTTCTGAGCTCCTTAAAACCTTCCCGCCAAAGTTGTGAGGTCCCGCTCATCTAATGTTTATTTTGATTGAACTATTAACGTTAACACTGATGTACTTTAGACGCGTTCCTCTGGTGGCGTGCTAACCATGAATACTCGGTGTCTTTGTGTTCTGTGTTCAACAGGAGATTCAGGTAACTTGATTAACGTTCAACGGTGGTGGTGACTTAAATATGTATGCATTTTGATATTTTTTGAAGGAGCGTCTCCTATTTTTCTATAGGTCATAGTATGTTATGGTCGCTGGCTTGATGTGACTATCTGTCCCTGTTCGTGGTGTGAATGCCGTGTGTGTTGCTGCTCTAAATTCTTTGTCCACCAACATATTCGATCTTGTTTCATTTTCCAAAATCCCTGCGCCAAATATATATACACGCTCTGTAGAAAGACGAGGTCCTTTCCCAATACCCCATGCAACATTTTGCGTTAGAAAAAATTGTTGCCACCGACTATTGTATTGTAGTGTATCTATACGCGTTTTTATTTGGTATCAGTAGTAACCCAAATGGACGGTCCTCCTAACAGGTCCAGTGCTTTCCCTTGAACTATCTCTTCGTTAGCCGAATTTTAGCTCACATTTTTGATACGTGGCTGTTTGCGTTACGTACGAGCGTTGCTGCTGGCGGGTGTGGAGGGCTCGTACGGATGGCATACCTTGTGTGAGATCTGTCGTTTTGTGAACAATTCAAGCTCTTCGTACAAAACTACTACGGGTACAAAACAATAAGCAATAAATGAAATCGCCTTCATGAATTATCTCTGGCACTTCAGATAATTGTGCAACATTTTAAACATGTTACCAAAAGAACGATTGAAAGTAAACAATATATGTAACAATATTCTATGCAAACAGGTGTCTATAGACAATTTATCAGACATATCCAAAGAGTGGGTGACATTGGATATTTTGTTTTAAATGTATCAAAGTTACCATCTAAGATAACACTCAAAACGTTGCATTAACGACGTTTTATTCTCCACAAGGTGGCGTGGACATGATCCGACTGGGAGAGAATGTCATCGAGTACAGCAACGACTTCCGGTTTTACATCACGACCAAGTTGCGCAACCCGCACTACTTACCGGAAGTCGCCACGAAGGTGTCGTTGCTGAACTTCATGATCACCCCCGAGGGTCTGGAGGACCAGCTGCTGGGCATCGTCGTGGCTAAAGAACGGTGAGGGTGTAGTGAACGGTGGCGCCTCTAGTGGACGGTAATCAGCGGTGGCGCCTCTAGTGGACGGTCAGGCTGTAATCAGCGGTGGCGCCTCTAGTGAACGGTCAGGCTGTAATCAGCGGTGGCGCACCTAGCGGATGGGTACAGATTTTCGCCCTTTCTTTCGAAGATTTACTCGACTCTATTAACCCTTTGCCGGAGCTCTACCCAGCTCTATTAACCCTTTGCCGTACCCTTACAGGCCGCAGCCCTACCTAGCCCTATTAACCCTTTGCCGTACCCTTACAGGCCGAAGCCCTACCCTTACAGGCCGGATCCCGGGCCACCCAGCCCTATTAACCCTTTGCCTTACCTAGCTCTATTAACCCTTTGCCGTACCCTTACAGACCGGAGTCCTACCTAGCTCTATTAACCCTTTGCCTACCTAGCTCTTTTAACCCTTTGCCGTACCTTTACAGACCGGAACCCTACCTAGCTGTATGAACCCTTTGCCGTACCCTTACAGGCCGGAGCCCTACCTAGCTCTATTAACCCTTTGCCGTACCTAGCTCTATTAACCCTTTGCCGTACCCTTACAGACCGGAGCCCTACCTAGCTCTGTTAACCCTTTGCCGCACCCTTACAGACCGGAGCCCTACCCAGCTCTATTAACCCTTTGCCGTACCCTTACAGACCGGAGCCCTACCTAGACCTATTAACCCTTTGCCGCACCCTTACAGTCCGCAGCCCTACATAGCTCTTTTAACCCTTTGCCGTACCTTTACAGACCGGAACCCTACCTAACTCTATTAGCCCTTTGCCGTACCCTTACAGGCCGGAGCCCTACCTAGCCCTATGAACCCTTTGCCGTACCTAGCTCTATTAACCCTTTGCCGTACCCTTACAGACCGGAGCCCTACCTAGCTCTATTAACCCTTTGCCGCACCCTTACAGGCCGGAGCCCTACCAAGCTTTATTAACCCTTCGCCGTACCTAGCTCTATTAACCCTTTGCCATACCCTTACAGGCCGGAGCCCTACCCAGCTCTATTAACCCTTCGCCGTACCTAGCTCTATTAACCCTTTGCCGTACCCTTACAGACCGGAGCCCTACCTAGCTCTATTAACCCTTTGCCGCACCCTTACAGGCCGGAGCCCTACCAAGCTTTATTAACCCTTCGCCGTACCTAGCTCTATTAGCCCTTTGCCGTACCCTTACAGGCCGGAGCCCTACCCAGCCCTATGAACCCTTTGCCGTACCTAGCTCTATTAACCCTTTGCCGTACCCTTACAGACCGGAGCCCTACCTAGCTCTATTAACCCTTTGCCGCACCCTTACAGGCCGGAGCCCTACCAAGCTTTATTAACCCTTCGCCGTACCTAGCTCTATTAACCCTTTGCCGTACCCTTACAGGCCGGAGCCCTACCCAGCTCTATTAACCCTTCGCCGTACCTAGCTCTATTAACCCTTTGCCGTACCCTTACAGTCCGCAGCCCTACCCAGTTCTATTAACCCTTTGCCGTACCCTTACAGGCCGGAGCCCTACCCAGCTCTATTAACCCTTCGCCGTACCTAGCTCTATTAACCCTTTGCCGTACCCTTACAGTCCGCAGCCCTACCCAGTTCTATTAACCCTTTGCCGTACCCTTACAGGCCGGAGCCCTACCCAGCTCTATTAACCCTTCGCCGTACCTAGCTCTATTAACCCTTTGCCGTACCCTTACAGGCCGGAGCCCTACCTAGCTCTATTAACCCTTTGCCGCACCCTTACAGGCCGGAGCCCTACCAAGCTTTATTAACCCTTCGCCGTACCTAGCTCTATTAGCCCTTTGCCGTACCCTTACAGGCCGGAGCCCTACCCGGCCCTATGAACCCTTTGCCGTACCTAGCTCTATTAACCCTTTGCCGTACCCTTACAGACCGGAGCCCTACCTAGCTCTATTAACCCTTTGCCGCACCCTTACAGGCCGGAGCCCTACCAAGCTTTATTAACCCTTCGCCGTACCTAGCTCTATTAACCCTTTGCCGTACCCTTACAGGCCGGAGCCCTACCCAGCTCTATTAACCCTTCGCCGTACCTAGCTCTATTAACCCTTTGCCGTACCCTTACAGTCCGCAGCCCTACCCAGTTCTATTAACCCTTTGCCGTACCCTTACAGACCGGAGCCCTACCCAGCTCTATTAACCCTTTGCCGCACCCTTACAGGCCGCAGCCCTACCTAGCTCTATTAACCCTTTGCCGCACCCTTACAGACCGGATCCTTACCTAGCTCTATTAACCCTTTGCCGCACCCTTACAGGCCGCAGCCCTACCTAGCTCTATTAACCCTTTGCCGCACCCTTACAGACCGGAGCCCTACCTAGCTCTATTAACCCTTTGCCGTACCCTTACAGGCCGGAGCTGGAGGAGGAGCGACAAGCCCTGATCGTGACCAGCGCCAACAACAAGCGGCAGCTGAAGGAGATCGAGGACAAGATCCTGCACACGCTGTCCGCCTCGGAGGGCAACATCCTCGAGGACGAGACGGCCATCCAGATCCTCGACTCATCCAAGATCCTCTCGGACGAAATCGCCAAGAAACAAAAGGTGCGGGGATATACCGCGTGTTTCGTACACGTTTCTTTACTAGTCCTGCGAGCAAGCCGCATGTCGAAGCGGACTGAGTTACATCGATGGGGTGTGGTAGAGTTGGTAAACGGGACAATGATGCCATGGTGCGGGAGGATTAGTAACGAATAAAGATTGTTCATAAACAATGGGGCATCTATAATCCAAGATGCATAAAGCTGGGAATGGTATAGTGTCGTTCTGGCACCACACCACGGATCGTGGTGCGGCTTTTCACCATAACAATTGTTCTTCTCAATATGGATCCCGATTCAACACGGATTGATAAGCCGGTTACTGATCATGCTAAGGGCGTGTCTCAGACATTAAAGGGTTAGTATACAGTATGACACAGGGTCTTGTAATTATTGCCAGAGGCGTATTGCGTTATTTGCTGACTGCCAGTCGCTGTTAATTGCCAGGTGGCCGATGAGACGGAGAAGAAGATTGACGAGTCTCGCCAAGGCTACCGACCCATCGCCAAACACTCGGCCATCCTGTTCTTCTCCATCGCCGACCTGCCCAACATCGACCCCATGTACCAGTACTCGCTCACCTGGTTCATCAACCTCTACGTCATGTCCATACAGGACAGGTATGTGTGTGTGTAGGGGGGGGGGGGGCAGCTACGTGTATCCATTGCCAGGCCATTGCCAGGCCATTGCCAGGCCATTGCCAGGCCATTGTTTGTGGAATGGGATTATGATTTTACTGAACTTACTCAATTTATTATGGATTGCATATGGTGCGTTGTAAAGCTTTTCTTTTAGGAACTATAATTAATTGACATTGGATTACATTCCCATACACAGTGCTATTTAGCCATAAGTATTGGCTTCAAAATAAAATTTACACTTTTGAAAGAATTGTTGAAGGATTTTAGTAATCCTTATTTTTTTGTATTTTTGAATATTTTAGATTCGTTTTGCTGTTTTATCTTTCAAATGTGAGAAACTGTTTAATTCGCAAGTGACTTCTTCTTTGTATGAATAGGTACTCGTCACTGAAATGTATTTGTATGCGTGTTGTAATGACAGTTGATATATACAGGTTAGAAACTAACTTGCCAGTCACATGCCAGCAACATCTTTATGACCACGTGTTTTCCGCCATAATAAATACTTCGTTGGGTTTATCTTAGCAACAAGTCCAAGATTTTGGAGCGTCGACTGCGGTATCTCAAGGATCACTTCCAGTACAATCTCTACGAAAACGTGTGTCGATCTCTCTTTGCTCGACACAAGCTGATCTTTTCGTTCCTCCTTTGCGCTAATTTGTTTTTGTAAGTACCCGGATGTTGAGAGGAGCACGTGTCGTCACGGTGTACAGCTAGACCAGTCCTTCCTAGCGGCCGATACAGCCTTCTCCCCATGCACTCTTGATTCTTACTCTGATTACATCTCTGTGCTGAGTCAATCTGCTCAACGGGCAAGTGGCAATTGAAATCAACAGTTTATGTTCATATTTGTTTTGGTATATATAAATATTTGTTGATATTTAACCAATATAATTGTGATTTGCAATGATGGTGTATTTGCATAATTTTAGAAATATCGCACGTCCCCTTTGAGCATGGTTGAGTGAATATTGTAGCATTCCTTCAATCTATCATACTTCCAGAAGGTGCAATATGTCTTCATGTGATTTTACTGCCAAAATTTACCTTAATCTGCCGGGTCCAAAATCACCACACTCATCGTTTGAAGGTCCTATTAACTACATTGGGATAAAATTTCATTTTAAATTTGGCAGACCTTTTTTTCAATTTTTAAACCATCAAATTAAAATCAAAAGATATATTTTGAGCACCTAATCATCGTGATCATTATTTTGATGGTGACTTTCGGACAATTGCAGTCTTTCCTGTAGAGATCGTGTCGATCGATGTACTAGAATGGAACTATAATTCTTTCAATCTGTACTTGTTGTAAAGTTGTTGTATTTTAACACCTATTATGTATCTCTTGTCGCTGATAATTAATGGGTCAATCCGTTGCCATGAGACTTGTTTACCTGCTTAATGAAGCACCGTAAAAACAAATTCTTAAGTATTTGATCATCAGATGCAATAATATAATGGCAAATGTATCCATGTTTTTTGGCGAACGTATTATAATTGTATAAATTCGCTCTTTGTAAATTAGCTTTGGCGACCTCGTGTATTGTGTACCATTACTTTTGTTGAATAAGTCACAGGGTAACGTGCCTCCATGTATGATCAGACTCACCTATCGCCCTATTATGGTAGCAATGATTAGCCTCTGGGGTAGACGCTCTCATGCAATCATCTAATACACTTCGAGGTATTTCAGCCTTTGTCTCGATCATCCTACTGCACTGATTGTCATATGTACTATAATCTTTCCAGTAGTCACCCGCAGAACATCTCTGAGCTGGCAGATACTGTCATCAATGTCTAACTGGTGTATTTTCTCCACACTAACTACAGCGTACTGTTGTATAGTATTTCATGAGCTCGACATGGGCACTGAGCCTGACTGACTCCCGTTCCTCCTATATGTGTATAGATGTGTGTGTATAGCGCCTTGACCCTCAACCCTGTGTGTTTTGGATTGCTACCCTTGGATGTACCCCATCATTGTATGTATGCCGTGTGAGCTACCAATGTTTGGAATGTGTAACTGGATCCGTGTTTCTCGTCAGTGGCATGGTTCCTCAGTGATGGCGCATGTTGTGTGATGCTACCTCCTCTGACGACTAGTCTAACTGACCTCGATCGAGAGGGCTTTGTCTGGTGGGATAACTGCCCCGTCTCTTCCCTGCCCACCTTCATCCCCGTCTCTTCCCTTCCCACCTTCATCCCGTCCCATTCCTTCTTCCAGCAACAAGTCCAAGATCGTGGAGAAGCGCCTTCGCTACCTGTCTGACCATTTCACCTACAGTCTCTACTGTAATGTCTGTCGCTCGCTCTTTGAGAAGGACAAGTTGCTCTTCTCGCTGCTTCTCTGTTCCAAGATGATGTTGTAAGTAACCGTCGCGGGGGGTCGATCCTGATCCCTGACCCTTGACCCTTGACCCCTGGCGGTCGGTGTGTACTCGGCTGTGTGCTGTTCTTTATTATGGGCTTGTTGACCACGTGGCTTCACAGTTCACACGTGGTTTTCACAATTGTAATATGGCTGACGTTGTTGCTCATGAGTTTGGTGGTGTGGTTTGACCTGGTTAACCATGGACTCCGTTTCGATGTGGTTTGACCTGGTTAACCATGGATTCCGTTTTGACGTGTTTTTTCTTGGTTAACCGTGGATTCAGTTTGCACTGGAAATCTTTTTGGCTATGGTTGTCACTCGATGGCTTCTGTCGATTACCTTTGAATGCTTGCTGTGTTATGACATGACTTGTATACTTACCAAAACATGCACTCGTTGGACTATACCACCCTCCGCATTTGTTAAGCATGGCTTCTCGATAAGAGTTTTCTACCAGCACCAGCATGTCGCATTAACCTCAAGACCCCAAGAAACATGCAACGCCCCTGTTTATCTATCGCCGTGAGACTGAATGAACTTCCTTGAGCTGTCTTTCTTTACTAGAAGTGTTTCCTGGCTATTAAATAGTTCTTAATTGCATGCGCGTAGATTTCAATAACTTCACCACTAATGCACTAACATCACTACTGTACTGATCACTCTTGTCTCTGCATACTTCTTTGCACTCTATGGGTGCAACTACCCATTATCTGCAATACTAATCGTAGTTTTCTTATTTCAGACACATTTCGATTCTTGTACTTGCTATGAATACGAGCTATTTGCGGATATAGCTTATGATGTGACTATGCTTTTGCATCTGCTAACCACGCAATGCCTGCGTGGGGAATTAAGACCGATGGTTCATCAACTCTCTGCAAATGTGTTAATGAAAATATGATCCTCATCGCATCTCTCTCTCTCTCTTTCCCTCTCTACTTCTCCTCCTCTGTTATGATCAAAAGCAACAAGTCCAAGATTTTGGAGAAGCGCATCCGTTATTTGTCGGACCACTTTACCTACAGCTTGTATTGTAACGTGTGTCGGTCGCTGTTTGAACGGGACAAGCTCATGTTCTCCTGCGTGCTCTGCTCTGCCATCCTCTTGTAAGTACAGGGGTCATGACCCTGGCGTCGCCATGGCAACCTCCTTGATGGCGGCGCTTTTGAAGCAGATTTGTTTGGCTTTGACGGTTTATTTAGATGTAAGTGGTTTGGATTTCAAGTTTATTTCGCGTTGTTTGGTGGATATATAAGATTTAGATCGAGGTATGTACTGGAGTTATCAGGCTTGACATACTTTTCATGAGGTATGTTTCTAAGTTGCATGCAAAGCCTGCCCCCCAAGCCCATGCATCCCACCCTCGGTGTCCTCTGTATATACGACATATGCATCAATAGAAATAAGACGAAAACGATCTCCTGATGTTGTAATATTTTGGATCGCCCTTCTTTTATCTTAAGATTGCATGAAAAATTAGACATTAGCGTAAGTTATTCGTCAATACCAAATCGTCGCCTCGTTGTAACAGTTGTCTTGCCGTGTCCGTTTTAATTGCGTTGATTATGCAATGGTTTATTATCAATGGGTTCAGGCAGGACTCAGATGTCTAAACCGTGTCAGTAGGGCGGACGGAGCAGAATAGAACTATTCACACTCCCATGCTGTTGTGCCCTATGCATGGTCGTCCAGTAAAAACACTAAAACACAGATTGAGATAGGGAACTTAAAACATGGGGGGGGGGGGGCATTAAGCTGCAGCAATTTATGGCCAACGCAAAAGGTACACTGAGGTGTATAGTTGATTAAGACATAGAACCTACCGATAGGATCCTAGCTTCAGTCTCCAAGGGAACAAACGTGGGACCGGCGATTTAGGTTTGTGTTGATATTATGAATGTTTGAAATGGCGTGATATTATGAGTGATCCTTCCTGGACTGTGGCGCCCTGCTCGTGGCTTGGCGTGTGTGTGAATCAGGGACCCTTCCTTCCTGTGCTGTGTCAAGTGAGCATGACTTACCAATATACTTCGTGTTAGTTTCTATTGCCTACTTATGGTCTTAATTATAGACTCTTGGCTGTAAAGTTTACTCACTCAATCTCCTTGACAACGCCTTTCCTCTGCTGTTGTCTCTCATATCTTTCTCCTCATCAACAGTATTTATTAATGAAGTCCAGTCGAAATACCAATACACGTATTAACGGAACATTCCGAGAAATCCATGATGTGAACAATTGACAGAAACGTAAACTGAGTGACCAGCAATGTATACAAGTTGCTTTATCTTTATCTAAAGATAAGACTATTTTTTATATCATTGACATTTTATTACTTCGAAGTCGGTTTAAACTTCAAGATATCACATTTCTTTTCAATTAACTTAACTTTCAATTAACTAAATTTCTCAATATACATGAAGGTTCTTTGTCAACCTTCTTCCTCTTATACGTTACGATTCAGTGAAAATAAAATGTTAACGAATTAAATGAATATCTGTAAAGAAACTTGATAATTTGCCAATATTTGTAGCAAATATTTTACAAGAAACTTATCCAACCTATTACGTTATGCGGAACGTTGTATTCAGTATTTAACGCTAACATGCCTGCTGCTGTATCTGTATACATGGAAACCCTGGGCCAGTGAAGCAATCTGGATCTCACACCCTCCAGGGCCCGTGGAGACCTGGATCAGGAAGAGTTCCTCTTCTTCCTGACTGGTGGCGTGGGTCTCGAGAACAAACAGCCCAATCCAGACAACAGCTGGCTGACGGACAAGTGCTGGGATGAGATTTGCAGGCTGTCAGACCTGCCGAAGTTCAAGGGCTTCAGGTGGGTCGTCGGGTGCTTCACATGGGGCGTGTTCCCTTGTTTGTAGGTAAATTCCTGTGGAACGGAACCTGAACAAAACACAGTCAAGTTGAGAATCCATTCTATTGTTTAATTACTTGGATTATTGTCCTCCTTAACAGTCATGACCTCTGAAGATACTAAGCCCCACAATGTTTTTATCATGGAGACATGATCGATGAGGAACGTTTTGTCGGTGCATTACAGAGACGGTTTCGTGGACACCGTGGACGAATGGCGTGTGTACTACGAGTCGAAGTCCCCCCACGAGGCGGAGCTACCGCAGCCCTGGCAGACCAAGCTCAACGACTTCCAGCAAATGATCGTCCTCCGCTGTATCCGACCAGATAAGGTGAGAACCAGCTCAAACTATAACGCCAAGTAAAGATTTCTCAAAATATCTTTGTCCGTTTTACGAAATTCAAAATGGGAAAGCATATTCGCTCGAATGTTACCCGGTTTCGTTTTGCTCCTTTTAAAAAGGACAAACGTTTACTTTTACCTTTTTCGCTTTTTTCATGTTTCAAAACGGTAAAGGGAAAAGGAATTGCCGAAACCCTTTTCTGCTATACCCTTTCTGAAACATAAAATTGAAAAAGGGAAAATTCTGCTTTTATAATGTTCGGAAGCCAAAGGAAAGACCAATAAACAGTACATCCTGCGCTTCATTGTCAAGAGATATTTCTTGGTCCAATTTAACATCCAGGAACAAAACCGACCTGAACACACAAGCGACATCTTGACGTCATCAAACACTTGCTAAACATTTAAAACCGTCTTTATTGTCTGCATTACAGGTCATTCCAGCAGTCACCAAGTTCGTGAATCACAAACTGGGTCAGAAGTTCGTGGAGCCCCCGCCCTTTGACCTTGCCAAGTCGTACGCGGACTCCAACTCGAGCGCGCCCCTCATCTTCGTCCTGTCGCCCGGCGCCGACCCCACAATGGCGCTCCTCAAGTTCGCAGACGACAAGAACTTCGGCGGCGCGAAATTCAACTCCATTTCCCTGGGACAGGGCCAGGTGAGTCGGCGCGGCTGGCGGTGAGTCGGCGCGGCTGGCGGTGAGTCGGCGCGGCTGGCGGTGAGTCGGCGCGGCTGGCGGTGAGTCGGCGCGGCTGGCGAGGTGTGCGCTAAATATGATCATCGTAATGTACGTTTGTGACTTTATTGATACGCAGTTGGTGGTGTAGAATGTAACAAATAGTAGTTTTATATAGTAACCCTGCAGTTACTGTTTCCGATCTTGAGGCGGGACATGGATGCCGCCCGGGCACATATTGACAAGGGTACATCATACAAAGTATGAACTGCCCCCATTCTCATCTAACCCAAATTGTGGTTACCCATTATGCTAACAAATGGTTTAGTAGAAGTAGTATTGGCAGCAGTATTCACGTCACAGTCACTGGCCAAGACTCGGATCTATAATAAATGCACCCTTCTCTTCTCTCCCCCACTCAGGGTCCCATCGCTGCCCGGATGATCGACAAGGCCAGACAGGATGGCACGTGGGTCATGCTGCAGAACTGTCATCTGGCGGTGTCTTGGATGACAGCCATGGAGAAGATCGTCGAGGACTTCACGCCTGAGAACACCCACCAGGACTTTAGGCTGTGGCTCACCAGCTACCCGTCCGATAAGGTGAGAGGCCATTCTCACAAAAATGTATACTCACTTGTATGCGATGAGATCTGCCAGGTGTTGACCGGCTGTTTATGATACAAGTGAAAAATGCTGATTTGTTTTTTCTGATGTGTATTCCGAATTAGAAAAGAAAAAGGATTTAGAAAAGTGTTAAATTAAGCTGAAGTTTACAGGTAACAAGCTGTCTTTGTAGTGAATAAAATAGTTTTTCCTCAATGTTTGTTTGTAGTTAGTAGGTCAGTGCTTCAATCCGCGGATTACATTATTGTAGAATTGCTACCTTGAGGCATACGTGAGCTATACAGAACTGCTGATAGCTAAATGCTAAACAAGGATTAACGGCAATTAGACTTTTAGACTCAACTAATATATCTTGGACACAAATTCACCCGGCATTCTGTGTCATTACTGCTGGTTTTACTGCCTCGGCCTCTAAACTTTACTGCTGAACTGGCCTATGAACTTGCGTGCTACTGACACTGCTTGGTCCCCTATTTCTCGTTTGGCTTTAACGCTGTTCTGTCCCCTTCCGTCCAGTTCCCAGTCACAGTGCTACAGAACGGGGTCAAGATGACCAACGAGCCACCTACCGGCCTTCGTCAGAACCTCCTACAAAGTTACCTGAACGACCCAATCAGCGACGAGGACTTCTACAAGGGTAGCCCAGGCAAAGAGGCCGTGAGTACTCAATGAGAGATACTAATAAACAGTATCCATGTTATACCTGTTTTGTTCCAGGTCTGATGCCCTGCTCTGAAGACAGTGTGCAGTCTTTGCTCTACCCGTCGTCCTTCCTCCATATACATGGCCGCGATAAGACATTACCACTTATAACCGTCTTTCCCAAACAAGCCACCAAAGCCAGAAACCTACCGGTAGTTCTATTGGACTATATCACCAGCCAACTGGTGACCTGACATTAAGAGTATGATATATTTTCCAGGTGTTCGAGAAGCTGTTGTACTCGTTGTGTTTCTTCCACGCCTTGGTGCAAGAACGCCGTAAGTTCGGTCCCCTGGGCTGGAACATCCCTTACGGCTTTAACGAGTCCGATCTCCGCATCTCAGTCCGACAGCTGCAGGTAAGCAGGCTTCACGGTTAATCTATAGAGAAATAGTGGAAATATATCGGAGATCCATCACTACCATGGGTCAAATTTTACATGGAATCTACCACGTGTACACTTACACCACGCTCTCTTCCTGCATGCCTGATCTGTATCCATTGTCCCAGCGGTTCTTGGCCCAGTTTAGTCTACTGTATGTCGACAAGGTGGCATAGAACACCAAGCCATTCTTAGATACCGCAATCAGACCACTTCATCCAACTAAAGGTCTTACGGTAATCTCCCTCCACTCAACCCGCTGAAAACTATCCCCTGAAATCCCTCAACTTCAACTCAGTTCAACTTCAACTCATTTCAACTTCAACTCAGTTTATCTCCAACTCTCCCTCGGTTGCCAGATGTTCGTGAACGAGTACCCGGATGTGCCGTATGACGCCATTTCCTACCTGACCGGGGAGTGTAACTATGGCGGTCGGGTGACGGATGACTGGGACAGACGCTGCCTCATGACCATCCTGGGCGACTTCTACAACCCCAAGGTCGTCGAGGACACCAAGTACAAGTTCTCGCCCAGCGGCACGTACTACGCCCCGCCCAAGAGCTCCTACGAGGACTACGTGGAGTTCATTAAGGTAGGGGTCAAATATAGATACAGATATATAGATATATGTATATACCGTAAACTGCCTATTTGAAGCCGCATAGATATTAGAAGGTGCATATATGTATATCATATATATGATCATAAACTGCGTCATCATTGCAATGGACAATGCAGTTTCTCGTCATATTTATTGAACATTATAATGTCTTCTAGCGGCAATATAATCATGATCTGCGGATATCAGTCAGGGACGACAGAAAACCGTATAATTACTGCATTAGTTACTGTTTGTATAATTGACTGTAACTAAATAATGTATCAATGCTCAGTTCATGGTCTGTTCTTAGCCAACATATTCATCATCTCGTGGATGCTTCCGGTTATTTCAAAGATCAATCTATTGTTGACCATCGCAATCCTCATCAGGTTTCACCCCATCATGGGCGACCTTTGACTCTCTCTTTGTCGCATATAGAACCTGCCTCAGCAGCAGCACCCCGAGGTGTTCGGGATGCACGAGAACGTGGACATCTCGAAGGAGCTGCAAGAGACGAAGCAGCTGTTTGACAACGTGCTCCTCACCCAGGGCCGCGGCGAGGGTGGCGCCGCCGGGCAGGCAGATGAGCATTTATACGTCATCGCCACCGACATCCTTAGCAAGGTCAGCAGTGGTGGTTGACGTCATCTCGCGATATCGGGATAGTGTTTTGGCTTCAGATTCACTTCAACCGGCTCATCAACTCTCAATGTCTTTGATTGGAGCTACTCCAGATTTGGATATTTTGTGATACATTTTTAATAAATTATTTTTGCGTGCAAACATTGCAGGATAGTGGAATTGTTGCCACCAACGGCTCTCGCTTACTACCATTTGAAATATTCGTAGCCTTGATGTAGTCTTTGTGGCAGATGTTTATGCTGGTCGTTAAACATCATTGCCATCATGATATCTTGTACAACTAAACTGATTCACGAGGGGGTCGGATTTTGTGTTACAGATGCCAAAAGACTTCGACCTTGAACTTGGCTGTAAGAAGTTCCCTGTTATCTACGAGGAGTCCATGAATACCGTGTTGACTCAGGAGATGGAGCGGTTCAACAAGTATGGCTGCCCTTCGGCAATATTAATAATCACCATAACATAACGTACCGTCTACAATGTTAAAATGCAGCCTTATATTTCTTGTAATAACATTAAGTTGGGTGTGTGTCAACATTGTAGTGCCGTAAGGAAGTGACAAGTAAACTCACATTGTAGACCGAGACGACAACAGATGGTATACTGTGTGCAATATATGCAGTGTTATAGTTTAAGTGAAAATCTAACCTCAAAGACCTAGCTGATGGGCTTCTTTTGTCCCAGATTGACCAGCGTTGTTCGGAGCAGTCTTCAGAACATGCAGAAGGCCATCAAAGGTTTGGTGGTGATGTCTTCTGACCTGGAGGCCCTGGCCAACAGCTTGCTGATCGGCAAGATCCCGGCGCTCTGGGCCAAGCGTTCATACCCGTCGCTGAAACCTCTCGGCAGCTACATCACCGATCTCCTCGATAGGCTCAAATTCCTGCAGGTACTGAAAGTACAATAAGGCGCGGGTCATTGTGTTGTGGTACAGTAACTATGTCTGCGTTGGAGATGATTCTTGTTGGTTTTATGGATCGAAATTAATACTAAATGCTGATCTAATTTATTTTACTTTATTTAAAGTTTTATACCCGAAGCAATTTCCATGTGTCGTATGGCTTCGAGAGATCGTAAGATGTTTGGGAAATTATCCCAATAGTCAAGGGTGCGGCAGCCCACTGGGCATAATATCTGTCATTGCTGGTCGTTGGTGTGCTGGGATACGGCAAACCCATCCCCTGTACCAATATACAGTTACCAGATAATGTCTGGTTAACATCGAGATCATATAACTCTAGGAAGCCTTGTTTGGTTTTCACCGAACTGATCTGACTTCGGCAAGCCTGTGATTTTTCGGCTGACCGGCGTTTCATGCATACATCTTATTTATGTTGTTTTGTTTTCTCCAGACTTGGTTTGACTACGGCAAGCCCGAGGTGTTCTGGGTGTCCGGGTTCTACTTCACGCAGGCCTTCCTGACCGGCGTGATGCAGAACTATGCCCGAAAATACACTATCCCCATCGACCAGCTGGGCTTCGACTTCGAGGTGAGTCAGAGGTCACGGGCCGCATAGAGACCCCAAGGCGAAGGGGGAATTAAAGGACACATTTTATTAAATCGTAACAATGCAGTAGTTGAAGCCTTTGATATACGCCTTATTTAGTCGCAGGCTTATGGATTTTGTTATTAACAACACACCAGTAGACTGAAGGTTATCTATATCAATCTGTTGGTGTTATGGACCACGTCCTCCACGACATGGCTCTCTTTTATTCCAAGTCATTTTATTGTAGATTATTGTTCATTACGATAATGAGCGGGCTGACTCATTATCGGGTTAATACGTACGTGAACAGTAAGACGTTGAGTGGCGTATGCAGTTGAAAGGAGCATGTTCCGTTATGAGACGCTTTGTCAGCATCAGAATAATTTACTTGAACAATAAAGTATAATAGAACATAATATAAAAAAAACACCCGTGTTATCTGATTTGGTTGGTTGCTTTGAGTTGTCGTCAGTGCATTATGGATGAGCCTCTGTTTGACACAGGTCCTGCCCACTGAGAGCAGCGATACGCACCCGGATGACGGCGCGTACGTCATCGGGCTCTACCTGGACGGTGCACGCTGGGATAGGAAGGCGTAAGTCGCAAATCACAATCCGAAACGAGGCGTTCATATGCATATGTCGTATAAAATATTATATAAATGTTCAATATTGAAATGCTTTTGTCGTTGAGTGGTCACAAAATGCTACAGCTATTCATATATGTCTATGGTTTTTTTCATCGGTGGCCGCATTATGACAGGCGTCCTAGGGGTAAACCCGGACATGCCATCCTGGCTTTGTGTACATCTTCATGCGCTTATACATGTATATGATAGTTACACTGTATTATATTATAGACTTCTAATAAATGCCGCCCGGTGAGAGTTACATGTTGACTCGTTGAGATCTCGTTACTTTACGCTCAAACTAAATTTCTTTATCTATACGGAAAGTTCCTAAACTTCATGTCAAGGCGCGATCTGTGTCTTTGTGCGAAGTACGGTGACATCTATTTATCCACCTAAATACTGCCGATCGCAGTACGAAGTTCAAGATGGTCAGTGAAGGAGCTTTAACTGTATCGGGATATCAGGATATCGCGTTTATGGGGAGGACTTAAAACGGTAAACGGTAAAACGGAGTCATGTTGCCCAGGATACGTACCCCAATTCGGTCCTTTCGATAAAGACAGGAGATTTTTACTGTGCACGAATATAGACATTCACGCGCAGTTGTAGCGCGAAGCCCTGACCGCGATGCCCGAGCAAATCCCAAACGCTTTTAGTTAAGCAATATATTCCGTAATGCTTTGTATTACCAACCTCTTCTCCATGTCAAATAAGTACATTCTGTCTTCAATTTAAATCATGAAAGCCCGCGGGCTATCCGGAGAGAAGCATTTTGGTCAACGGAGCAGAAGTTGGTGGCCGGCTTTATATCCCTGCGCGCCTGTTCGCAGTTCGCTATTTTGTGTGTGATGTCGATCGCTGCTCGCTATCACGTCCGCGCGATATAAATAAACCGCGCAGTTTTATGTTGAAATGTTTGTTTTACAGACTCAAAGAGATATTAAACATATGCATCATACATTTTGAGATACTTTTAGTCTTGATTCTAAAATGCAAAAAATCTAAGATGGCGCATGTAAGTATATTGCTTTAAGTAACCCCGGGCTAGCTATTGTGGGAGAGTGCTCAACCCGGCAGTCGACTGAGCTCTGGGGATGGTGTATTGTTTCAGGGGTTGCCTGGCCGAGCAGAACCCTAAGATCCTGTACGACACTGTGCCCATCATCTGGCTACGGCCCCTGCGGCGAGATGACATCGACATGAAGGCTCTGCGCTACAAGTGTCCCGTGTACAAGACCAGCGAGCGACGGGGCACGCTCTCCACCACCGGCCACTCCACCAACTTCGTCCTACCCATGATGCTGCCCTCAGACAAACCCATCGAGCACTGGGTCAAGAGAGGCTGCGCCCTCCTCTGTCAGCTGGACGACTAGGCGGGGTCAGAGAAAGAAGAATCCATTCTCCCGGCAGATCAATGGGTACCAAATGAAGTACCAGCTAGGGAGAAAAGAGAGGAAAGTTATGTTTTCTGTGGCACAATACCGGGTTGGTCCCTGTGTGTGCATGATACCGCGATGTGCAGTGCCGCGTATTGTAGCCGCATCCTCTGATGAGACATTGGTTTATATACCAACTCTTATATATATATATATATACATATATGGCATATATATAAATAGGTCTTTGGTATTCCTTTTGCTTTAACGTTTCGGGCAGGTCTCCCAACTTTAACTCTGTTTGAACTCTGCCCTCGTGATTAGTCTCACGGAATGGCATTTTTGCTGACTGTATGTAAATAAATGATTTGTACATAGCCTAGAGAACCAATCCGGATGTCAGCTTTACCTGTTCTAACGCAAGAACCAGAGATCTGGATAATCCGTTCCAGTATGAAGTTCTAATCTACGACATATAGTGACGATTCATAGTCAAGCGAGAGTCACGTACTAACTTCAAGTATTATTGAAGGCGCGAAATTTCTGATTTGGCGTCAAAAACGTTGTGTGATACTATTTATTTCAGGATCTATCTAATTATGTCTCAGCAATTTCATTTGTGTTTTAATGAACTTAAACCCGTTATGCACAACGAAAACAGCTAGACAGCAAGTATACTTTTCACCATCTATTGCCATTAATCTTCACTTTTGATCGATATATGCCGCAGACACTGCAAGAGGTTTTGTTTGTCCATTGTAACTTGGGCTATTGCGAGGGAAAATGCTGCTTTGAATCACAAAACAAGTTCTTACCTATTTTACACAGTATGCAACAATGACTAAATGAACTTGAGGAATTTGGCTTTTTCCGTATCGCCACAACCCGTAAGGAAAACAAAGCTCCGCACCAAGTATAGAACTTGTCGGTATACGTTATGATAGATGTATATACATACGCCATCCCATTTTATTTGCTGCTGATTGTAAAACAAAGGCCAAAAACAGTGATGTAGTCATTCCGTCCATGATTAGTAATCAAAAGGTATATTAAACCAACTGTGATACTGCTGCACATGATATCTATTTACATTTTTTTTTTCTTTTTACTTTCTACGCTGAAAGTTATTTTGCATGTCAGTCGTACGTATAACGCGCGTGCGCGGCGATCTGGCGTGTGGGAAGTTTGTTTACTGTCACTGTCCACATTATTTACCGTGATAACCCTAGCTGCTGTCCATCAATCCGTCCAACTTTAATTGCTACTCCAATATTGTTATTTTATTCGGATAGTTTTTTGGGGGGTTATACCTATACAGTACTTTATTCCTCTGTACGATATTTTGTTGCCAGTTTGCAATAAACTGATTGACTGTTAACTTGGTTTTTGTCAACGATTTTGTTCATACACGTATATCGAAAAAAAGGATACACGGAACGTGTGAATGTGTCTTTATATTTACACATATCTTACGTTAAAGTGATTTTGTTTATCAACATTTTAAGCATTCTCAAAATGCGGCTCCCAAAGCTCGTGTAGGGGTATCATTCTAATCATAACGCGACCGTGGGAGACAAGTTCTCTGCACCGTGACTTGTGTCAAAGCGAGGCTTGCTGTCCAATCACAAGGCGAGAATTTCGTGACGTCAAACTTTATAGGTCACGAACCCTGACCTTTTTGCCTGGGTACGTTCGTCGAAAGCGACAGAATCTAAACATTGACGGCGAATACTGTCGGAATTACCGGTAAGTCAGCCTCTAGTAGACGTTAGTCACGTACTTTTCATCTTTGAGAAGATATTTGTAAGAAATGGTGAATTAAATTGATGTGGATATGGAATCATAGACGCGAAGCTTGAGGACAAACAGTTCGTCGGCGTTTTTCGTCTTGCATTCCGAGTTCATGGAAACCTCCCCAGCTAACACCAGTGTCAGTGATATTTCTCGCTTCAAACCCGTATTATTTAACACATATGACATTACAGACATCAACAATATACGTTTTTCCTCGGTGTCAAATGCTTGTGAAAGTTTTATATGTCGACTGGCATGGGAGAGGGGCGGGGACGCGGTTTGTTTATGAAGTCGCCCATCTTCACATGGCGGCGAGTTCGTGACCCCTGGATAACCCCTGCTTGACTTGGCATATTTCAAGCAATGGCCAGACCTTGGTTCTCCGCTCCAGTTTTAGCTCGCTTCAGTGAACCTTATCGGGTGTTTTGATGGTTCTGTTTCCTTAAGAAGTAGCTCCTTTGGGAGAAAAATGGTGACAAGATATGCCACAACTGTCCGCAGCTAAGCTAACAGGTAAATGCCTTAGACGACATTGTCTCCTGCGGAGAAAAAAACTGAGCCTGTTGTGCGGCGGTCTGCCTGGCTAACCTAGTCGCAGATATCGATTGACACACACTCTGACCTTTAGCATATGGCCAACTGGGTTGGGTGGAGAGCCACAGGTTAAGGAGAACAGAATATATTATGTTAATAAGGTTGTTGCCTAGCAAGCTGCTATCTTGTCATTTTTTTAAAATTAGGCCTAGATCTATGCTCAGATATTCTTTCACTCTTTCTACAATGTCAATGACCTTTAATATATAGACTAGATCTATATAATAATTATACAATTGTACATCATAAAGATAGAATTATCATTTCAGTTTTTAGAGTGTTAATTAATAATAGAAGACAATTAAATAAGATTTGTATTGATTACATTTCCAGTTTTGTATAATATAAAGTATTTGAGAACTAGAAGGTGGACCAGTGATTGCGCACTTGGCGAAATGCATGTTCGTTATTTTATTCATGTGAAATTTTGTCCACAAACTTTTACCAGACAGATACCTTCATGTGTGACAGCTACCTTGACATCTATGTTGTAAGGTTACAAGCAATCTGCTTATTATTTTAAACTTCTTTTGCTTTGTGTGCAATCAGTGGTACGTGCAATCACTGGTCCAATAACTGTACTGGTTGATCAATATAAGATGTATACATAAATTAAAATTCAATAAGAAGCTCTTTAGATTCTGTTGTGGGGTAGAGGGTGGTCTCTTATATTTGATGAGAGGGGATACCACTGTTTATGAATAAAAACTCTGTATATATAAATTAATTTTCTTTTAAAACAAAAATATATATACAGATGTGAACTTAAAAATATTGTAGAAGTAAGGGTTTAAAACAAGATTTATATTAAGATTCTATTCTATTCTTCCAAAATTTATGTAATATTTTGATATATTGCAGAATGTCTAATAACTTATAAGTAGATCTACTCCAATAATACTCTATCAAGCTGGGCTCGCGCTAGGATATTTTTTTCATTAGCCAATTTGGCTAATTCCATGGAAAAACATTAGCCAAAACTAGCCAAATATTTGTTTGAGGATTTTCTGGTTCCATTTGTTGAAAAAAACCTGAATAAAAATGTGTTTCTAGTCGAAATTTTATATTCGCCATTTTGGCGAGTGTCCAGGAAGTTCTTATCGCCAAATCCCGAATTTTCTCGCCAAATGGCTATTGGCGAATGCTAACGCGAGCCCAGTCAAGTATAGAATAGAATATACCGGTACTGATAATCAAGATTGCTTACAAAATATTTTATACATTGGGTTTGACAAATCGAAATAATTTATATGATATGTTACTTATGCTTCAATATATTATATAATTATGTTATGCAGTCTATCAATATGTACATGATTAATTTTAACACCCAACAATTGTCAAATATTGCTTCCACACACTATTACCTGTTAAGATAAGGTGATTTTGATGTGGATAATATGTAAATACCAAGCGTAGCCACCCAGATTTACTTCTAGCTATATATGCCAGGTGTAACAGCATATACTTGAACATTTGGGTGTGTCTGCACATGTATACATAATGTCAGAACTTTATTGGCTGGTCAGTGAGAGAATTACACAATTTTACCACATGTCCTTTGTGGAGGACTAAAACACCTGTTCACTGGCGACCTATGTTGATGTTCCAGTTCTCAGATTGATAGGTAAAATATTTGTGTGTCGGGTTAATTATCTTTATGCAGGATGAGACATTTGTTTAAACGAAAGGTTATGCATTACAGATACTAAAAATGTTTATGCTTTGTGATAATTTCGTCTGTCGTATTATTGCCTAGTTTAATAGGAAATTGGACCATGCATGCAACAGTCTATAGGTTTAATACTCAGTGCTATATGTGTTGAGCAGTGCAGTTTGCAGTCTACATTCTTGTTATATATAACAACTTCTCACTGTGTAATGTATTGTTAACTAAAAGCCAGTTAGCAGTATCCAAGTTGGGTGAGCATCGATCTGATACCAGTTACTAGGGACCATTGTCTGACGGACGGTGGTCTGATGAGCCGACGGTGGTATGGTCTGACGGACGGTGGTCTGATGAGCCGACGGTGGTATGGTCTGCCGGAAGGTGGTCTTATGGGTCGACGATGGTATGGTCTGCCGGACGGTGGTCTGATGGGTCGACGGTAGTGTGATGGAAGGACGGTGGTCTGATGGACGGCAGTCTGACGATCAAAGGGACGGCGGACTGACGGACGGATGGCGGTCTGACGGACGGACGGATGGCGGTCTGACGGACGGACGGATGGTGGTCTGACGAAGGGACGGCGGTCTGACGGACGGACGGCGGACGGACGGACGGATGGTGGTCTGACGGAGGGACGGCGGTCTGACGGACGGACGACGGGCTGACGGACGGACGGACGGTGGTCTGACGGACGGACGGATGGTGGTCTGACGGAGGGACGGCGGTCTGACGGGCGGGCGGACGGACGGACGGATGGTGGTCTGACGGACGGACGGCAATCTGACGGATGGACGGTGGTCTGACGAACGGACAGTGGTCTGATGGACGGTGGTCTGACGGACGGTCTGACGGGCGGCCGGCGGGCTGACGGACGGACGGCGGTCTGACGGACGGTGGTCTGACGGACGGGGGTCCGATGGACGGACGGTGGTCTGACGGGCGGACGGCGGTCTGACGGACAGTGGTCGGACGGACGGGGGTCCGATGGACGGACGGTGGTCTGACGGGCGGACGGCGATCTGACGGACGGACGGTGGTCTGACGGGCGGTCTGACGGACGGACGGACGGTGGTCGGACGGACGGTGGTCTGACGGACGGACGGACGGGGGTCCGATTAACGGACGGTGGTCTGACGGGCGGACGGCGGTCTGACGGACGGACGGTGGTCTGACGGACGGACGGTGGTCTGACGGACGGACGGTGGTCTGACGGGCGGACGGACGGTGGTCTGACGGGCGGACGGTGGTCTGACGGACGGACGGTGGTCTGACTGACGGACGGACGGTGGTCTAACGGACGGACGGTGGTCTGACGGACGGACGGCGGTCTGACGGGCGGACGGACGGCGGTCTGACGGGCGGACGGACGGCGGTCTGTCGGACGGACGGTGGTCTGACGGGCGGACGGACGGTGGTCTGACGGACGGACGAACGGTAGTCTGACGGACGGACGGCGGTCTGACGGACGGACGGCAATCTGACGGATGGACGGTGGTCTGACGGACGGGGGTCTGATGGTCTGACGGGCGGACGGACGGTGGTCTGACGGACGGACGGACGGTAGTCTGACGGACGGACGGCGGTCTGACGGGCGGACGGACGGTAGTCTGTCGGACGGATGGTGGTCTGACGGGCGGACGGACGGGGGTCTGACGGACGGACGGTGGTCTGTCGGACGTACGGTGGTCTGACGGACGGACGGTGGTCTGTCGGACGGACGGTGGTCTGACGGGCGGACGGACGGTGGTCTGTCGGACGTACGGTGGTCTGACGGGTGGACGGACGGTGGTCTGTCGGACGGACGGTGGTCTGTCGGACGGACGGTGGTCTGACGGGCGGACGGACGGTGGTCTGACGGACGGACGGTGGTCTGACGGGCGGACGGACGGTGGTCTGACGGACGGACGGACGGTGGTCTGACGGGCGGACGGACGGTGGTCTGACGGACGGGGGTCTGACGGGCGGACGGACGGTAGTCTGACGGACGGACGGACGGGGGTCTGACGGGCGGACGGATGGTGGTCTGACGGACGGATGGTGGTCTGACGTGCGGACGGACGGTGGTCTGACGGGCGGACGGACGGTGGTCTGACGGGCGGACGGACGGTGGTCTGACGGGCGGACGGACGGTGGTCTGACGGGCGGACGGATGGTGGTCTGACGGACGGATGGTGGTCTGACGGACGGATGGTGGTCTGACGGGCGGACGGCGGCCTGATGGACGGACGGTGGTCTGACGGACGTTGGTTTGACGGACGGACGGTGGTCTGACGAATGGACGGCATTTCTGACCGGCTACGAAAGTTGTTCAAAGCACACGGCGTAGGTAGGCCATTACAGGCCAGGTCAGCTGCAATGTGACTAATTGAAGGGTTGTATCGTTTACCGACCGACAGGCTTACATAATAACTGATTCTATTCAAAACGTACCGGCAATGGATATACAGTAATTGTAGGCGTCAAAATAGATAGATGACTTGGTGTTTTAGGCACAAATGGATGTTTTTTTTAGACCGATGAATCAGCAGTAACACAAAGTAGTGGGACGTGCAATGTGTTATTGATTGACCCTCCACACATTCAAAGATGACCCATGCACACTGTACACATGGTGTAGCAGATCTGGCATTTCGTCTCTGCTGCAGCAAACAACGATCTCGACGATCATTCATCTGAGATATGAAACGGATTTGTTCTTAGTGCTTCAAAAACCTGCGGTTGACAAGAGAGACGTGCTAAATAAGACAATATCTTTCGCATAATATGGCTCTCGGTCGCCGTGCCGCAGAGAGTTCATTGTTCGGCATGTATATTATGTATATTGCTAGTCTTACGACGGATTGTGGCTTCTGTGAACATGGCGAATATCTGAAGTATGATGAATGAATGTCCGTCTCTGCGGTGAGAGAGGTCACCACCGATAGCTGGTGCCTGGCCTCCCTGTCCGCAGGGATATCGACACCAGCCTGCGTGGGGTGTAGTATAACGCGGTCGTCGCTGGGATGAAAGGTCAAGGCACGTCACCTGAAGGTCAAGTGTCCTCTGAGCCAACACCTCCGCCCGGTCGCCATGGCAACCGCGACCAAACCCCCTCCCGCTGGAGTAGGTTGATAGGGTCGTGCGGTCTCTTAAAGAGATCACTACTGTATCGGGAGGATCTGAGGCGAGAGGGTGGTTGGCGGCAGTGGTTGACGGGGCCTCTGGCTGATCCTTAGGCCAAGCCGGTCGAAAGGTCAGCGGGCCCAACGCGCATTGACCGGGGCCGGGGGGTGAAGGTGGAGGGTGGGGGGCAGTCAAATTGGTGGCGGGCCAGTTTTAACGAGTTGGGGGTACGGGGTAGGGGGAGTCGGTTGTAAGACGTCATCCTTGCGTTTATCACCTGCCTTCCTTCGTCCACTTTTGAAGAAATGAGAAAGCCTGTGTACTCGGTTATCCTTATTTAGAAAGGTCGCTTTGTGTAGAATACACCTTGTGGTGTGGTCAGGGCCACATCCGTGTCCTTGTGGGGTTGTGGTTGTCCCTCTGCCGGAGGGTTCACACCCCGCTGTGGCAATGTGTATGCTTAGGCATGATAAAGAAATGTTGTACGATAAGGATAATAATGGATACCGCCGGGACGTGGCTCCGTTGTGTCTAATCTTGAGGTTTCCTCGGACCCAGACACGATATATATATTTATAAATCAGCGGTGGACACCGGACAACGATTACCCCGACGTGATTACTTCCCACAGTGAGCACGTTGACTGACCCAGTTTCCAAGGGACTACCCCCCCCCCTCCCTCGTGATCCATTTCCCTCGTGGGCCGTCTCACTTTGACTTCCTGGTATCACTGCTATATGTCAGCCGGCCCCCCGTCACTTTCACCTACTAATACATGATTGACCGCCGCGGCGTGGGATATAGTTAGCGCGTCGAAGACTCGACAAGACTAGCAGGCACTAATAATTGTGTGTGGTCACGTGTTTAATTTGAATTATATATCTGGTCGGTCCTAAAAGTATGGTGTAAACGTGCGCAGACAGGTTCTGAGACATAAACACTGAGACAGAGTTATATCAATCTTTAGCCCCCCCCCCCCCCCCCCGCCCCCTCCATCTCCTGTTTCAATATCTCGTATAGGCCAGGATCCTGAATTCTCTATTCGCCAGTCCAGTTGCAACGGGCTACAGTTGAACGCATCACACTGACTGACAACGTAATTGGAGCCATCTAACCTAGAAATGGCTAGGTATGTCATTTGACACGCAATTTCCTTTTATAAATTGTCGTTGCTGGTCGTGTTTTTGGCGCAATGGATACGTCCCCATCCTCAAGCGGTCGTTGCTGGGCGATATTCATTGTTATATCATAATTAGAACATTCATTATACCCTACGGCTGCGGGTTGCCCCAACCTAATCGGCTCTATTTCCAGTCGTATTCAGAAACTGTCTACCTTCTGAAGTGTGTATGGTACGATATGGCATTAGTCTTCAGCGGTGAGATTGGCATCATTCAAAGGGGAAGGGTTGTGTATAGGATCCGCCTAAACTTCAGCAGTCAAGAAACCTGTCGTAGCGTCTATAATCCATCACATTTAACCTGCTCTGCTCCTGCTGCAGCCCGAGCACGCACCCGGTTAGTTTTTACAGTGCCCATGACATTGAATGACGTCACAAAGTAGAGTTCCCAGCGCCGATAATCTGCCCTTTTTGGAGACAATAGAAACGGACATCCCCTTAGCAACCGCCTTGGTGACCAAAAGTTGACGCCTTGAAAACAATTGTTTGAAATGCGCCAAGGTTTTATATCACTAGTCGTGGAATTATGTTAGTTGCCTGGTTACATGCGTTATACAGTTGATGACGGTGATGCAGCGGAAGACCGCGCCGGCGTCAGTTAAACTAACCATAGCAACCGCGACATCACATCCTAATCATGTGGCGACATGCCTGTCTAGTCAGTGTTCCGGTCTGGGGGGAGTAACCTGTCTGCACTTTGTCACTTTGCGGTGCACAGTAGAACACAACAAGATCTAGTGCCACCCTCCCGATTGTGCTTCCATCTAGTGACCCATTGGTAGCAATATTGCAACAGTACTGGATGGCGCTGACAGGGAGAAACCAACGTCCGGGAAGGGTGCAACAGTGAGACAATGAGCAGCTGGGGTAGGGCTCTCCCCAAATGGATTTCAAGTTTGAACGGTCTCTGGATGGATATAGTCACCGGTGCCTGGAGATGGTATATGGCACATTGTTGTTGGTGGTCTTGCTTCATCCTTACACATGTCTGCCTAGGGTGTTGTACACAACATGAGGTTGAACTTGAGTTCAAGCGGTAGTAGCCGCTTTGTGCATTGCCCAGAACTGCGCGCATGGGTCACTGATGCATGGCGCTCTCTGTCAGATGACATCATCAAGTTCTGGCCACGAGTTGACACTTATTAAGGTGTGTGTGTCCCTCTTTCTCTCTCAAGTCCCTTGCCCCTCCTCTTTCTCCTCCTCCCCCCCCCCCCCCCATCTCTGTGTGTCTCTCTTGGTATGGTCGAGACAGACGGTCTTGGAAAAACTGCTGACCTCAAAGCGTTCCGGGTGTGTGCGTGTGTGTGTCTGTGCGGAAATCGATGGCAAGCGGCAATAGAAGTAGGGCACGCGGTTTCTAACCGGCCTTGTCCCTCCTGTGTCGACTGTTTAGGGCGCTACACTAGCCCGCCCCTGTCCCGTGAAACGGGCACCCCTGTTGGCCGAGTGGGCGGCCGGCGTACCTTCCACGGCCCCATCGCTGGCCATGGCCGATGCTTCTCTCGTGGGTCCACTCATTTAATTGGTCTTAAAGTGATGGCGGTGGGAACGTGGCAAACGCCGCTCGAAAGGTCCGGTGGTTAGGACGCTCGGCTTTGTGAACAGAATAAGCTCTGCTTGGCCAGTCATCCTGCTGCAGTTCGGGCAATAGCGCCTTATGGCGAATGTCTATTTTGGGGCGGATTAAAAGTTCCTGCCTTTATTGGACAATACAACAGTTGGTTTTCCCCGACGCATAGCTCCGCTATATACTACAATAACTAAAGGGTTAAGATGACCTTCTCAACGCAACCAGCCAATTAGATCCATAAACCCGGATTCTATACCGGCTTCAGACGACTTGTCTATAAAGTGTTTCTCGGTTTATCGTGATTATCATCATCCGTGGAGGGTTCATTGACCCTGCCTGCTGCTCTCTGTGCAATACTATCGTGTGGGGGCATGTCAACCTGTCCCTCGAAACTCTTTCCATGATGAAGACATTCGACGAGAAAGATTTCCAAAAGTGCCAACCGTTATACAGCTAGTTAGGTATCGGCTTGCCTGGTTTCTTGCTTACTTTCGCCAAGATCCACACACACCGCTGAGTCGTGACCCCTGGAACCAGGCTGAAGCACCGCTCCATATGGGTCATGACCCCGGGACCTGTAAACAACGTCAGGAGGTTATCCGGGAGTATGGCGGCGCCAATGAACTCTCCCACACAGCGATGGACCTTTGCTAATGGGCTCGTCTTACAAGGGCCTGCAATGTAGACTGGGCGGTTTTAATAACCAGATTAACTGTGTGCTTATGGCATCGTTCTGGGATGATCAGTTAGTAAATATTTGCAAGCGGACTGTTAGAACACATGTAATCACATGCTGTTTACAACCGGTAATACGTGAAGCTGTAATGTGGGCCTTGGGGTTGTTCGGGTTTACTGTGGAGTAGCCCTTGATGTGATATTCATGTGCACGACTGACGATATCAGGTAATGTGCTTCTTGCCATGTTTATAATGGCATCAGCTTTATGACTTTGTAATCGATTTTTCATTGCATAGACCTATATCAAGGTCTGGTATATTATAAGGCGGATCGGTCTTGTTGCTGTGTAATGTGTTCTATACTTGTCGTGAATGTTGCCTGCTCACGGTCGTGACAATCTATGATTGGGCCGCTTGGACGTCAGCCTCTGGTGCTAGGCCGCTGGAGTTGGACGTCAGCCTCTGGTGCTGGGCCGCTGGAGTTGGACGTCAGCTTCTGGTGCTGGGCCGCTGGAGTTGGACGTTAGCCTCTGGTGCTAGGTCGCTAAAGTTGGACGTTAGCCTCCGGTGCTAGTTCGCTGGAGTTGGACGTCAGCCTCTGGTGCGAGGTCGCTGGAGTTGGACGTCAGCCTCTTGTGCTAGCTCGCAAGAGTTAAACGTCAGTCTCTGGTGCTAGGTCGCTGGAGTTGGACGTCAGCATCTGGTTCTGGGCCGCTGGAGTTGGACGTCAGCCTCTGGTTCTGGGCCGCTGGAGTTGGACGTCAGCCGCTGGTGCAGGGCCGCTGGAGTTGGACGTCAGCCTCTGGTGCTAGGTCGCTGGAGTTGGACGTTAGCATCTGGGGTTAGGTCGCTTGGACGTTAGCCTCCGGTGCTAGGTCGCTGGAGTTTGGCGTCATCCTCTGGTGCTAGGTCGCTGGAGTTGGACGTCAGCCTCTGGTGCTAGGTCGCTGGAGTTGGACGTCAGCCGCTGATGCTGGGCCGCTGGAGTTGGACGTCTGCCTCTGGTGCTGGGCCGCTGGAATTGGACGTCAGCCCCTGGTGCTAGGTCGCTGGAGTTGGACGTCAGCCTCTGGTTCGAGGCCGCTGGAGTTAGACGTCAGCCTCTGGTGCTAGGCGGCTGGAGTTGGACGTCAGCCTCTGGTGCTAGGTCGCTGAAGTGAAACGTCAGCCTCTGGTGCTAGGTCGCTAGAGTTGGACGTCAGCCTCTGGTGCTAGTTCGCTGGAGTTAAACGTCAGCCTCTGGTGCTAGGTCGCTGAAGTTGGACGTCAGCCTCTGGTGTTGGGCCGCTGGAGTTGGACGTCAGTCTCTGGTGCTAGGTTGCTGTAGTTGGACGATAGCCTCCGGGGCTAGGTCGCTGGAGTTTGGCGTCATCCTCTGGTGCTAGGTCGCTGGAGTTGGACGTCAGCCTCTGGTGCTCGGCTGCTGGAGTTGGACGTCAGCCTCTGGTGCTAGGTCGCTGGAGTTGGCCGTCAGTCTCTGGGGCTGGGCCGATAGAGTTGGACGTCAGCCTCTGGTGCTAGGTCGCTGAAGTTGGACGTCAGCCTCTGGTGCTAGGTCGCTGCAGTTGGACGTCAGCCTCTGGTGTTGGGCCGCTGGAGTTAAACGTCCGCCTCTGGTGCTAGGGGGCAGGGGTTGGACGTCAGCCTCTGGTGCTAGTTCCCTGGAGTTGGACGTCAGCCTGTGGTGCTAGGTCGCTGCAGTTGGACGTCAGTCTCTAGTGCTAGGTCGCTGGAGTTCGACGTCAGCCTCTGGTGCTAGGTCGCTGCAGCTGGACGTCAGCCTCTGGTGCTAGTTCCCTGGAGTTGGACGTCAGCCTGTGGTGCTAGGTCGCTGCAGTTGGACGTCAGTCTCTAGTGCTAGGTCGCTGGAGTTGGACATCAGCAACTGGTGCTAGGTCGCTGGAGTTGGACGTCAGCCTCTGGTGCTAGGTCGCTGGAGTTGGATGTCAGCCTCTGGCGCTAGGTCGCTGGAGTTGGACATCAGCCTCTGGTGCTAGGTCGCTGGAGTTGGACGTTAGCCTCTGGTGCTAGGTCGCTGGAGTTAGACGTCAGCCTCTGGTGTTGGACCGCTGGAGTTGGACATTGGCCTCTGGTGCTAGGTCGCTGCAGTTGGACGTCAGCCTCTGGTGCGAGGCCGCTGCAGTTGAACGTCAGCCTCTGGTGCTAGGTCGCTGGAGTTCGACGTCAGCCTCTGGTGTTGGGCCGCTGGAGATGGTCGTTAGCCTTGTGTTGGACCGCCGCCAGGGTCTAGCCGCCTGGGCCAAGCTATGCCAACGGCTCCGGAGGTTAACTACGAGATTTGTCGATCACCTGCTTTGACCCCGTGAACCCTTGCATTGAACTTCTCTCTTCGGTCATGGCCTAGCCCTGACCCCGCCAGCAGCCCGCCCTTATCCCCACAGAACGCACAGCGTGTTAAACGAAAGGAACGAGTTCGTTTGGGGGGTTGGGTGGTGCCGGGGTGGTGGTAAGCCTGTACACTTGCCCCCCCCCCCCCACACCCACACCGGCCACTGCGCGTTGGTCTGCCCGGCGCGAGCATGCGAGGTGGGGTGGGGGATCGGGGACGCATGCCAGCTCTGGTTGTTTCGCTACGTGGGCCGTGACGTAATCCGACGTAGTCGCTCTACGCCCAGAGCGGTTGCTGTCAATAGAAATGGATCTTTCTGCGACGCCCGCTTGATAATAGGTCCTTAAAGTGGGGTCGCTGACTGGTGAGCCAGGCTTGATGGCTGGGCTGGCTGGCTGGCTGGCTGGCTGCCTGCGTGGAGGGCCAGGGCGACCGGCCAGCCGGCCTGTGCAGAGAGGCCATCGCACGAACGACCCGCGGCGGCCCTTCCACGCAATATGTGTGTATCGCATATATTGGCCTCCGCTTCAGTCGTCGACGTGACCTTGCGGCTTTACGCTGGTGACCTTGAGTGGCGGTGCCGGGAATGAAAGTACCGACGGCGCTGTCCGTTCTCTCTCCCCCTCCCCTCTGGGGCGGCCTGGTCTCTCCTCTCGGCGGCGGCGGAAGGCCGGAAGAAGCCGACCCCCGCCCCGACCGGCGACCCTGTTGGCTGTTGGGTCGAGCTGGGTGCTAAATGTATTGGTCGTTATTATGCTGAACACCTCGACGTGGGCCAGAGTGACCTCTCGTCATATCAAACCTATTAAAGGCGGGGGGACAGGCTCCTTAAGAACCCCGGCCACTCTGCGGTGAGCAGTGAGAGATGGAGATGCTGCACTCGGCCGACTGGTCGGGGTCTGCAATCGCTAAATGGTCATCAGCAACAGGCAATTACCGCTGGTGGATCGGGTGACAAATGTAGGCTTAAACTAAGGGCACCGTAATCTGCATGATTGGTGGCGATATACGTAGTTTGTCTCGTTGTACTTTGGCTAATTGCGATGCCGCCATGCCCTTGAGTTGAGTTTCGGCTTCCCGGAATTGGTTTTCGTTAATATCCGGTTTTGTGATGGTTTTGTCATATTAAATGTTACAACCACACGAATGAATGACCACTGTAACCACCACTCGCCCCCCCCCCCCCCCTCACACACACACCCTCAGCCACACCTTCGCACCGCCAGAGGGGATAGATAGCATCTTAAACCGCCGGGAAGACCGCTGAATGGCTGAGCGCTATCGTGACTCGTGTGATTTAGCCCCGGGGGGAGCGCGGGGGGGGGGGGGGGGGTCACTCTCACCCTTGACCTTTGTAGTAAGTATATCAAGAAAATGGCCTAAAGGTCGAAGGTCACTGTTAATTAAGCGATGCCGTGGATGGTGAAACGAGAGCGACAACTGACACCGCACCCAGCCAGCCAGCCGGTCTCTCTGGCGGAACATCGCCCACCACTCAGGCATTAATGCCAATTACTACCGGACGCGCATGGGGAGGCGGCCGCCGGTGTTGCCAGGTGACCGGGCGCTGTTTGTAGGTGGCGTAACGCCTGCCTCGTGACACACGTAGCCCGCCCCCCCCCCCCACCTCCTTCTCCCTCCTCGTCTTATGGCGCGCGTCTTGCTTCCGTCGCGCCAGGGTGCGAATCAGCGTCAATTTCACGCCTTCCACCGGGTATCCCCGGGGGGATAATTGTATCCATAGGGTAAGAATAGCGTGGATGGGATGACAAATGGGAAACTGGGGCACTCGTTGTGCCGGGGTACCGTGGTACGTACGTGTTTGGAGAACGGGTCTATCTACTATGTGGGAGCCGACAACATGTCTTATGTGAGTAGTACGTGAGCTATGCTGAACAAAAGCGTTTCCCTAGCATGGATAACGAACGGATACCGAACCATAGAACCATGGCACCATAAAATTCTTCCCCAGATAATAATTGTGAATAATATATTAATTAAAACGGACGCTGTTAGTGATGTTATATCGTCACCTGAATATCTCAAACGTGATTTCTCAATCTGAGGATTACCACATTTGTGAGAAGAATCTGTTTGTCGAGACACATGTAATGCACATCATTGGCAATGAGTGCCACTATGGTATGCAGAGTACATATGTAATACACATCATTGGCAATGAGTGCCACTATGGCATACAGAGTACATGTGTAATACATATCATTGGCAATGTTGCCACTATGGTATACAGAGTACATATGTAATACACATCATTGACATGAGTGCCACTATGGCATACAGAGTACATATGTAATACACATCATTGGCAATGAGTGCCACTATGGCATACAGAGTACATGTGTAATACATATCATTGGCAATGTTGCCACTATGGTATACAAAGTACATATACATCATTGGCAATGAGTGCCACTATGGCATACAGAGTACATATGTAATACACATCATTGGCAATGAGTGCCACTATGGCATACAGAGTACATGTGTAATACATATCATTGGCAATGTTGCCACTATTGTATACAGAGTACATATGTAATACACATCATTGACATGAGTGCCATTATGGCATACAGAGTACATATGTAATATATATCATTGGCAGTGTTGCCACTATGGTATACAGAGTACATATGTAATACACATCATTGGCAATGAGTGCCACTATGGCATACAGAGTACATATGTAATATATATCATTGGCAATTTTGCCACTATGGCATGCAGAGTACATATGTAATACACATCATTGGCAATGAGTGCCACTATGGCATACAGAGTACATATGTAATACAAATCATTGGCAATGAGTGCCACTATGGCATACAGAGTACATATGTAATACACATTGGCAATGAGTGCCACTATGGCATACAGAGTGCATATGTAATACACATCATTGGCAATGAGTGCCACTATGGTATACAGAGTACATATGTAATACACATCATTGACATGAGTGCCACTATGGCATGCAGAGTACATATGTAATACACATCATTGGCAATGTTGCCACTATGGCATGCAGAGTACATATGTAATACACATCATTGGCAACGTTGCCACTATGGCATACAAAGTACATATGTAATACACATCATTGGCAATGAGTGTCCTGTGTACTGGGGCTACAGCTGATATCATCCAGCTTAATATCTATGATAACAGGCCAATGTTAGACTTGTTCTTAGATACCGCTCATTTGGCCTTCGGATCGTGTTCTAATTAGGATGTATGCATTGCTTTTGTGTCCTAAATAATGGTGATGTCCGCCGCCGGTCTGCATTATTCGTTATCATATCCCTGGTGGAGATTAGTCTGTCACCACTTATGTCACCGCCGGTCTACACTATTCATTACAATATTCCAGGCTTACGAGGAAGTCACTCATCTATGTATCTTTATTTTTTTCTTCATGATTAATGTTATTAGTAGATATTGAATTTGTATTTCTGTATTTCTAACAGCGATATTAGTATTACTGACAGTGTCATTAGCATTACTGACATTGTTATTGGAATTACTAGTAGTGTTATTCAAATGACTGACAGTGTTATTCAAATGACTGACAGTGTTATTCAAATGACTAACATTGTTATTCAAATGACCAACATTGTTATTCAAATGACTAACATTGTTATTCAAATTATTAACATTGTTATTCGAATGACTAACATTGTTATTAGTATTACTAACATTGTTATTAGTATTACTAACATTGGTATTAGTATTGCTAACATTGTTATTAGTATTACTACCACTGTTGTTATCATTGCCATTACTATTGCTATATTATCAGTACTGTTGTCAATATAGATATGATGCCCTTTACCGCCGCGTGTGCTCAGTGTCGTGTTTGTCTCCCCCCCCCCCCCTCCCCGCAGCGGGCGCCGCCACCCTTGGCTCTAAGACCGCGTGAGGCCGGGACCCTAGCAGCATGGAGGAGATGGACCACCAGACCGTGGTGACCGTGCCCTCGTCGGCCATGGGGGCGCACGGCGACGGTCAGGCCACCGCCGTCGTCGCCATAGAGAACTCCAGCCCCGAGATCATCCACGTGATGAACGTGAGCTCGGGGGCCACGGCCCACACCACCAATAGCATCCTCAGCAGCATGGGCGGGGGCGGGGCGCAGGTCGTCACCCTCTCCAGCCTGGCCAACATGCCCAATGTGCAGACCATCACCCTGAGCGCCGGCGGCATCCCCATCTCCATGCCCCACTCGGTGAGTCACGCCTCCCTCCCTCTCTCCCTCCGTCCCTCCGTCCCCCCCCCCCTTCCCCTCCCTCCGTCCCTCCCTCCCTCCCTACACCCCTTGTATCCCCAGGTATCTCAGGTAATCGCCAGTTGTATGTGCCATGAAGGGTTCACCCCCATGGCCCAGTGGGTAGCGCTTACGGCTACTGTCGAGTGTGCTCTGCTCAGCGCAGCCCAAACGGCCGGTGCGTGGTTCGAATCCCACCTGTGCAAATACAGTGCACTCCGCTTAATTGCAACATCTGTTTGTCCGCAAAAATTGTTGCGATTTTCCGAATTTGGCGACGTTTGACGGGTGAGAACGGACTACATGTGTGGGGCTGATATATACTTCAAATATACGTATGTACGCTATACACTCATTATGAAACACCGATCATCAGGTGAAAAAATATTTATGAAACAATTTGGACTATTCTCTCAATCTGTCAAAAAGTCTGTAATACTCTTCTACTTGGTTCTGGCTGCCACTGACTTGTGGGTGTGAGCTTCTAACTGGTAACACTGTTCGAATTCCCCGGTGGCCTTCCGTCTCGAGCAATCGGCGCAGGGTGGCCATTGCAGCTGAAGTTGCAGCCTACATGCATGTTGCAATGAATTTCACGTAAGCAACATCTTCAATGCTATTATCTCCCATAACCAAAGGGAGGACCCAAACAGTTTATGGATTGCATGGCAACGGGATTAGGCACACCGACCCCGTCAGCGCCCCATGATTAAACTATCACGTGGTCTGACCCTGGTTAAAACGGCCAACCCCGTCAGCGCCCCATGATTAAACTGTCACGTGGTCTGACTCTGGTTAAGGCGGCCAACCCTGTCAGTGCCCCATGATTAAACTGTCACGTGGTCTGACTCTGGTTAAGGCGGCCAACCCTGTCAGCGCCCCATGATTAAACTGTCACGTGGTCTGACTCTGGTTAAGGCGGCCAACCCTGTCAGCGCCCCATGATTAAACTGTCACGTGGTCTGACTCTGGTTAAGGCGGCCAACCTTGTCAGCGCCCCATGATTAAACTGTCACGTGGTCTGACCCTGGTTAAGGCGGCCAACCCCGTGAGAGCGCCAACCTTGTCACAGTGGTCTGACTCTGGTTAAGGCGGCCAACCCTGTCAGCGCCCCATGATTAAACTGTCACGTGGTCTGACTCTGGTTAAGGCGGCCAACCCTGTCAGCGCCCCATGATTAAACTGTCACGTGGTCTGACCCTGGTTAAGGCGGCCAACCCTGTCAGCGCCCCATGATTAAACTGTCACGTGGTCTGACTCTGGTTAAGGCGGCCAACCTTGTCAGCGCCCCATGATTAAACTGTCACGTGGTCTGACCCTGGTTAAGGCGGCCAACCCCGTGAGAGCGCCAACCTTGTCACAGTGGTCTGACTCTGGTTAAGGCGGCCAACCCTGTCAGCGCCCCATGATTAAACTGTCACGTGGTCTGACTCTGGTTAAGGCGGCCAACCCTGTCAGCGCCCCATGATTAAACTGTCACGTGGTCTGACCCTGGTTAAGGCGGCCAACCCTGTCAGCGCCCCATGATTAAACTGTCACGTGGTCTGACTCTGGTTAAGGCGGCCAACCCTGTCAGCGCCCCATGATTAACCTGTCACGTGGTCTGACTCTGGTTAAGGCGGCCAACCCTGTCAGCGCCCCATGATTAAACTGTCACGTGTTCTGACCCTGGTTAAGGCGGCCAACCCTGTCAGCGCCCCATGATTAAACTGTCACGCGGTCTGACCCTGGTTAAGGTGGCCAACCCTGTCAGCGCCCCATGATTAAACTGTCACGTGGTCTGACTCTGGTTAAGGCAGCCAACCCTGTCAGCGCCCCATGATTAAACTGTCACGTGGTCTGACCCTGGTTAAGACGGCCAACCCTGTCAGCACCCCATGATTAAACTGTCACGTGGTCTGACTCTGGTTAAGGCGGCCAACCCTGTCAGCGCCCCATGATTAACCTGTCACGTGGTCTGACTCTGGTTAAGGCGGCCAACCCTGTCAGCGCCCCCTGATTAAACTGTCACGTGTTCTGACCCTGGTTAAGGCGGCCAACCCTGTCAGCGCCCCATGATTAAACTGTCACGTGTTCTGACCCTGGTTAAGGCGACCACCCCTGTGAGAGCGCCAACCCTGTCAGCGCCCCATGATTAAACTGTCACGTGGTCTGACCCTGGTTAAGGCTGCCACCCCCGTGAGAGCACCAACCTTGTCACAGTGACCCCTCTGAGGTCGATAAGTTGTGGGCGACCCCCAGCGCCCCGAAGGTTGCTCTCTCAGGATACAGCCTCTCTAACCAACCATGGTCAATACACCTTGCGGCGATCATACATCTCACCCGCTGGCTCCAGTAAGTACCCTTACAATGGGGGGCTTATCTCTGGTCATTTATCACGGAACCCCCAACTGCCGCCCCGTTTCCACCCCCCCCGCCCGGCCCGACCCCCCCCCCCCCCCCACCACACCCACTTCTTGACCTCAGGTCCTGGGGTTGGATGAGAGGCTTTGGGCCGAGCAGGAGTGGACCTTGTATGACAATGTTTGACCTGGGCTGTAACTGCCTCCCCCCCCCCCTTCTGTCTCCAGCAGATGGTGCGAAAATATGCACTTAGACATCTAACACGGGGCTCGTCAGGTCTTACTTATTGGGACCTGACACTCAACGTGACACGGGGACTTGATGTCTCCCTGTCCACTAGTTCCCACTGGCCTCAGTCGACGAATAGTTTCCTTGTATACAGGACGATATAAGTCGGCTGACGTGAGTGCTCCTGTTCTGTTATATCATGTGATATATGACGAACCGTCGTAGAAGTGCTTTCTGTCTGGACTTGTTTATGGCACTCACTAGTGACTAAATTTTTCGTTTTTATTACCAGGTACCCCACCAAGCTGGGGTGAGCAACGCCGGGCTGTCAGCCAATCAGATCGTCATGGCCGGTCTGACCCCTGACCTGGCCCAGAAGTTAAAGGAGCTGGCGCCCGGCCAGCTGTCGGCTGTGGGCGTCTTAGACGTGGCGTCACGGATCAAAGTGAGTGTCCTGTCTCTGCCACAAGAGGGCGCCGCCCACCTGGCGCGCTTGAGAGTCCTTGACCTTTGTCGAGTTTGTCCAGCTGTTAGCCGTGATCACATTAAGGCTTTGGTGCTTGCTTGCTTGCTTAGTTAGTGGAACGCAAGGCCATGCGCAGTGCCGTCTTGGTCATAATATTGGGTCAAAGGTAGGGGTTAAAGGTGAACACAGAATCTTGTCCCGTTGATCATTGTACGGAAGCAGATACTGTCCTACATACGACAGACACTTGCTCAATGGGAAGTTATAACCGTGTTGGTTTGGGATCTGAGTGTCACTGTCCTGGTGGAGTGTCTGGTCTCCCTCATTATCACGTTGCATTTTATCGATGTCAGTGTCATTTAACACCTGTTTGTCTTCATATATATTTGCAAAATGATACTGACGTGATACAAACATGCAATGTATATGACGCACATACCAAGCAACGCAAGAAACTTTTGACGGATATCAGACCTCAACATCATTATGGGGTGAATTGTGTTTTATTAGATTCATTACGGTTCGACCAACGTCCCGTTTATTTGGCAAACCTCGGTAATTTTGAAGTTGGGATAGGAAGAAGCTTTATGGTTGCCCCCATATTGATGTGTTGATATCCTTATCTATTTGCTACATTTTTGTTTCTGCGGAAGGAACTTCAGGCACAACCGCCGTGTCGCCCACTGATGCCGCCAGAGGGCCGCTTTGAAGATTGCGTCGTCTGCGGGGACAGAGCTTCAGGTAGGTGTCGCCCTCTGTTTGTGGTGAATGGTCGCTGGCCTTCTTAGCCCATGTGTGCAAATATGTGGTATAAAACCCCAATTTATAACCATGGCGCCATCCAGATTGCGTACTGTGCAGGGCGTACTGTGCAGGGCGTACTGTGCAGGGCGGGTCTTCTGCCGAAACAACAGCCGTGTGGTGTTGGGATTAGGATATGTGTAACATTTCACAATACGCCACCCACAAACTGTACATTTCCGTCTCTAGCTCGTGATAGATACTTGGCTCATGGATAGCCGTTTTGATCGATTATTACTGGAAACTGCGATGAGTGGTGGGAATTATCTTATTACTGTAACTACTAAAAACACATCAGTGACTGCAATGACCCATCCACCTATATATCCCCTAGTGACTGCAATGACCCATCCACCAATATATCCCCCATTGACTGCAACGACCCATCCACCTATTTATCCCCAAGTGACTGCAATGACCCATCCACCTATATATCCCCCAGTGACTGCAATGACCCATCCACCTATATATCCCCCATTGACTGCAATGACCCATCCACCTATATATCCCCCTGTGACTGCAATGACCCATCCACCTACATGTCCCCCAGTGACTGCAATGACCCATCCACCTATATATCCCCCAGTGAATGCAACGACCCATCCACCTATATATCCCCCAGTGACTGCAATGACCCATCCACCTATATATCCCCCAGTGACTGCAATGACCCATCCACCTATATATCTCCCAGTGACTGCAATGATATGCTTATTTCCCTGCAGGGCGCCACTATGGGGTGATCAGTTGTGAGGGGTGTAAAGGGTTCTTCAAGCGCAGCATTCGTAAGCAGCTGGGGTACGCGTGTCGCGGCAACAAGGACTGCCCCATCACCAAGCACTACCGCAACCGCTGCCAGTACTGCCGCCTCCAGAAGTGCCTCGCCGAGGGCATGAAATCAGAATGTGAGTAGCGTGCAAACTTAGGTCCGTGGCGGGGGAAGACTCTCTTCCAATATCCAGGGGTGGGATAAACCTGCTAAAACGGGGGAAGATTAAGTTACGCGGCACTGTTTCGTTTGGGATAATCTCTGTAGATATAAATTAAACAATAATGTTGATGTTTGTATTTGTTAATATGATGAAGAGAGGGCGATGTTTGTGAAATCGGTTGTGTTTCTGAGAACGCAAGGACTCGCTTTGGTCTTGTTTGACGTGTCTGTGGCTATGGCTGATGTCTCTGTAATATTCTTTGCTGGTTCCCTGGTACAGTCTTCCCCCTTTGACTGGTTCCCTGGTAACAGAAAATCAGCCAGCACTTCTTTGACTGGTTCCCTGGTAGCAGACAGTCATTCAGTCCTCACCCTTTGACTGGTTCCCTGGTAACAGAAAATCAGTCAGCGCCTCACTGACTGGTTCCCTGGTAGCAGACAGTCATTCAGTCCTCACCCTTTGACTGGTTCCTTGGTAACAGCAGTGCAGCAGGAGAGGAAGCCTCCAGAGACCAAAGAACACAGCCCGCAGCCCATCGCCACCTCCATGCAGAGGATCTACATTCGCAAGGACCCGGCCAGCCCCTCGGCCGCCAACCCTGTCTTCGGGGGTCTGGGCGGGTTGTCGGTCGGCAAGCTGGAGCGCACCGCCGAGGGGGGCCTCCTCAGCAACCTCCAGGAGCGGCTGGTCGCCACGGACCAGGGCACCCTCGTCCTGGGCTCACTGGGGTCCAGCCCCAACCAGCATAATACAGGTGAGACTGGGACTGAGTGACCGGCACCGTAGTGGGCGACATGTTAAGCTGGTTCCCTGCTAGCTGATCAACTCGATAAAATGCTTTCGCACGAGTGTAACATCCATTATTAACGGAGAATTAATCCAGAATTAAGTTTTGTAATGGTATTTGATGTCAACAAGGCGTTGATTGCTTCAGATCTGAGCACGCCACCCCTTTCTACCAATCTGTTTGATGTGCCATGTGGCCCTGATGTTAACACGGCGTTGATTGCTTCAGATCTGAGCACGCCACCCCTTTCTACCAATCTCTTTGATGTGCCATGTGGCCCTGATGTTAACACGGCGTTGATTGCTTCAGATCTGAGCACGCCACCCCTTTCTACCGAGCTGTTTGATGTGCCACGTGGCCCTGATGTTAACACGGCGTTGATTGCTTCAGATCTGAGCACGCCACCCCTTTCTACCGAGCTGTTTGATGTGCCACGTGGCCCTGATGTTAACACGGCGTTGATTGGTTCAGATCTGAGCACGCTGGCCAATGTGGTGACGACCCTGGCGCGCATGGACAAGACGAAGATGGAGAGCGACCCGAGCAGCCCGGTGGGCGGCGAGCAGGACGGGTACGCCGGGGGGAGCTCCGTCCTGCCCAACGGCGAGGTGTCGACGGACAGCGCGGGCAGCGTCAGCTCGGCCGCCAGGGCCTTCAGCACCATGGCCAAGGTCATACAGCCCCGCAACGGGGAGGGGTGCTCACAGGTAGGTCGCCATGGCAACGTTAATTCAATCTTGGTAGGGGTTGCTATGGCAACGGCATGTCGTTCTAATGATGGACTGTAACTGGTGGGTTGCTATGGAAACCGTGGTAATAACACTGGTAACGCTTTTAGTGTGGTATTGCAAATGAGACGTGGATGCACCTATCGTGGTCCCTATGGCAACTGGCCGACGATTGATAACCAAAGTAATAATTTACAAACTTTCCGTTGTTTACTTCAATTAAACGTGTTAACGCTATATGACGCTAGTGTATCGCCCAGGACCCCAGTTCTGTATACATGGGTTTGTTTTCACCACAGAACGACAGTTCGGAAGACCTCGACCAATCTGTGAACTCATCAGGAGTGAACGAATCGCTCATCATTGACATAGATGGTATGTAGTTCACACTGGTCCAACCGCGGAGTAATGTTTACGACGGTATGGTCGATTTTCCCGTTGCTCTGTGTGACATAATATAGAACCCACTGATGGGGATTTAATAGGTACCTTGGTGTCCATGACTATAGGTGACTAAAGAGGAAGTGAGCAAGACTCCGGTTAGTGTCGGTTAAAGGTATTGCATATACCGGTATGTAACTTTATAGTGAAGTGAGGTGTTTGTTATAACGCGAGGTTGATTGACTCCTGTCGCCGCCACTTGGTTATAACGTGAGGTTGATTGACTCCTGTCGCCGCCACGTGGTTATAACGTGAGGTTGATTGACTCCTGTCGCCGCCACGTGGTTATAACGTGAGGTTGATTGACTCCTGTCGCCGCCACGTGGTGATAACGTGAGGTTGATGGACTCCTGTCGCCGCCACGTGGTTCACCTCTCTGTTGGTTCGACAGGACCACTGCTGTCTGCTGAAAACTACGAGTTCCACCTGACGACGCCTAGTCCCATGCCTGCCTTTCTCAACGTCCACTACATCTGCGAGACCGCCTCCAGACTACTGTTCCTGTCCATGCACTGGGCCCGGGCCATCCAGGCCTTCCAACTGCTGCGGTAAGTGGCCCCCTCCCATGTTAAACATACCGCCTCCAGACTACTGTTCCTGCCAAAGAATACAATACAATGTTGTCTGAGTCTTCCAGATATTTATGCACATAACCTTAATGATCATTTCTTTATTTAAATGTTTTCGTTTACAATTCCATGACATTTTCTACGTCAAATGCATCTTTATATAATGTGTTTCGTCTGGCTTGTCGTTGACCTTTCTCCCCGGTCTGTGGTGTTGTAGGCAAGATGTTCAGATTGAGCTGGTACGGGCGTGTTGGAGCGAGCTGTTCAGCCTGGGGCTGGCCCAGTGCGCCCACACCATGAGCCTCTACACCATTCTGGCCGCCGTCGTCAATCATCTGCAGGTGAACGTCCAACAAGGTACTGACTAGAGATCTACTGACCTAGCAGCCGGCCGTCGTTTCGCCAATGAGCATGTAATAAACATGATGAAAGAGAGAAAGGCCGACGCGTATGAGCAAAGTTAGAACACATAACGTGCGGGAGTTATAGAGGAGAGACATATAAAAGCGTTAGTTGATATTATATTGCCATAGTCACCTCTGTCGGCTAGGTTACCATTGTTGCCGTTATTTCCTTGGTCACCATTGTTATTAGCATGACTACCATTGTCACCATGGATACCATTGTTGCCATTATACCCTTTATCACCATGGATACCATTGTTGCCATTATACCCTTTATCACCATTGATATCACCATGGATAACATTGTCACCATAGATACCGTTGTTGCCATTATCCCCTTGGTCACCATTGTTATCGCCATTGTCACCATGGTTACCATTGTTACCTTCCAGACAAACTGTCGGACGAGAGAGCAAAGATGGTAACCGACACGATTGTCAAGCTGCAGGACTTTGTGAGCTCCATGTCGCGGTTGAAAGTAGACAACGCGGAATACGCGTTCCTCAAGACCCTCATACTATTTAGTCCTGGTGAGTACATGGCGACCAAGAGATATATCCAACACAACGCCCTATATGAAATAGGATTGTGTCTCTTGTCCAGATATGCATTTGATTCTATGCTAGTGCGCGTACTAGCACATATAGGGCTCAATATCAGGCTAGTTTTACCATGTACAATCAAAGCATCCAGTACCACCTTATGTCTATATGCCCAGTATCCGTGTATCGCTAATAGCTAACACCGTGCTGTCTCTGATCCTATTTCCCCGTGTCTCCGCAGACCACGCCTCGGCCTCGGTCCGGCGCCAGGTGGAGTGTTTCCAGGAGAAGTGCTGTCGGGATCTGCGGGAATACGTCCGGGAGAGCCACCTGGACTGGGACCAGGAATCCGTGGAGCTGCGCGTCTCGCAGCTGCTGCTGCGGCTGCCGGCGCTGCGCCTGCTCAGCCCGGCCATCATGGAGGAGCTGTTCTTCGCCGGGCTGATCGGCAACGTGCAGATCGACAGCATCATCCCCTACATCCTGCGCATGGAGACGGCCGAGTACAACAGCCAGATGGCCGGCACGGTGGCCGAGCCGGCCTCGCCGCCCGCCGCCCACCACCCCCACCACCACCACGTGGAGCTGTCCGTGCCCCACCCCTCGACGCTCGTCATCAGCCCGCTCTCGTCGCAGTCCATTCCGGTGACGTCGCAGGCGCTGGGGCAGCTGCTGGGAAGCAGCCACCACCAGCACACGGCCGACGGCTCCGTCATCACGGTCGACTCGGGGCTGGAGGGCGGACAAGAGATCCTCGCCATCTCGCAATGATGACCTGAACCCGGGGCGGACAGGGTGGGGTGGGGCGGGGGTAGGGCGGTGGGCTGTGGAGGGTGTGGCCGATGGACCTCAACTGATAATATATGTGTGCGTGACACAGGACGCTGCGTGACACAGGACGCTGCGTGACACATGGCGCTACGTGACGTGAACCTCAGCGAGACTGAAGTGTGCCTGGTTCCAGGGACCTGACCATGCGAATCGCCAACACGGAACACTACTTATGTCAGTTATATTGATTCGCGCTGTACTCTGTAAAACGTCGTTTCTGTGTAACAGATCCCTGCCCGTTTTGGCATCCACCCTGTCGGTCGGTCCTCGACGGCAACTATGTCCCGGTTTATAATGAATCAGTCCCTGTGTAGTTGCCAGGGGAACCGCGTGTCTAGTGTGTTATGAGCGCGTGACCCGTTACCCACAGTAACGTCCCTTTATCGCTCAAGGAGGAGACTTCCTCCTAACACTCTTGCTTCTTCATACTTTCAAATGTGTTCATATTTTCGTATCCATTTAGTCTATTTTATTGTAGATATAAATTAGTAATCATTTAAATCACTCAAAAAGTGCAGTTGTTTTCAACTTCAGCATAACATAGGATTTTGTTGTCTTCAAAATGACGTCATGCTATTGTAGTGGATGACGTCACACTGTCTCGTCACCTTGATAATTGTAATATCTTTTGTGTCTACGTTCGCCCAGTAACACTTAGGCTGTGAACAACCTCCTCGTGCACTAGATAAAGTCTGATATCATTTCGAAAGGCATTTAACAATATTAACTTAAAAGCACATTCTGTTGAAGCGCGTTTACGAGAGGTGATTTCGTATAATGCGGCATTAGCGTTAAGGCTTTGGTTGTATGTCTTGTAGTTTGGTTTGTGAAAGCAAGAGCATTTATTAATAGGTGTATGACGGCTTGGCGAAATCCGTTTTCTATGTTCGGCTGTCTGTATTAGAGTGTTAAGGAAGTAGCTGTTGATTGTTCTTTGTTGTATGCTTTCTCACCAGGTGCCTGGGCTTACTTCGCATGTCTTATTTATTCAGGGCTATCGGGGCATTTATCATTGGATTTCTTTTTATCCAGAGATTTCAGTGGCTGGAACAAAACGATCAGCTTGGGAAAGCGCGTAAAAGCTGCGACGAGGCTCGTTTTTCTATATTAGAAAAAAGAAGACGGTCACGACCATATGCTTTTGGGTTTTCATGACGACTTTAGAAACAGTGTACAAACCTTATTTTTATCAGGGCTCTTTGGGCCTCTTTATGGCTCTCGGGCCGCTTGTGGCGCCCTCTGTTATGTATATAGAGAGTGGCAGCGACGCCGCGGCCGGCAGCGCATCAGATGCGCGCGCAGGTCGTCGGCCAGGATCGCCGAGTCTGGTGTCTGTGATTTTATATGTAATGTCTGCTGTATGTACAGAATGAGCATCAGGGTGAAATCTTGGTGCAAAGCACCTCCAGCTTCATATATATATGTGTGTAAATATATATATTATTGTCTACAGCGGTTTGGAGAAATATCTAATATGGCGTATAGTGCGCCGCGTGCAATGTGCGGACGGGACGCTCGACCTAACAACAGTATGACGTACGTCACTTAGTTATATTCTCATCACTTATAACTTCGAGGCAGCGGATATTTCTCTGCTGAAAAGCACTGGTTGAATAAATCAATGTGCGTTATTTGTAAATCCGTCGGCTTTCTGCAAAATGAAATTAATATTTGATCTGATAGATAATATCGACCGGAACGATAAATTAACGCTTTTGTGTTCAAAAGTTTGTATCCGGGTCCATGGAATAGTGACTTAACTTTTATGTGTTCGGCGAACGAAACGTAAAGTCCAGAAGCTTATAGTGGAACTAGTAGAAAATCCATGGAATAGGGATTTAACTATTGAAGTGCTGAGCAAACGAAATGTAAGTCCTGGATCTAAAGTGAAACAAGTAGGGTACGCGCTGCCTTTGCTCTCACAGTCCGTGGTCGCTTCAAACACTTCGCGTTACACCGAAAGGAAAGGAGATAGAAGGACGGAACTATCCCAGATACAGGGGGGCTTGGAACCGGCAATCCGATCCCAATCAGATTGATGTGTTCGTGACTTTAAACATCGTGCTTAAACAGAAATTGTCGGATTAGTAACAAAATACATTTTATTCCCTTGAATAGGCACACGAATCGATTAAATACAGAACTTAAGTAAATAGAAGTATCTTACTTAAAATATAAGTTACTTGCTCGATCCGAGAAAAGTCTTCTCGATTATGCAAAAATAATCTTCCAGTAGAAACAGTCGAAAATAGTACATTTCACTTATTCTCTAATACCCTCTAAAGTACTTTTGAAAGTACAAATCTGTTCAACACAATGGGAAAAACAAACCTGCGTCAAGGGTTTGTGAAGGACACTCCCACTTTAACAAACTCGACAATGGGCCACACTAACCTACATAATGGCCTGTGACAATTGAACTACCGTATCCGCAACAAAGTGGGTTTGGAAGTGCGCACCAGCGACTTTGCTTGACGAGAACTTCAGTTAAAATATGCTTTGCAATATATGTCACAAGGCTATCGAGAGGACAGACCTTGATGGAGTCCGGTGGTCTTTCACAAACCACAAACGATAATCATAAACCATAATTAGGTTACGCAAATCTACTTTAGATTTTTTCAGTTAGGAAAGCGCTAAAATTGTATTGAATAATAGGATGTGTTTATCATGAGCATCACCACAGCGTCCTGGTGAGGCTACGACAAACATCCACGTGATCATCTTGGATTGTAACATACTGTACTACATTGCACATACAACCAACGGAATGAGCGGAAGGAAGCCCAGTAATATCACTCACTGACTTGGATAATGATAACAATAGATACGTGCATAATTGCACGTAAGCATAGAAGCGTAGACAGATCTGTTTAGCCTATGTTGGAGATAGCTCCGCAATGTCACCTGGTAATACACGTGGAGTCTAAAAGGCCTACCGAACAGGGACTCCGGCTACACAGCAGCATTGCACGTATCCGTATCTGACAACAGAGACTGCATGTAACATCCAATTCTGGAAGTATGACGTCACTCGGATTAGTGGCAGAATAACGTCACTGGGATATAGTGGGCAGAATTACATCACGGGTATTCAGAGAACGTAACTATTATATAGAGCATAATTGAATCACAAGGATTAATGAACGGGAAATAACAAGACACGTTGACGTCACAGTAATTCAATGTTAGGATTTACGGGACGCGGAGACAGCACAGACAGTACAACTGAAATCCTGCAACATGATGACGTCACGGGAAATCATGGGAAATAATCATGACGGAATTTTAGTCGCCCACTGCGCGACAACTTCAACTTCAGCTGTAGCGACACACAATAATTCATATTAATGCTACGGAATAGCTATAATGTCGCCGGCGTAGCTAAGCGTTTGAGGCCCCAGCGTTGTAGAAGCCGACGTTAACACTTCCTGATGCATGTACTCTTTGAGCCGCGGATGGCTGTATCGCTTGACTAGTCTCGCGATTCACTGCCACGTGGGAGCCGAACAGAGGGTTAGAGAAAGTCAAATGAGCGGCGTGGTCAGAGCCGCCAAGGTGACTTTCAACGTCGACTCGTGTAGGCAAGAACCCGTTCAGTGTGTTGGGAAGCGGTCCGGGCGAATTCCATGAATAATAAAGGTCAAAATTCTGGATAAAATCTATGTCTTTCAGCATTTGTTGCGCGTCGTTTTCGTCATTGGCTTCCTCATCTACGGGAAGCGACTTTTTCTCCTCCGCCGCGACTCCCTGAAGACTTCCACCAGTGCTTTCCGCGGGCACTTTGGTGCAGGGGGATCCATTGGGTGGGGGTACAAATATAGAGTCGAGTCTTCCCGTGGATAGACGGGATTCAAGGTCACATTCTGTCAGGGGTTTTTTCACGCCGCCATTGATATGAGTCTTGTGTTTGCAGTTCTGCAGGACCGATATCCCGTTGGACAGGTGCTTCCCAGGGACCAGCGCAGTGCCTCTGGTATCAGACGGGCCAGGAGGCGATACGCCGCCATTTTGTTGCTGAGGCAGCTTGTTCACCTTCTGAGGAGTGTCTGTGGGATGAAGAGGCCCGGATGTAGGGTTACAAGTGACGTCACTCAGCTCATTTACCGGGGAAGTGTCGTCGTCTCCCTGGTCGCCGTTGTGGAAGCCTCGCGGGAAGCCCGAACCGTCCTCGGGAGGGGGAGTGCTTTTAGTCACATCCGGGGGGCCATTCCTGGGGAGGGAGGGCGACTGCAGGAGGGAATCCTTTTTCCCATCGGACTGGCTGCCGCACGTGGTCCGGGATCCAGATCCGGCCGCTGTAACGGCGTCCGGCGCCGACACCCCCATGAGGTCGCTGTACCAGTTAGGATTGTTCTCCAGGAATAGCTGAGCCTTCTGGAGCGCGCTGCTCAGCTGCCCGCCCGTGTCCGTCAGGTGGTACGTGGCGCACGTCCGCCCGTACACGTCCTTCCGGCTGCTGCTCCGGAAAAGCGGCGGCAGGTTGGCGCCCCAGGGTCGGGTGGTCGAGTCCCCCGCGTCCGCCGGGTGGAGGTGTTCGTACAGCGCCTCGATGTCGCCCATCAGGGAGAAGCGTTTCATCTGGTCCAGCTTGGGCGGCACGTCGTTCTCCCCCGTGTGGTCGAAGCACGCCACCAGGAACTTGTCCAGCGGCCGACCCTCCTTCCTCAGGGCCCACACCCGCTCGGCCACCATGTCCACGGCCTGCGGCAGGATGTCCGGTACGGGGCGGGCGTCGCGGGGCTGCGGGGCGCTCTGCCGCCCGCGGCTGCTGCAGCGCAACCTGGCGCCCGTGGAGCACACCACCAGCACGTACTGGCAGGCGTCCAGCTTCTGCTGCAGCCAGTAGAAGGCGCCACGGGCGTTGACGTCGTTCTGCTCCCAGAGGTCCATGACGACGGAGCAGCGACACACGTGCTTCAGGTAGGTGGCCAGCTCCACGACCACCTGCTCGTGCGCGTCGCTGTCACAGGAATACAGGATCAAGACGCTGGGGCAGTCCCCCATCGCCATATCTGGAGGGAAAGGCACGGCAGTATAGCAGCAACGCATTACGGATTGAATCTCACAGGGCCACATTTCGAGAGAAAGCCACGGTTATACAGAATTAACACGATCAACAGCAATAGAAATCGTATTGCAAGATTGGGTTGGTAATTTATGGGGGTCATCAGTTTGCAGCTGAATTGTAAACACAACACTACTGTTTCAAACCACCCATTGCTGGCGCTCTATTACAGGGAATTCGCTTCTACCGGTTTAAACACTACATTCAGATATCTACAATGTATGTAAAGTTATGAGACGCACAATGTGTCTCACCTTGACCATCTCCCAAGAGGTCTTCCCCCCCTGAGCCATCTTCTCCCAGCCGTCGCCTGCCGTAACTGTCTGTAAAAAGGGGCAAAACGCCGTCATGCAATCTAACGTCGAACAAGACTAAATCATTCTGTTCATATTCCAGTTCTTAGTTATGTTATAATGATGGCCACATAGTGTTGGCATGCTTGCATCTGCTCTATAAGTAGCAAAACCAAAACTGGGGACATAATGGTAACTGACCCATTACGGGTAATTTCAAAGAAAAAAGAAAGACTGAAGAGTTGGAAACTTACCAGAACCGGATAATGTGCCCCAGTCACTACAGTGACCTCCCCGACTCACCGCAATAGAGTGACCTCTCCGACTCACCGAAACAGTGACCTCCCCGACTCACCGAAGCAGAGTGACCTCCCCGACTCACCGCAATAGAGTGACCTCTCCGACTCACCGAAACAGTGACCTCCACGACTTACCGAAGCAGAGTGACCTCCCCGATTCACCGAAGCAGTGACCTCCACGACTCACCGAAGCAGTGACCTCTCCGACTCACCGAAGCAGTGGCCTCCACGACTCACCGAGGCAGAGTGATTGAAGCAGTGACCTCCCCGACTCACCGAAACAGAGTGACCTCCCCGACTCACCGAAACAGTGACCTGACTCACCGAAACAGTGACCTGACTCACCGAAACAGTGACCTCCCCGATTCACCGACACAGAGTGACCTCTACGACTCACCGAAGCAGAGTGACCTCCACGACTCACCGAAGCAGTGGCCTCCACGACTCACCGAGGCAGAGTGACCGAAGCAGAGTGACCTCCACGACTCACCGAAGCAGAGTGACCTCCCCGACTCACCGAAGCAGTGACCTCCCCGACTCACCGAAGCAGTGGCCTCCACGACTCACCGAGGCAGAGTGACCGAAGCAGAGTGACCTCCCCGACTCACCGAAGCAGTGACCTCCCCGACTCACCGAAGCAGAGTGACCTCCACGACTCACCGATGCAGAGTGACCGAAGCAGAGTGACCTCTACGACTCACCGAAGCAGATTGACCTCCACGACTCACCGAAGCAGAGTGACCTCCCCGACTCACCGAAGCAGTGACCTCCACGACTCACCGAGGCAGAGTGACCTCCACGACTCACCGAGGCAGAGTGACCGAAGCAGTGACCTCCCCGACTCACCGAAGCAGAGTGACTTCCCCGACTCACCGAAGCAGAGTGACCTCCCCGACTCACCGAAACAGAGTGACCTCCCCGACTCACCGAAGCAGTGACCTCCACGACTCACCGAGGCAGAGTGACCTCCACGACTCACCGAAGCAGTGACCTCCACGACTCACCGAGGCAGAGTGACCTCCCCGACTCACCGAAGCAGTGACCTCCACGACTCACCGAGGCAGAGTGACCTCCCCGACTCACCGAAGCAGTGTGACCTTCACGACTCACCGAAGCAGAGTGACCTCCCCGACTCACCGAAGCAGTGGCCTCCACGACTCACCGAAGCAGTGGCCACGACTCACCGAGGCAGAGTGACCGAAGCAGTGACCTCCCCGACTCACCGAAACAGAGTGACCTGCCCGACTCACCGAAACAGAGTGACCTCCCCGACTCACCGAAACAGTGACCTCCCCGACTCACCGAAGCAGAGTGACCTCCCCGACTCACCGAAACAGAGTGACCTAACCGACTCACTGACACAGAGTGACCTCCACGACTTACAGAAGCAGAGTGACCTCCCCGATTCACCGAAGCAGTGACCTCCACGACTCACCGAAGCAGTGGCCTCCACGACTCACCGAGGCAGAGTGACCGAAGCAGAGTGACCTCCACGACTCACCGAAGCAGAGTGACCTCCCCGACTCACCGAAGCAGAGTGACCTCCCCGACTCACCGAAGCAGTGGCCTCCACGACTCACCGAGGCAGAGTGACCGAAGCAGAGTGACCTCCCCGACTCACCGAAGCAGTGACCTCCCCGACTCACCGAAGCAGAGTGACCTCCACGACTCACCGATGCAGAGTGACCGAAGCAGAGTGACCTCTACGACTCACCGAAGCAGAGTGACCTCCACGACTCACCGAAGCAGAGTGACCTCCCCGACTCACCGAAGCAGTGACCTCCACGACTCACCGAGGCAGAGTGACCTCCACGACTCACCGAGGCAGAGTGACCGAAGCAGTGACCTCCCCGACTCACCGAAGCAGAGTGACTTCCCCGACTCACCGAAGCAGAGTGACCTCCCCGACTCACCGAAACAGAGTGACCTCCCCGACTCACCGAAGCAGTGACCTCCACGACTCACCGAGGCAGAGTGACCTCCACGACTCACCGAAGCAGTGACCTCCACGACTCACCGAGGCAGAGTGACCTCCCCGACTCACCGAAGCAGTGACCTCCACGACTCACCGAGGCAGAGTGACCTCCCCGACTCACCGAAGCAGAGTGACCTCCACGACTCACCGAAGCAGAGTGACCTCCCCGACTCACCGAAGCAGTGGCCTCCACGACTCACCGAGGCAGAGTGACCGAAGCAGAGTGACCTCCCCGACTCACCGAAGCAGTGACCTCCCCGACTCACCGAAGCAGAGTGACCTCCACGACTCACCGATGCAGAGTGACCGAAGCAGAGTGACCTCTACGACTCACCGAAGCAGAGTGACCTCCACGACTCACCGAAGCAGAGTGACCTCCCCGACTCACCGAAGCAGTGACCTCCACGACTCACCGAGGCAGAGTGACCTCCACGACTCACCGAGGCAGAGTGACCGAAGCAGTGACCTCCCCGACTCACCGAAGCAGAGTGACTTCCCCGACTCACCGAAGCAGAGTGACCTCCCCGACTCACCGAAACAGAGTGACCTCCCCGACTCACCGAAGCAGTGACCTCCACGACTCACCGAGGCAGAGTGACCTCCACGACTCACCGAAGCAGTGACCTCCACGACTCACCGAGGCAGAGTGACCTCCCCGACTCACCGAAGCAGTGACCTCCACGACTCACCGAGGCAGAGTGACCTCCCCGACTCACCGAAGCAGAGTGACCTCCACGACTCACCGAAGCAGAGTGACCTCCCCGACTCACCGAAGCAGTGGCCTCCACGACTCACCGAAGCAGTGGCCACGACTCACCGAGGCAGAGTGACCGAAGCAGTGACCTCCCCGACTCACCGAAACAGAGTGACCTGCCCGACTCACCGAAACAGAGTGACCTCCCCGACTCACCGAAGCAGTGACCTCCACGACTCACCGAGGCAGAGTGACCGAAGCAGTGACCTCCCCGACTCACCGAAACAGAGTGACCTGCCCGACTCACCGAAGCAGTGGCCTCCACGACTCACCGAGGCAGAGTGACCGAAGCAGTGACCTCCCCGACTCACCGAAACAGAGTGACCTGCCCGACTCACCGAAGCAGTGGCCTCCACGACTCACCGAGGCAGTGACCTCCCCGACTCACCGAAGCAGAGTGACCTCCCCGACTCACCAAAGCAGAGTGACCTCCCCGACTCACCGAAATAGTGACCTCCCCGACTCACCGAAGCAGTGACCTCCACGACTCACCGAGGCAGAGTGACCTCCCCGACTCACCTAAACAGAGTGACCTCTCCGACTCACCGAAACAGTGACCTGACTCACCGAAACAGTGACCTCCCCGATTCACCGACACAGAGTGACCTCTACGACTCACCGAAGCAGTGACCTCCCCGACTCACCGAAGCAGTGGCCTCCACGACTCACCGAAGCAGTGGCCTCCACGACTCACCGAGGCAGAGTGACCGAAGCAGTGACCTCCCCGACTCACCGAAGCAGAGTGACCTCCCCGACTCACCGAAGCAGAGTGACCTCCCCGAATCACCGAAACAGAGTGACCTCCCCGACTCACCGAAGCAGTGACCTCCACGACTCACCGAAACAGAGTGACCTGCCCGACTCACCGAAGCAGTGGCCTCCACGACTCACCGAGGCAGTGACCTCCCCGACTCACCGAAGCAGAGTGACCTCCCCGACTCACCAAAGCAGAGTGACCTCTCCGACTCACCGAAATAGTGACCTCCCCGACTCACCGAAGCAGTGACCTCCACGACTCACCGAGGCAGTGACCTCCCCGACTCACCGAAGCAGAGTGACCTCCCCGACTCACCAAAGCAGAGTGACCTCTCCGACTCACCGAAATAGTGACCTCCCCGACTCACCGAAGCAGTGACCTCCACGACTCACCGAGGCAGAGTGACCTAACCGACTCACCGAAGCAGTGGCCTCCACGACTCACCGAAGCAGTGGCCTCCACGACTCACCGAGGCAGAGTGACCGAAGCAGTGACCTCCCCGACTCACCGAGGCAGAGTGACCGAAGCAGTGACCTCCCCGACTCACCGAAGCAGAGTGACCTCCCCGACTCACCGAAGCAGAGTGACCTCCCCGACTCACCGAAACAGAGTGACCTCCCCGACTCACCGAAGCAGTGACCTCCACGACTCACCGAAACAGAGTGACCTGCCCGACTCACCGAAGCAGTGGCCTCCACGACTCACCGAGGCAGTGACCTCCCCGACTCACCGAAGCAGAGTGACCTCCCCGACTCACCAAAGCAGAGTGACCTCTCCGACTCACCGAAATAGTGACCTCCCCGACTCACCGAAGCAGTGACCTCCACGACTCACCGAAGCAGAGTGACCTCCCCGACTCACCAAAGCAGAGTGACCTCTCCGACTCACCGAAATAGTGATCTCCCCGACTCACCGAAGCAGTGACCTCCACGACTCACCGAGGCAGTGACCTCCCCGACTCACCGAAGCAGAGTGACCTCCCCGACTCACCAAAGCAGAGTGACCTCTCCGACTCACCGAAATAGTGACCTCCCCGACTCACCGAAGCAGTGACCTCCACGACTCACCGAGGCAGAGTGACCTCCCCGACTCACCTAAGCAGAGTGACCTCTCCGACTCACCGAAACAGTGACCTGACTCACCGAAACCATGACCTCCCCGATTCACCGACACAGAGTGACCTCTACGACTCACCGAAGCAGAGTGACCTCCCCGACTCACCGAAGCAGTGGCCTCCATGACTCACCGAGGCAGTGACCGAAGCAGTGACCTCCCCGACTCACCGAAGCAGAGTGACCTCCCCGACTCACCGAAGCAGAGTGACCTCCCCGACTCACCGAAGCAGAGTGACCTCTCCGACTCACCGAAATAGTGACCTCCCCGACTCACCGAGGCAGAGTGACCGAAGCAGTGACCTCCCCGACTCACCGAAATAGTGACCTCCCCGACTCACCGAAACAGTGACCTCCACGACTCACTGAAGCAGAGTGACCTCTCCGACTCACCGAAACAGTGACCTGACTCACCGAAACAGTGACCTGACTCACCGACACAGTGACCTCCCCGATTCACCGACACAGAGTGACCTCCCCGACTCACCGAAGCAGAGTGACCTCCCCGACTCACCGAAGCACAGTGACCTGCGGCCGGTCTTGCGCCTGTAGATGCAGCAAGCGAGGAGGATGACCAGTGCTGCCCCCACTAGGCCGCCCACGGTACCCAGGGCAATGGTCAGTTTGCGCTGATGGTCGTCAGAGTCAGAGGGCTCCACTACCACACTGGTGTCTGTCCGTACAAAAACAACACAGCGTGAAAGATTATTTTCTTACATATTGCCTCTTTTGTTAATACGATAGCCGCTTAGAAGCACGATATAATGCTGCAAAACTTGCTAATATATGTCAGTGGCACCATTCTACATCGTTCTATAGGAAATACGTTATGTTAAAAGTTAATATGTACAACTTTTTATTGTCAAATCATAATAGCGCCTAAGAGACACATAAGAGAAGGTGCCTTCATATTTCGATACAGCCTGACGGGCTGAATGTGCCGTTAAACTCCAATGAAATCAAGTCAAACTCTGGTTCCGTCCACTGGTTGCATCCACGTGTGCATCCGTTTCCACGATAACCAAACATCCAGCATTCATTGTTACCTTGCGTCGCGGACGTTTCCATGGGTGTACATGTGGAAGACCAGGCTGCTGCCTCAGTCACTGACGCAACCGGCGACGAAGTTGTAGTCAGCACGTGTATAGCTGCAAGTCGACGGAACTTTTCAAACTAATTCCCCGCATTGGTTTACACAGGTACAAAGACAAAGCTTCACTATACAAACTTCCATAAACTTCTAAAGGCGAGTTTAAATCTTCAAGATAATTGGTGCATAGCGGTATTAACCACGACGGTTTAGCGAGGAGAGAGAAAAACACTCACTTCGCAGTCGGACGCTGATTGACCTAGTGACTGAGCAGTTAAGGGTAATGCACTCGTCGCCCAAGGCAAACAACTGAAAACAGAGAAAGACGGGAACATCTCAATGTTACGTCACGTTTTCATGTTACATAGCCTCAATACAATATTTGGGCAATACAGCATCCAATACGTACGAAATATAGGTGATTTCTTAGCCACTGAAAGGGGATCAATCTTCTGTTCTTTTAAATCTTATCAGTCGGGAATTAATAAAAATAGTCAGAGGAGAAAGTTCACAAAAACATGATAACATGTTGTCGCAATTGTCAGGACTACGTAACCACTGTTCACCTAATCTTCAGTTCTCGATTTGTTTCTGCTAAAGGCCTTTAAGGGAATGTCCACACCAGCGATAAACGATATTTCATTAAAACTATGAGTTTATCCCCAGAAGGACATATTATTCAGTAACCTTATAACGGAGATTATTCATCTATTAAATCCTAACCGACGACCCAGTCATAGAGGTAGCGCATTCCAGTTGGTGATTACGTCACTAATTCTTACTCCGCAATATTCCCACCTCGCCCAGCCATTAGCAGCTCACCAGCCGTCACCCTTTTTACCCATGAGTTCAAAAGCAACTTACTGGCCGCCAGTCGTATTAGCTGCCATATACGGCTATATGGTATCCCTAGCTAGCGGATGGGTCTTGTAACGTGAGAACAACAGTCTCCGTGGCGCTCCTATTTACGGCTAGGCCTACATGTCGCAAGTGAGCCGGTGTGACATCTCAACCGGTGACTGATTCCTCCTCGGCACCTGTCCTTCTCCTCCTTCTCCCGCTACCCTCCACCCACCGCAACCCAGTCAATAATGTGGCAATTGCGATGGTGTGGTCAGTCGACACTCCGAAATTCGTTATCCAGTGCCCAGTAATCAACGACGAAGAAATTTAAACAGTTCATAGATGCAAAAAAAAAATTGGATCAGGGACGCCCCTTTTCTTTGTATCCAGTTCTCTTCTTACACCACACATGCCCGTTCGCATTTATTTCTCTTTTTTTCTCTTTTATAAAAAATATCGTCAGGCTATATACTCTCAATACGACCCCACTTTTGTCAGGAATAGGCACGTCCTTCAATTAAAGGCTAAATCGGGCAACGATAGATCCCGGATCAATGAAATGGGGTTCAACACGTCATAGATGGAGGTTCCAGGGCGTTACCAACTGAGTTAGGGAAGTCCCCTTGATTAATGAACATTTCATAATGTCTTACCTTAGCATAAAAGTCCACCGCCTTGCCAGAAACATTGAGGGATAGTGAGCTGTCATTGACAAGCTGAAGAGAAAAATTATGCTTGATGACAACACATACAGCAGAAAGCTTTCGATTTATCGTAGATCAATTTAAACAATTGCTCAATATATAACAGATATACAAGACTGAAGAAGAAATCAGTCATATTATTGGATATATAATAAAACGTAATTTGTTATTTCTCCCCATTACCAGAATCGTCCAAAACGCCCCATCGTGGCTCGTACCGTATTATTGAGAACGAAGTGTCTGCCGGTGTCAGTGACGGTGGCCAGATATTGGGGTATCTGTAACCACTCGGGCGCCTGCTGGAAAGCCACGTGACACCTCGCGTGTCCCTGAGTCACTTCCACGGCGAAGGCCACGATGGACTGCCAACGCGATGCAGACTCTGGTTCTGAAGGAAGACAAAACATACTCCCAGCGTACACAGACACAACAGTGGATCGACAAATAATGCACTAGAAATAGTCTGTGAAACAACATTATGGCAATGGTATTGAGGGGAAGGGAATAAGGGGAAGGCTTAAACAGAGATTTTATTTAACGGCCAGACCAGTTGATGTAATGTGGATGTAGGGCCACAGTGCTTATCTGTTCGACCGTGTACCAAGAATGTAATTACTATCGCAGTGTACGAGTGCAGGAGGCATATGAAAACAATTCAATTAATACAATTAAAACAAAGACATTCAGGGCATTGCCACATGTTATGTTAAATAGATATAATTTATGTTTTTTAGATACCACTGAGGTGACACACTGCTCTTCAACATCAGACGTCCACAGTTATGCATATGTATCTTCACGATAATGATTAACGAGTCACTATGAAATAAACGAGGAAAATGTAACATGCACAAAGCTCTAGACGTTCTTCCTTTACAATCAGTTTGATGGAAACATATAAATTCAGTCTAGATCTATGACAGCGTCGCCGCCACTTACTTACCTAAAACCCTATTCATATCGTCCGGTACACTAAGATAATAAGCCAGAGTTTGGTTTTGCGGCAGGCAAGTTAAGGACACTTGGTAATCAGTGGATGCAATAATGCCGTCAAAACAGGTTGCATGGGATATAACCTATGACAAATAAACAAACAAACAGATAACAATGAACAAACAATAAGAACAACATGCGTTATTGCCATATTATGCCCAGTGTCACTGGATTATCTCCACCAACCATGCACTACAGAGATACACATCTTCGATGTGTCAAGGTCCATGAAATATCGCAATATTACTCGGAAAATATCTGTGAGAGACCCAACTTCAGAGCTATGTGTTCATTTATTGCAAACCATATAACACATCCGTCTTCACGTGCATGGACATTTAAAATATACGCAATATACTTTGGCATAACTTGGGATTTACTGATGGAGATACACCAAAAACCAGCCATGCATCGAGCCGTGTTAGCACTATGATAACGTAAGACAACAGCCAACCATTTGGGCATTGGGTAAATTAGGCAGTAACTACATGCAAATATCAAACAACAAATCTATTCCATTTTCACTCTAATATAAGTATTGAAGCACCAAAAGCATGAATAAAATAACAATCTACAGTTTTCTTCCAATTAGATCTCGAACACTAATAATTTTCCCATACCTCCTTTTTAATCCTTTTTCACACATTTTGATTTATGAGTATTACATAAGCACAATAACGTACAAATATCAAATCCAAGTATAACAAACAACAAAACAAGTGGCACTTATTTCTCTTTGGATCACCACAGTATTGTTGACATATTTGAACATACCGACAAGGAAGAGGTATTTTCCTTTGTTATATTGTAGCCTTTGCATGAACATGGACTTTCTGCCCTCAGTGGCAGGCGATCCGTCAAGCTGGAGCCAAAGACGGAGACCTGGATACCCTCCACACCTTGGCTAAGCAGCTTCGCCACTTGAGGGACAAGATAAGAGACAACAATTATACATTAAAAGAAGTGCATATACAATTTTATACATGGGGACATTTTGTGTGAGTTTATTAATGTTAACTCTTTCTTATCAGAAAGTGCTGCATGAGTAGCAGCATTCTACTTTCAACATTTTTATGTAAAATACTAAAAGGCCATACTTTGAAACATCATTCTGACCTTCTACCTATTGTATAAGTTGGTAAACTAGAGCTCAGCTCACCAGGTATATCCCAAGTTATATACATGAAGTAAAAGTGCTTTGTTGTCAGCTGATTTATCACAGTAAGGTTTTCTCCTGCTATGCTGCTATTCCCCATAGGCTGAATGCTGAGGCTGCTTATAGAAGGCATTATGCCATAGAGTTCCTGGGATATTATGCTGTCCGTGGGGGACCAGGACCATGAGGCAGGTATGTCACATCCTGAAACTGATTAAAGCATCAAAAGAGGTTAGTTGAATTATATAACAAGCACAAGAATAAAATATGTTTAAACATAATAAACTATAGACATTGGTATGGTAGTGGTACAATGAGAATATTATATTACATAGAAATTTACATATTAATTGCATTCAAAGATACAACAATGCATCAGGTGACCATATATAAGCAGCTATAAAATTATTTCAATTAAAGAAATGAGGATAGAATAATAATTTTACTATAAATATCAAAAAGTTATATAATTGGCTTGAATAAAAAAATAAATTATCTTCAAGTTGATCACAGATAATTTCTGATTTAACATATATTAAAAAATACTATATATATAGGTAATATCATTTCTTTACTATTGATCAGTCTTTTCACTGATCAGACCAACCTGTGTCATTATTACAAGTACAAATTTCTGGTGAATTTGCAGTATCTCCACTTGAATCAGACTGATAAGATATGAAAATAGAAACCATATACATGATATAGTTGAGGCTTGAACAGGTTGCTTATACTGCAAGTCTAAGATTTTAATTAAGACAGCTTTCAAGCCATTGTCAACAGAAATAGTTATGATAATGATTGAAGCTACTCGTAGTAAATTCTACTGCAATTTAAAACTTTCAAAATGATATTGATAAATGATCTAAATATTTTATATTATTTAACTTTATATTAAAACTTAGGCATAAAATAACTAACAGCAATATCTGACAGTTAATACAAAATCACAGTTTATCTATATTTCTTATACAACATCTATAAGGTTTAGCAAATATATCTTATAAGTTATAAGTTAAATTTATTGCATAAATATATATATATATTACTATTACTATATATATATTCATATTACTATTATTATAAATTAAATATTTTTTAACAGAGAGAATTCTGTATGGGCTGCTATATAATGTAAACTGACTAAAGCCATAACTGACAAGTTGAGGCATAAAAGTATGGAAACAATTCTCCATATTAAAAATTTATCAAATTGGATGATAAGTCATGTGATGAGTAATGTTGCAAACGCTGAGTGCTAGTGCTGAATTACTCAGGCCTATGGGAATCCTAACAGTTAGGAGTGAGTCATTCAGCACACTATAACAGAGTGCTAGAGTGCATAACAGCATAACATGTAAAAAACTATATAACATATTATAGGCGCACTCGGTATTAGACAGTGAGATTGTCACTATCACATGATCTGACCTAGCCTCAGGAGCCTCCCGAGGCTAGGTCTGATGCCGATATAACCAGATAACCACTGATAACTGGGCATCGGCCGATCAGGTCAGTCCTCGAATGAACGAAAAAGCCAAATCTGACTTACTGTTGTGTTAGTGTTACTAGCAAAGACGCTGTCAACAAGACTTGATCGGGGTGAAAGTGACCATGATAGACTTAAAAATAAAGTCAGTGAAACATAATAGTTCATATTCGAAGCCTTGGCCCCATTCCTGAAGGATCTTTGAGCAGTTGAGGGAACTCTCTCCACTGTTTACTCCGTCGGTTCCTGGTTGTGTACCTGCAGACAAACAGGCTGGTACCGCAACCCCAGCCGAACCCCGACCGTTTCGTACCCAGGTAACTACTGCTGAAGATATCGAACTCCGAACCATCCGCGGCGCACTGTCATCCCCAAATATCAATGTTCATACAATCATTTTGCACATGAGGTTATATACTGACTGAATTTCAATAAAATGCACAGAAAGTATAATGGACATGCATGGTTGCATTATTACGCACATGTAAACCGGGCGGGACCCTGCATATGGTGGGGTACGGGGGCGGATCCAAGGCTCAAAGCATTGGCGCCTCCCCCCCCCCCCCCCCCCAACCGATCGTCAAAATATTGGTAGACCTCCCGCGGTCGCAATTTTGTCAGAGCCCCCGCTCCTGGATCCTCCCCTGGGGGTGTCGCAAAAGTAGCCATGCGTCACCGTCAGCCAAACAAGTTTTCACAAAAAGTGTCACCCCTAAAATAAATTATATAGGCCTATGGTGGTCATCAAACTGGTTCTGTACGTATGGACACTTTTTTAATTGACATGTTACAATTAACTGGGATCATTAATTGTTCGTGGCCCGAGCTATAACGATCCTAGCTTTCTTTTCAGGGCGATGTGCAACATGGCACGGAAAAAAACGTTAGCGGTACAGCATTGGCCTCTTTGCTCTTTATGGGACTTGTCTCACCCTCCGGACCTAGATCTACCAATTAAAACAATACTTATGCGAAATTGGGAGGGTATGGAACAAATCTGGGGATATATTTATTCTTTGATGCCTGTGTTGTGCTTGGAAATAAATCGACATCTATCTGTGCATTATGCTATAGTTCTGAAAGTCATGATCCTGGCCCGTTTGAGCAGTCGGACATTTTCGGCTCTCACCAACGTACGTTTAGTGTCGGCAATGTTAGCACAACGTTGGCAAGGAACATTGGGCCAACGATTGCATGGGTGCTCATTTGATATTGACTATAGTACCTGTTTCAAATGGTCTGCCAAAAACGGCCCAACTTTGAGCCAACGTTGTTTGCCAACCGTAAATGGCCCAACCATGGCCAACACCCATGGGGAGGGGGCACTGCACTATATATATTGGAGAACATTTGTGATGAAAAAGACAATTTGAAGTTGGTGAAATACACCCCTTCCGTGCCTATTTTGGAGCTAAATGTCCGGGGTGGGGGGGTAACCGCGGAACTCGACTAGATCTCCCAAACGCAGCATTATATTAAGTACCGCTAGCCCCCCCCCCCCCCCCCTCCCGCCCGCCCCACCACCACCATGCGATAATGACGTATGTTAGAGCCCAAAGCCTCATATAGTGACCAAAACGTCATACCTTGGTAGAATGAAACATACAGTTTAAAGTTTAATTTCAACCATCCCGGTTATCGCTCACACAACCCTGCGTGGCGTTTCTGAAGGAGACAGGGCGGGGCCACTCGGGGCTAAAGGATTGATTGATTGACAATTAGAGACCCCTTGGAGACCGAAATTTGCGAATTAAGGCGCAGGAAAATAAGGAAATCTAAGGTTTCTTGGAATAGAAGGTTCCAAGGGATGGACCCGGAGGCAGGGAGTGGGGGTACCCATATTCCATCGTTTATGAAAGCACTAAAATATATCTGAAACTGCATGAAGAGTTACTGTCTCATATATTCATAGCCCCCGTCAACAGACACTGCGATCGAGGCACAGTGGGAAACTGTACATTTGCTCCTAGATGGCTCAGACCGTGTGATCTGACGTTTTCGTCAGTATGACGTTTTGGGCCCTAACAGACGAACGTGCTGCGAACGTTTTACCGATATTGATCCATCATTTCACTTAATATGATCCAATTATTCATTGCAGACTAACGCTAGTTTACCCGGCTCATCTGAGTCTAAGCAGGGGCAAGTGTTATCCACTCGTCCTTCATTGTCTCGGTATACCTTCATTATTGATTTGGCCCTTCGTTGCATGATTGCACAAAAGCGGATTAAATAACACTGGACATAGAGGACGTCACTAGATTGAGATGTCACCGAGCTGATAAATTAAATTTTCGCCAGTTGCGGGGGGAAATATCCCGCCCCTCTTTCCGGCTTTCTTTCCGGGATTCGCACAACCTCATTATGGACAACAATATTGTGGTATATATGTATGTATATCTATACTAATAAAATGAAGCTGTCTGGCCCACTATGCCGCGGCATGCAAGAGCCCATTGGCTCCAGCAGCCGCCTTGAAAGTATGTCCAACCGAACCACTGGATGCACTGCTTGGTCCACCTTGGATGTATCAACTCGCTGTTACATGTCAACGCTATCGCATGTGTCAACATTACCGCTCGGTGCTTATCACCTTATCCCGCGCATAATATCGCTTTTGGGCGATTATCCCGCATGGTGACCATGCCTGCGGCGGGCTACTTGGCTTGGTACCAACAGTAATAATATTTCTCCCAACGCCTTATCGCCCGAACCGTCATCAAAGCAAACAAATCCCGTACTGTCTCGCGCCCACAACTTCCCAGTAGCAAGAGAACGAACCCTGCCCGGGGAACCTTGCCTATTTGAATTGATTTGATCTTTTTGATCTTTGATCCAATTTTACAGTACAGTTAACAGGTTAAGCGGTCTACATGTCAATTCTATAGATCCAACCAGGACGTCAGGCAGATTTTATCCACTGAAGGTAGTAGTACTACGTTAAATGACGAACAACGGACGGGAAATAGTCCCTTTTTAAACTCAATCAACCCTTTTTTTTTTACTCAATCAATGTATGAGCTTGGGCCTTAGTCTTACTGGACTGATATTCGTTTATTATCGTGCTTTAGCCGCAATTTGAATATTCTGTACTGGATGCACAATAATTGCACAGGGTTTAAATATCCTTAACATTTATGTCCCGTTATTCCGTAGCTGCCGGTCTCAATTTATGTCAATATAATTATCGATATTATTTCTGCCTGTCATACTGTTATTTCTTTCGCTTATTACTACGAACGCTAGACGTCCCGCGAGCGGAGCGAGCCGGGCGGCTAGTATATATATATATAGATTTCCGCAGCGCCACTAAATTTGCTTTGGGTACAAAACGACGCTGCCGCTGAGACACACAAAAGTACGAAGTGGTGGTGGTTACGGAATTTGTGCAACTATGGCGCCCAGTTCAAAGGCGGAGAGACTCGCTCGTAAATTTAAAACAAAATTAGAGGTATAGTGTGGCTAAATGACTGCCATTAAATACGGTATAATCAGATCTGAGTCTCAAGAACTCGGAGAACCAGTGGCCGCGTTAAAGATTATTATAGTTCTGTTACAATAAACACTTACGACCTACGATTTTGCTTTCGCCCAGTTTGACTGAGTTTCGCCTTTCCGGGCTTTCCCCGTTTTGGTCTTCCAAACTGCATTTTATGTGTCAACTGTTCTTTTCCCTTTTAGAACTATTTATGCACGCGTCCTCTGGTGGGCGATATAAGTCATTATAAAATGAGAATATGACATGGAGCTCTAACATACCTAAAATTGTAGGACTGATCTTTGATTTATGACTATTATTGAACCAGGTATGTTAATACCGTAATGGCCAGGGGCCGTATACATAAGAAACCATTCATAATACCCTCTTTAAGTTACGCACGAAAAGTGCATTTTTGTCCTGGACAATTGCTTGACAAATCTTCCACTTAGCGCTAAGTCTAGTGGGGTAGTCTAAGTGGCGATTATGAATATGGCTCCATCTTTATATAAATAGGGTCTAGCTTTGATCATTTGATCACAATCATTCCCTGATAGTTCAGATCTCTGTCATGGTGTAAAGTGTATTAGAGGGATATATACATATTTTGTCCTTTACAGATTTAGCTGAGTGAACTACATTTGAGGAGTACATATCTTTCATGAAATCATAATTTAATATCATGTGTAAAATCTCATTGTTAGTCTCAGCTGTGGAGTGATTAAAATATCACTTACCAAAATATTAAATTTTTCAGCCAGTTTAATGTAATTTGAGTTTTAGATAAAGGTTAGTACATTGCATTATGCATTCATCATTCCATATCCTTGATGCAATGACATGATACCATATGCCCAATGTGTTGTCAGAATCTGGGCTGTCCTTTGACTGAGGGAGTTGATGAAAGATGGGTGGCAGAGCTTATTTTCCACCCTGGAGAACACAGAACTCGCCTTTTGCAGTGGCTGTTTGCATGGTATGTAATAACATAATTATTTGTATTGTTTCTAAAGTGAGCTTTAAGTTAGTGCAATGTTAATTATACTTAACCATAAAACTCTTAAATACTCTCAAAGCATTTGCGACCTGATTGGCACATACATAAACTCAACTACTGTTAATGTCCCTATGTTTTTCTTATCTGCAAGTAAATCTAAAATGGATAAATTCTTATCATTATATTAATTGTGTTTTTTTTGTGTTTTAGTTTTGACTCTCATCTCAATGATATCCTGGACCCTATGCATGTCTCCGCTGATACCAAGATGGACTCAAGGATCCAGCGTATGTCTCATATCAGAACATTTGAACGTCAATTGCTAGTACCAGTACATAATATATAATATAAGCTATAATGAGGCTCAGCTTTCGTATATATTTTTATTTGTAGAATTGTTGTGACAAAGCAATTGTTTAATACTTATTTTCTTGTAATTTACTTCAGGTCTTTTATTTGTGGCCTCATCCCTCGGATTGTGTAGTCCAAATGATGTAGACCTGATTCGAGTAAGTGGTGTGGGACTTCAGAAAAGCACATTCCAGTTATCTATAAAATGTGGTTGGTCACCCATATGGCCTTGCAGTAAAGTCAGGGATTTAGTGTCAAGTATGAAGAGTATGCTCAAGTGGAAGATATTATACTAAAACTTATCATCTTACATGGTATCAAGTGTGATAAAGGAATGCCTCGCATTCCTTCTGTCCAGCATGTAATAGAGTGGCTCTATTACAACCTGTCCTGTTTCCGACAGGGTAATACGTCAGCGTCTCGCCAGGTGGTGTTTATGGATCGTCTTCTGGATCTTGTATGTATCATGGATGCGTCACGTGACTCGATGGCCCTCTGCATGAGCAGTCCCGGAAGAGTCAGGTAGTCATGTACTGAGGCACATCGCTGGTCATCAGGAATTTTATAATGTATATAATATTTTTCTTCCATTACAAATCTTGTAAATATCTTGTTTTTGTGTATGAAGCTTCTGCCTTCCCTTTACAGGGAACCATCAGTTTATGTATAAGTCTATATCGCAAACTACATATTAAAATGCCCATGCTTGCTTGTCTGTGTCTTTCTGTAGTTAAGTATATATCCATTTATCACATATATAGCATAACTATACAACCCTAATTTACCCACACAACCACTTTTCTGCACCAGAACCATGTAAAACAGCACTATCATGTGTACCAATACCACCCTACCCCACCCACCCCACATTCCTGTGTACCAATACCACCCTACCCCACCCACCCCACATTCCTGCGTACCAATACCACCCTATCCCACCCACCCCACATTCCTGTGTACCAATACCACCCTACCCCACCCACCCCACATTCCTGTGTACCAATACCACCCTATCCCACCCACCCCACATTCCTGTGTACCAATACCACCCTATCCCACCCACCCCACATTCCTGCGTACCAATACCACCCTACCCCACCCACCCCACATTCCTGTGTACCAATACCACGCTACCCCACCCACCCCACATTCCTGTGTACCAATACCACCCTACCCCACCCACCCCACATTCCTGTGTACCAATACCACCCTATCCCACCCACCCCACATTCCTGTGTACCAATACCACCCTACCCCACCCACCCCACATTCCTGTGTACCAATACCACCCTATCCCACCCACCCCACATTCCTGTGTACCAATACCACCCTACCCCACCCACCCCACATTCCTGTGTACCAATACCACCCTATCCCACCCACCCCACATTCCTGTGTACCAATACCACCCTATCCCACCCACCCCACATTCCTGCGTACCAATACCACCCTACCCCACCCACCCCACATTCCTGTGTACCAATACCACGCTACCCCACCCACCCCACATTCCTGTGTACCAATACCACCCTACCCCACCCACCCCACATTCCTGTGTACCAATACCACCCTATCCCACCCACCCCACATTCCTGTGTACCAATACCACCCTACCCTACCCACCCCACATTCCTGTGTACCAATACCACCCTATCCCACCCACCCCACATTCCTGTGTACCAATACTACCCTACCCCACCCACCCCACATTCCTGTGTACCAATACCACCCTATCCCACCCACCCCACATTCCTGTGTACCAATACCACCCTATCCCACCCACCCCACATTCCTGTGTACCAATACCTCCCTACCCCACCCACCCCACATTCCTGTGTACCAATACCCCCCTATCCCACCCACCCCACATTCCTGTGTACCAATACCACCCTACCCCACCCACCCCACATTCCTGTGTACCAATACCACCCTGCCCCACTCACCCCACATTCCTGTGTACCAATACCACCCTACCCCACCCACGGGGGCCTCCCTGGTGTAGTGGTTAGCGCACTAGACCGCAGATCAATAGGCCCTGGGAACGAATCCGGGCTCGGGCACCTAATCTGTGGCATGTTTCATTCCTTCATCCTTCATCGTTTCGGGAGGTTCCTTGGCCCAATTTAGCCTGTATGTGCACAAAAGTGGCCTAAAACACCAACATTCCATTCCATTCCTACCCCACCCACCCCACATTCCTGTGTACCAATACCACCCTACCCCACCCACCCCACATTTCTGTGTACCAATACCACCCTACCCCCCACCCCACATTTATGTGTACCAATACCACCCTACCCCACCCACCCCACATTCCTGTGTACCAATACTACCCTACCCCACCCACCCCACATTCCTGTTTACCAACACTACCCTACCCCATCCCACCCCACATTCCTGTGTACCAATACCACCCTACCCCACCCACCCCACATTCCTGTGTACCAATACCACCCTACCCCACCCACCCCACATTTCTGTGTACCAATACCACCCTACCCCCAACCCCACATTCCTGTGTACCAATACCACCCTACCCTACCCACCCCACATTCCTGTGTACCAATACCACGCTATCCCACCCACCCCACATTCCTGTTTACCAATACTACCCTACCCCACCCACCCCACATTCCTGTGTACCAATACCACCCTATCCCACCCACCCCACATTCCTGTGTACCAATACTACCCTACCCCACCCACCCCACATTCCTCTGTACCAATACCACCCTACCCCACCCACCCCACATTCCTCTGTACCAATACCACGCCACCCCACCCACCCCACATTTCTGTGTACCAATACCACCCTACCCCCCACCCCACATTTATGTGTACCAATACCACCCTACCCCACCCACCCCACATTCCTGTGTACCAATACTACCCTACCCCACCCACCCCACATTCCTGTTTACCAACACTACCCTACCCCATCCCACCCCACATTCCTGTTTACCAACACTACCCTACCCCACCCCACCCCACATTCCTGTTTACCAATAACACCCTACCCCACCCACCCCACATTCCTGTGTACCAATACTACGCTACCACACCCACTCACTGTATTACCCTACCCACTCAACCACCCCACAGCTCGGCCATGTGTCTGGAGGAGCAGTTCGCCCAGGATGTGACCTTCATGGAGCGTCTGGCGCTGGAGGACAAGGTCGACTCGCTCTGTGTGACGGAGGCCAAGCTCCTGCCGGCAGACATCGCCAAGCAGGTCGGACTGCTGGCCGCACCCCACGACAAGGAGAAAATAAGGTAAGGGTTTATGGTTATTTGCCAATCGCAAACAACAGTTTCAAGATGTTTATCGGCAGGTGATCTATTTGGTTTCTTTATAGACAGGATATCTGCGTTACTAGATATATTATATGGTAAAAGTACGGCACTAATTGCAGTTATGCTCTCAGACTATTGGCATTTTTTTGACACGGAATAACATGTTTGAGTCCATATTCAAATCGTTATCGCTTTATGGAGAGAATATCTGCGTTACTGAGTATGTTTACAAGTCAAACTACAGAATGAATGGTAGTAAACCTCGATATTGATATTTCTTGGACGCTAAATAACAGATTTAGACGAGCAACAGTTACGGGTTAAATATAATTTTAGATGTAGTGTAGCATGTCATTACACCTGTACAGCATATTTTTTGTCATTTATTATTATGTGAAACGTTGTGACTTCTTTGTCAACAGTGATATGTGCATGGTATGCTTGTAAAGTTATCATATTTCTTCTGTTTGGTACCAGTGCCAATGTACCGCAGATGAGCACATTGGAGGAACAAACAGCCAAGTTCGCTGAGGACTTGCAGCGCCAGTTGGATGTGTTGGAGGAACTGAAAAAGAAGGTATACATAACACGATGTCACCCATCGCGAAACAAGGCGTCATGTCTCCGCGAATGATAGCCACAAGCGTTGTTCTCTTCCCGCCTCTACCTATGCAAGGCGTATACATCATTTCCCATGCTGCCTTCGTTCTCAAATGAATATGTCTCAGTTTTTAGGGGATACCAGTTTTGAGAATATTAACAATTCAAAAGGTATATCCCAGACAGGCACCTAGCTATCATTACTTCAGTGACGTACTGGGCTAGTTCCTCCTGCTGTTTTCATACCTTGGTGTGTTTACCCCCCCCCCCCTTCAGCACACGTTACCTGACCACGATGCGGCAAAGCGGGAAAAGGTGCAGCGGACACTCAAACTGATCCTGTCAGAAACCTCGCAGATTGTCGTTGGATTCTCGTATTGCTTCGAGAACGAGATGAAGCAGTGGTGTCAGCGCAGCCCGCCGGAGACTAATGACCTTGGTCCGACCTTTAAACGCGTGCACGGCGTGATGCAAAACTTTACCTCCGTAAGTATAGGAATGGAAATCAGTGACCAATTTAATCTTTACGGAACCTACACTTTGCTGAGGAAATCTTGTATGACTTCGGAGTACTAAGTGGTGCCCTGTAGTTTGAGACTATTATTTTTATCACCTACTCGTTGTAAACGGCAGATCGAGGGTCAATACAACTGTAAAAAGACCAAGAAATACCTCATCATGTCCATTTTTGCGTTTCTAAGCATTAATTAATTACGTAATTTGCATTCATAGTAGTCTTTATGATTATTATGTACCTTTGACGCAAATACATTGATGATGGCTTGATGACGTTTAGCTAACCTTTGCACGGTGTGCTTCTGTTGCCTTCTATCTTCCGCAGCTTCTTGAAAATATTGGGATGATAAAGCATAGCTACAGCGAAATGTGTTCAAAGAAGAGTATGATACAAAACATTTCCGACAAAGGGACAAAGAAGAAAAATGGTAAGTGTCATTAATATTCACAATGATACAATTAAATCATCTATTTTAAGTACGAGGTGGCTAGTGCTATCTTGAATGAACTGAACATCAATTATGGTGTTAACCACTTGCTGTGAGTAGTACGTGAGCTATTTTGAAACACGATTCTTATGGCGAACGACTGATTTGCGGGCCATAATGCGGCCTGACATTTTAAATAGATATATTTCACCCGGTATCAAATATACATCTCCACACATTTATCTATGCTTGTCGTCATCGTATTACGTAACGTAGCCTGACAGGGTGTATTTGCATCAAACCCTAATAAAATGCAATCGCTATTACAAACCACTGTACAAGCTTGTTAGGGTGTTATTGCATTGCAGCAAGCCAGACACAATCGGCGATAGAGAGCCTCCAGGAATTCATTGAAGTACTGGAAGAGTCGCAGGTACGCCAGGACGCCTCCGCGGCCTACACCGCCTTCGACACCACCGCGGCCTCCCAGTTCTCGTTGTCATGACAGCCATGACAGCAGAGTCCGACATCACGTCAACTCATCCAGAGAAAAACAGAATTTTGGTCGAGTTTATAATTTTATGGTTTCTTGGTGTGCAAACTTTTCGATGTTCATTTTGTTGTGGTATATTTTGTTATTTATGAAAATAACAACTTGTGTGACGTCATGCCTTTGTCTTAAGTGTTCGCTATCTAGAAGAATGTACCATGTGTACCTGGAAGCATACCTAGCCATGTTGTATTTACGTACTTGTGCGTTATTTTAATAATTAATGACAATGAACCGTTTTTCGTTAATATTGACTCTTGACTTGGTGTAACGGTGTAATCAGTCGAATCGGTCTGATGTCAGAAATTGCAAATTTGCAGACAAACAATAGAAAATCAATGTTAAGCTCCAGTGGGGAGGGGTGGTTGGCGATTAGAAAACAGTATGGAAATTCGACAGTGATCAAGTTCTGTCGCGTGCTGCCTATAAACGGTTGATCGTATAACATTGGTCATGCCAATTTTATCGAAAGTGCCACGTATTTTTAATGGTGCAAGATTAATCCAATTACAAAAAGGCATGACACTAAAGGTACGATTGATTTGAAAGTAGAAGCATTGATTCTCATGACGTCGCTTTACAAGGCTATTTGTTGTCAGGGAAGCTAGGACGGCTTGACCTTACGGGTGTGACCGTTCATGGGGGACAGAATCGAAAGCCTTGGCAAAGTCCAAATATATAGTATCCAAGCATAATCCGTGGTCTAGGGCATCGGTCCAGGCATCCAGAACTGTGAGAAGATTTGTCTCTCGCACGAGCGGCCCGCAATGAATCCGTGTTGGTAATCTGATAAGAGCTTGTTTGAGATCATGTGCTCCATGACCTTATCCCAGAAAATCGAGTCGAGCACCTTGCACACAACACTGGTGAGGCTCACGGGTCTGTAGTTCCCTGGGTCATCTTTCTTCCCTTTTTTGTACAGTGGGGTAACGTGCGCGTCCTTCCATGCCTGTGGAAGCCTGCCCTCTTGGATGGAGGCGTTGAAGATGACAGTCAGTGGATTAGAAAGCTCATTTGCTAGATCCTTTAACATCAACGGGTGTAGTTTGTCCGTTCCTGGAGATTTTCCTGGGTTCAGATTACTGAGCTTCTTAATTACCTCGTCTTCTGTAACAACAATATCATTCAGCCGGTGTTGAACTTGCTTGACGCCGGGTTCCCGTACATCTAACGTGTTTTCTTTCGTGAATACGCTAGCAAAGAACTTATTTAGGACTTCAGCTTTACCATCGTCATTTGTTACAACACTGTTGCCATCCGTCAAGAGTGCTAATCCCCTCTTTGGTTCGCAGTTTGCTTTTGGCGGAGGCAAAGAAGGCCTTTGGATTTGATTTTGCGTTTTTTGCTTTTTTCTTCTCATGTTCGACCACCGCCTTTCTACAAGCCCATTTGGCCTGATTCCTCGTCCTGGCATATTCCCGGTAGTCGTTCCCATCTCTGCTGCTGGTGTATCTCTTAAAAGCCTCCCGTTTCCTCTTCAGCTTTGTTAGTGTATCTTGGTTCATCCATAGAGATTTGTGCTTTGTGTTTATTGCAGCCTTTTGGGGAATAAACAATTTCATACCGTCCATCAGGCGCGTTCCATTGGTTTTCGACTGATATGCAGCTCAGTTCCGCTGGCCAGTCAATCCGCTGCAGATGTTGCCTCATGCTGACATAATCTCCCTTGGCATAGATGAATATTTTTGTCTTCTGGGGTGCCTCCTTATAACAGTTATATACAAAATGTAGGCAGGCGTGGTGGCTTTTGCCCAGTGGGCATTCATGTTTTAAGTCTGTCACCATTGTCTTCAGTCGTCAGTATTAGATCCAGCACACTCGGTGTTTGCTCAGCTCGGAAATGAGTGGGCTCGTGTACATGTTGAAACAGGAATGTATCACGGAGGCATTCCGTAAACTTGTATGCTCTATGCTCACTGGAGACAGACGTTATTCCTTCTGGCTATGAAATCTCGGGGTGGTTGAAGTCGCCAAGTAGCAGAACGTGGGACGTGTGACTCGAGTACTTTCTTATGAGGTCGTTGATAGAGTCGTGGTTCTCTGCTGAACTATTTGGTGATCGGTAGATACAGCCCACGGTCATGCGATCATTGTCTTTCAGTTTTAGTTCGCACCACACTTTCACTGGCTTACGCGTGAGTATTGATAAAGCCAGAAGATGCACCGAGATCTTGTTTCATATATATAGCTACACCTCGTTTGCATGCCTGGTGCTGAAGATTTGTAAAACAATGGTATCCGTGTAGTTGTAATTCTGATGGTTGCGCTTGATATTGGCAGTTCTTTGGTAAAACTTCCGTGCAACAGATCACATCTGGTGCATGTAAATTGACGAGGTGAATTAACGTTTATTTAATAACGTATCCACATTCGAGTATATACAATTCAAGGACATGTTTTGCTGTTTAGGATGTCTCGTCCTCTGCTGGCCTGCTCTGATGTAGAGGCTGTCTGTGGGCGTTGACAATTCGACCCTGTCTTATTACCCAGTTGGAGACCTCTCCCTTCTCCTGCCTCATTTGCTCTCTCCTCTTCAACAGGTCTCTCACTTCCTCCCTCTCTAAAGGGGTCATATCTCTTTTTATGATGACTGCTTTGAAGCGGTTGTCTTCAGTGCTAGCCTTTGACGTAATCGACCCCCACCTATCCGTGGACAAAATCGTGGATAGCGTCTGCGCCAGTGGTTCACCACATGCACTTCCACACCTCCAAACAGGGTCCAGTGGCGGGAACGGTGGCGCCCCTGGCGAATCCGTCGCGTAACAAGAGTATACGATCTCCCGGCAGAGGGCGTTACGCTTGCGGCAGAGGGCGTTACGCGAGCGCCCTCTGCTGGCAGAGTGACGAGTATCCTCACCAGACGTCGCTGTCAGACCAGAGTTTATGCATTCTGATTGGCCGATCGTATCAGCCGAGAGCAGTACTGGAAACCCAGTGCGCGGCATTGACCATTGGAACCCGGTAAACAGACAGCTGACGTTTGAGCTTGTAGCCCAGTGGTTCTTTGACTAGAAATGGCTTCTTCGCAAGTTGTTCACCCTTATTTTCCGAAGGACCTGGAGCTGCCACACTATGTGCCGAACAACAAGACGTTGGTAGAGTTGCTGGGTGTGTTTTTCGGCCTGGTGGCTGTGTGTTTGGTGGTGATATGGGTGGTGATGTCTGGCAAGAGGCACCTGAACGGCTGTCCCGGTACCAAGCTGAAAATCTGCTGGTTCCTGGCCTGCGGATTCATTCACATGATTCTGGAGGGTTACTTCAGCGTGAGGCACAAGACTCTGGCTGGAGAACAAACCTTCCTCGCCCAGCTCTGTGAGTATATATACAATATAGCCAAGCCCAAGGTCTTTATATAGACGCTATATACTACCGGGTAGTATAATCACAGGTGCTCAGATCAGTTTATGTGACACCCGCATCCTACATGTTTTAATCAATTAAAACAGGTGTTGTATCAACTGATCTGGGCTCCTGTAACTATAATGGTAGTTGGTGTAAGTGTCCTCACATCACAGCCACACTTGTCCAAAGTTTTTAAAGATACAGAAAAAACCTTGCATCAATTTAGTAGTGGCCGGTTTGTTTCTGAAACCTACTCATCATAAAATTTTGGCCTAATGGCAGTAATGCAGCTGGTGTTCCCCCTAGATGCGAAAGGGTCTTCAGACTGTCTTCATTTTGGTATGTGAACTTTTTGGCATCCATTCGGGTCTGAAGCTAGAAAGACTACAGGTAAACTGCCATTTGAGATAAGGAACCTGATATGGTCCCATGGTGACTGTTATGGTATCCATATAGGGGTGGATTGAGGATTGGGTAACAGCATGAATGAGGAGGATGGGGAGAGCTCAGAAGGAAATGGTCTGTGGAGTATACCCTGGGCTCTCGAGATTTGTCACCTCTGAGAGGCGTTGATCGCTCTACAACAACAGGTGGGGGCCAGACAGACCCAGGAGTTGCATTTCTGCCATCAGATATTATGTATCTCTGTTAACGCCAACTGAGCTCTTACTGCCTTCAGAATTAGTATGTTCTTATAGTTAACTATGCCACCTGCCCTGGATCTTCTAATAGCCTAGTCTTCAGTCTGGTATTTATAAAGTAGTACCTGTTCAGTGTAGACTCTATATGCTAATCCATAATTTCCCGAAGCATAAGATCACTTTGAATACTGATATAGATCTAAATGTCACTGGAATGATTGCAGCTGTGAATTGACCATAAATTTCGAATAAAAGTTGGGAGAAGGGCAATGCCCACCTAAGGCCACTTAGTAACTATGTAAGTAATATTTACCTTTAGATATATTAAAATATATTGGGTAAAGAAAATATTGATATATTTCAACATAAGAAGTTATATTTGTAATTATTGATTTTTTCTAATGTATAGCTATTTAAGTAAATGCGATATGTATATATATAATAAGTTTATGTAATACATTTATTCACTTTACAGGGAAAGAATATGGCAAGGGGGATAGTCGTTACATGACGTAAGTATATCAATAACCAGTTATCAGCACTGTCACAGCAAACAGACCTCATGATATGTAATATATAATATTTCTTCAGTTGAAATAGTAATCCCACTTACTCTTTGAAATTGGTATACCAGTAAGTGCTCATGTAATATATAATTTAAAATTATTCCTATTTTTTTACTCATAAAGCCTTTTTTGCGAGATGGGAATATTATGGTTGAGAAGTATAACTTAATGATGTGTGGGCTAAATAAAGGAAGACAATTTTAATATCTGAAGGTGTTCCACGACCTATATCCCTCCTATTCTGTGTGTGCAGAATAACATATTGAATAAGTATTGATCCAATGATCAATACTCCCAATAGCCTACAAATTCTCTTTTTAAGGTGAGTTGTGATGAACTGCTGATTGAGGCTACTTTATGATCTGTGTTACAGGAGTGACACCTTCACTGTTTGTATGGAGAGTATCACTGCCCTGGTAGATGGGCCGTTGGCATTCCTGGCCACGTACGCATTCCTCAACCGCACGCCTTCTCGCTACGTGATCCAGCTCCTGCTCAGCGTCTGCCAACTCTACGGCGATGTTCTCTACTTCTCGACAGAGGTCAAGGACGGATTCAGCCACGGCTACATGTATCACCCGCTCTACTTCTGGTTCTACTTTTTCTTCATGAACATTCTATGGATTATCATTCCGTTTGTCTGTATAGTTGAGTCGTGTGTTCATCTCATTCGAGCCCAGCGCGCACTCGATTCAGGAACCGGGGGGGCGAAGAAGAAATCAAAATGATCATTCTCATGACTTTAACATATTATGTTATAAATACGGTAAATGCACACTTACCCCACTTTGATATCGGAAGAGTTCATGAATCATGATAAGTGCACTTTGATGACATTATGTCGCGAAGAAAGTGCTGTATTGTTCCACATATTTCACTGCAAAGTAATTACGCAGGAAAACGCTGTATGTACTATTTCAATAAGGCTTTGGATTGGTACTTTGCTTGATTATCAAAGATCATTTCAAATATATTGTTTTACAATGAAAATGTTGTGTCGAGTTTGATGCATTATGTTTTGTGATTGACGAGTTTTTAAAGTATATTAGTTTGTTATGTTTGTGATATTTCACAACACTACGAATATCTGTCTGTTACATGGTGACAGACACGTGAACTATAAAAGGTTCGTTACAGCTGAAACTATATATGATTTGACAAGCGAAACTTGTATTGTCAAATACATACCATTACAATAAGGCTGTGTACGGTCCTAACTTATTGTTAAGTATTGTATATAGAGATGTACTGTTTACATTATTTTTATATGTGCCCGCAGTCTTAAAATCTGCACTTGTGCCTCTCCGTTAACTTATTAGCTGCACCAAGTGCACTACATTCAGTTCTTGGAGACGTCATGTGACTGGTGGTGCCATACTTGTATAGAATCTAGATGTACGTAACCGGTTAAGTGTACACACGTACAGAGCCTACAGTAACTGTGAGAGCGTGTAGTACGCCCCAAGGCCCTGAGTACGCCCCTGATGATAGGGGTCTGGAAGGGTACATGGCGACGCAGACATACCCAAGGCCCTGAGTACGCCCCTGATGATAGGGGTCTGGAAGGGTACATGGCCCTGAGTACGCCCCTGATGATAGGGGTCTGGAAGGGTACATGGCGACACAGACATATTTGGAATATCGAAATGACCGCCAAATTCCGACACTGTGGTCTAAAAAGCGACATCGACACAGATAGTGGCGTTTTAACAAAAACGATACTGAACTTGGCCAAAAAGCGACTTGGAACGTCGTGGTTATCACAACATTCTGATATACATGTTACGGCCTTGGAGGCTGCAAAACGTCGATCGGTTTCATGGAACATCTTTGTTTTTATATGTTTTTATATTGTGAACGTGTTGGTAATAAAGTGAAGTGGAGTAACATAACAACTTTATTCTCTTTTGTTGAAAGACTCATTTGGTTACTTTGCTCCTCGCTGGCCGCTACCAGTAATTCAATAGAACTGCGCTAGCACCCCGTTGTCCACAGACACCAGTAGAGCGCTCGCCTTGAGTGCTCTGGCCCCCTGGGAGCCTAACGGCACGCGGATCGGTGGTTCGAGCCCCGTTGTGGCCATGTCTCTGTGGTCGCAGGATAAGGATCCCATGTCCTTCTTCGCAAAGAGTAGGGGGCCCCGATGACATGGCACTACTCTGCCTTCCTTCTCCTGTTGCCGCAAAAAGACCAAACGTGGTTAAAGCGTCCTGAATATACAATCGACCAACCAATTCGCAGGCTTATACATATAGTCAGGTGGCACCCCCCTCCCCCATTGGATCCATCATGCCTTTGGCACTTTATAGTCCTATGGGCCGTAGGCCTGTTCATACATACAATATCTTTAAGAGTTGAGTAGAAAATTTGTCGAGCGATTATTGAGTTCAAATCATATAACAATATTCATCCGAGAGGTGGATTTTCTTAATTATGAAAGTCCCAATTTTAACATCTAACTGAACATGATGTTATTGCTGAGAACACCACCTTAACGACATACTGAAGCTATCGCGGTAAGGCATTTGTCGTGTATAGCTTACGACATTTTTCTTATGAATACCGGTCCCAGCCTGTCACCTACGTGTACCTAAGCGGACGGGTCACCCACGTGTCTGAGATCGAGACATTCTCCACGACGCTGATAATGATTTTACGGGCAACAACAACTGCTCAGTTTACAAAACATAACTATAAAACTAAATGTCTCCTTAGTATGAAGAAATTACTTATGAGTCGACATGAATCATTAGTTGACAGTAGGGATGGGCTGCGAGGTGGATTTATGTCTGATGCTGTCACGTGGCTTTGTTGCCATGGAGGAAACAGGCCCATCGGTCCGCCAGGACTGGACTTTGTCCTATCACCAGCCGTAGATATGTTGTACAGGGAGTCCCCTAGCTTAATGTCCTATCACTAGCCGTACATGTTGTACAGGGAGTCCCCTAGCTTAATGTCCTCTCACTAGCCGTACATGTTGTAGAGGGAGTCCCCAGCTAACTTTGGTGACCTCACTTATCACCGGGTCTCTACCTTTTCCCAGCTTAAAAATGTGTTAATCTTGGGAGGTTCGATCTTACTCTATCTAATTCTTGGGGATTCGCGGCCCAGAGGGGTTATCCTCACCCCTAGTGACTGGAAGTCTTAATGGGAGTCTTTTCAATCAATATCAATGTTTTTTGTGTCAGTAATATCCGCTGTATTTGTTTATTGGCATGCTGAAATAAATATATGCTTTTTCTTAGTCCTCTCAACAGCCTTTCATTTTGTATAGGGAGTCTCCTGACCGTCCCATATATATATATATATATATATATACATATCGTATTGCAACAATTCAACGAAAACCACGAAAACCGCAAACAGAGAAAACCCGCTTTCTGGGTTGCCATTAACGACCTATGACGTATCGTTTACATACACATCAGGGGCTGATGCAGAAAATATGGATTGGGGGGGGGCGGTTTCAGGGTCAGATTCAGATAAACTAGATAGGGGGTGGGGGGGCGTTTCGGTTTTCACATGTTAAATAGTATACATTTCGGCCCTAAAAGGCGGCGCCGGGGCTGGGTCGCCCCGCCCCCCCCCCCCCCCCCCCCCCACTCCCTGAATCCGCCCCTGCACATCTCAGGAAACATGTTTAATATTCACCACACCGGCCATATCTATTCTGTACCCTCAACCTGAGTTCATTGGTAGCGATGTGTGGGGCGTCCTGGCGCTGGCAACACCGGAATCTGGCCGATCTACCGAGCTTTCGGCACAGGTATAGAGACCGAACGCGCCTGTTACCTGGACCAGAAAGGGCAAGTCAGGCGGCAGCTGGAAGTCATTATCCGGAGGTAAGCGGACTTTTAAAACTTTCATTCAACATTGTTATCGTCATCTTGCCAGACATGCTACAAATGTCATGCATTCTTAAAAATTAAGATCCCCAAAAATATAATAAAATAATTCGTGTAAGTGTCGGGTTAACGGATAAACACAGGAAGGATTGATGTCTGTATATGCATGGTTAGTAAACATGGTTAGGGTTTTTTTCGCGCCTAACGGTCGCCTACCAACTGCCAGATCTTAGAGACAACAACTATCTCGTGTTAACAAGCGACCGGCTGTGTCCAGAAGATGCTGGACAACTGACTCAAAATCGATTGAAATGGCAATTTCGCAGGGCTTACGGCAGAAAGCCATCGTCGTATGTCCACTATCACATCCGCCCACTTCAGTGAATGATGTAGACATGGCAACGCGATTCAAAAGAAGGGTGGTTGCCGTATAGTTAGTTGTATATAGATTGTATATATCTTGTAGATATCTTGACTGCGATTGATCTTTCGAGGATTAGAGAAATTCAGGGATCTTTTATCAACAAAAAATGACTAGGGTCGTTGTTCGTACATATGGTGGGTTTGAACATGTCATTAATTGTTTGTTAGTCTCCGACAGGAAATCCTGAGCGCGGTAACCATGGACACGGCGGGCGGCCATGTGCACCCCTACCTGCCGAAGGAGCTACATCTGCCCCACTACCGGCCAAACCAAGACTCTCTGCCCCACCTCCTCGGCGCGTTTTTCGGCGTCATCGCCCTGTACTTCGTCATCATTTGGGCGATGACGTCACGACCGGCACATCTCCGCGCCAACATGGCTGATCGCCTGAAGGTTTGCTGGTTCGCCATTTCGGCACTCATCCACATCGTGTTGGAGGGATATTTCAGCCTCTACCACGACACGCTGCCAGGGCAGCAGTCCTACCTCGCTCAACTCTGTGAGTACCTGCAACACGCCGGACTAGAGATAGTGTCGGAATATTATTATCTCTTGATTATAGTATGAAGATCTGCCGCATACAGATTATTCTTTGTCCCACTGTGATCCTAATTAAGTCGCGATGAAGGCTATCGCCGGGTGGTGCTACTCCCGCCGAGAGGGGGCGCTGTTGCCGCCGAGTGGGGGCGCGGTTGTCGCCGAGTGGGGGCACTGTTGTCGCTGAGTGAGGGCGCTGTTGTCGTGGAGTGGGGGCGCTGTTGTCGTGGAGTGGGGGCGCTGTTGTCGTTGGGTGTGGGTGCTGTTGTCGTGGAGTGGGGGCGCTGTTGTCGCTGAGTGAGGGCGCTGTTGTCGTGGAGTGGGGGTGCTGTTGTCGTTGAGTGGGGGCGCTGTTGTTGTCGAGTGGGGGCGCTGTTGTCGCCGAGTGGGGGCGCTGTTGTCGCCGAGTGTGTGCGCTGTTGTCGTTGAGTGGGGGCACTGTTGTCGCCGGGTGGGGGCGCTGTTGTCGTGAAGTGGGGGCGCTGTTGTCGCCGAGTGGGGGCGCTGTTGTCGCCGAGTGGGGGCGCTGTTGTCGCCGAGTGAGGGCGCTGTTGTCGTTGAGGGGGGGAGCTGTTGTGGTCGAGTGGGGGCGCTGTTGTGGTCGAGTGGGGGGGCTGTTGTCGTCGAGTGAGGGCGCTGTTGTCGCCACATGGGGGCGCTGTTGTCGTGGAGTGGGGGCGCTGTTGTCGCCGAGTGGGGGCGCTGTTGTCGCAGAGTGAGGGCGCTGTTGTCATTGAGGGGGGGAACTGTTGTTGTCGAGTGGGGGCGCTGTTGGCGTCGAGTGGGGGCGCTGTTCTCGTTAAGTGGGGGCGCTGTTGTGGTCGAGTGGGGGCGCTGTTGTCGTCGAGTTAGGGCGCTGTTGTCGCCCAATGGGGGCGCTGTTGTCGTTGAGTGGGAGCGCTGTTGTCGCCGAGTGGGTGTGCTGCTGTCGTGGAGTGGGAGCGCTGTTTTCGTGGAGTAGGGGCGCTGTTGTCGTGGAGTGGGGGCGCTGTTGTCGTGGAGTGGGGGCGCTGTTGTCGTCGAGTGGGGTCGCTGTTGTCGCCGAGTTGGGGCGCTGTTGTTGCCGAGTGGGGGCGCTGTTGTCGCCGAATGGGGGCGCTGTTGTTGTCAAGTGGGGGCGCTGTTATCGCCGAATGGGGGCGCTGTTGTCGCCGACGAGTTGACGCAGCGTTATCCTTCCGTTCAAATATCTTCAATAAACAAATCAATCAAATGCTGTCTCGATAACAGGTTACCGTTTTATTGCATGATATCGTTAAAAGCGTACGCAGCAAAGTAGCAAAACTGATGTCCAGCTCATTTATTTCTGGGGCCTTGAGTATTTATGAACACTGCTTGGAATCAAGTGACAAGTAACCTTTGAAGGCGTGTGTGGCAGGGACCCTTGTGAATTGGACCATTGTTAAAGGTTGTATGATGCTTCCACCACAGGGAAAGAGTACAGTAAGGGAGACAGCCGTTACGTGAGGTAAGTATGTAAAACGTACATTGTTACAATAATTGGTAGGTAGATAGTACATATCGCTCAATGCATGGTATATGATAGTAAACATGTATGACATGTCGACCGATCGAAGCTATGGGTGGCAGGGTAGTAGATTTCTTTACAGCAGCTGATTCATATCACAGGAAACATGAAGTTGTCCCATATAAGACCTTCATAAACTTTTGTTTAGTTGTTTATTTATCATAGTACAAGACATAAAGAACGCCCACTGAAATGTTATACATATATATTTAAGCCTCACATAACCTTAATGCGCTAAAGTGGACAACCGACATATGTATCCCGGCATATACTATATTGTTATATTAATGCCTACCACGCACCCTGGACGGGCGCGGACTACTTCCAGCGCGGACACGTTTGTGGTGTGCGTGGAGACGGTGACTGCCTTCTGGGACGGCCCTCTGGCCCTGCTAGCAGTGTACGGCTACATGAGGGCCTCCCCCAGCCGCCTCGTCACCCAACTGGTGCTCAGCCTCTGCCAGATCTACGGCGACGTGCTCTACCTGGGGATCGAGGCTCGGGAGGGCTTCGTCCACGGCCCCAAGGGAGATCCACTTTACTTCTGGTGCTACTTCGTCTTCTTCAATGTCCTCTGGCTCGTCGTGCCCGCCTTCCTGGTGGCTGAGGCTTGGGTCAAACTCACGCGCGCCGCCAGATACCACGAGAACTCGGCGGGAAGGCGCGATAACAGTACCTCGCCCCATAGTGGCAAGAAGTGGAACTAACCGTGGAGTATTTTTCCCTTAGTTCGTGAACGAAGTTTTTGTGTTACTTTAGTCACGTCGGCTATATGTTTGTTTACACGTTTTTAGTTATAGAACGTGAACTCGTGATCGAAAATGATCATGCAACTGGAACTTTTTCAATTAACTACAGTACAACTACATTCCCCATTATTGGCGATGTCGCAAAGTCAGTTCCGATACGATTTTATGCATGTGCCTCTCTACCTTCCGTCATCGACGGCCAAAGTAACAAAACTCATGTGGCAGATAAGATAATTACAGATAACCCAATACGACCAGTTAGTATCATAGACAGTCGCATGCATCTGTACCATGGTCACGTGTTGTATTGTGGATTACCATATGGCTTATACCTTCAAGTTGGTTGGGTGCACACATATCCTTCAGTTTCATTCAGTCCCTATATAGCCCAGGTAAATAAGTGGCGGCCGCCCGATAATTATGTGGTGGCAGCCAGATAATCTATAAAGAAATTAATGTCACCCCTTGACATCAGCGGGCTTTCGTAAATGACCTAGAAAACAATAAATCTATCTAATCTATCTATATCGCTGTAAAGTGTTTGATAAGGTCATATGCTGGATATCTTGATAGATGGAGAACGAAAGACATCTGTCTGGGTCCCAGGCCTATATATATGCATGCCTTTAACAAAAGTAAAGTACCGTCTCGCCACCAGTGCTGTGAAGCAAGTAATATCAGGCGAGCGTCTGCATTTTGATGGTTTTAATGTAGGCACAATTTGTTATTGACTTAATAAATGCAGGAATGCCTTAATTCAGCTAATCAATGCCTTAATTATAACTTTAGTTAGTTAATTTCATGGACTTTTCCTATCACCTGGGAAGAGTTGTTAGACTCCATCTTTGGACTAACAGTATATACGTTCCCCGGATAGTCGCCGCTCCAATTAAGGACCGTGATTGTCGGTTACCGTCAGACATATTGCTCCAGGACATCTGGAGGACGGTCCCGTTGCCATGGAGTCCTGTCGATCGCTGTGGTTGTGCCTTTCTGTGATCTGGATATGTTGTCCCGGTCGACTGCTTTCACAACCTCTGGATAGAATTTCTGTAAGTAGGTCAACGTTTATTGCGAGCACAGGATCCGCTCCTGGTAAAAGTCTACCCAGTTTATTATAAATCGGTTGGTGTTGCCAATATTAAATGTATAATTGCAAAACGCTTGCTGCATTTATACCATTGCAGGGGCGGATCTGGGGGGGGGGGGTTAGGGGGGTTGCACATACATGTTAAAGTCCCAAGTCTTCAGAGAGCAACCCCCCCCCCCTTGGGTAACTGAACATACACTGTAGTCGGGTTCTCCGAGCACGCCTCCCCCCCCGCCGTCCCCGGCTTTTCAGAGAGCACACCCCTCGGTTGGAAGTTTTCAGAGAGCAACCCCCCCCCCCCCACCTTGGCAAATTCCTAGATCCGCCCCTTGACCATATAACAGGTAAAATAACATAATTTACACAATCATTTATGAAACGTTTTTTGATACATGTTTATGATTACATGAAAGCAAATATGTCATTTATTTAAGGAGGATACCGTTCACTATCATCTACGCAATGTCCAACCTAATCAGTCCGAGTCATTTAATACGAGATCGATCTCGGGTATCAACAGGTCATATACATAGGCGGCGGAAGGGTGGGGGGGGGGGCACTGCTACCCCACCCCCACCCCCATAATTTTATATCATGTTATTACTTCTTCAGCAAAGGATTATTTGGGTAGCACATATGGGCAGAAGTACATGTATTACCACCCCCCCCCCCCCTCAGTGATACGTGCAGTGCCACTTAAGCGGGTTCGACTCCACGCCCCCCTCCCCCCATATATTAGTTGTTACGTCGCATACGATATACCCGGTATAGTAGTGGTTACATATTGCGCAGCTGTGTAGGAGCGTAGTTTATAATATATCTGTTGATGTGGGTTTGAGGCCGGTTCTCAGTTTAACTGTATATTCATGAAGATTTAGTTTCATGATTATTATTTTCTTCTTCATTGGTTATTAGTTGCGCTACTATCACCCTATAGCATCCATATAATAATCATACAAATTATAAAAACTACATTTTTGTACAGAAATATACACATACAGTTTGGTAGGAATTTCACTAATGGTGCGAAAAAAGGTCTTCGACACACTATTGGTTATTCTTGAACATTTTAAATTCAACAAAATTGAATTCGATTTGCACAACTGTGTCGGTACGTCAGGCGGACCCAGACAACCACTGGTTTCGGGATGAGGCGGGTCGCGTCCGCCTCTTCCATGGGGTGAACTGTGTGGAGAAGGGGTTCCCGTGGTACCGCGCCGACTACATGCTGAACGACACCCGCCTGGACCAGCTGAGGGACTGGGGCCTCAACGTCGTCCGGCTGGGCACCATGTGGACCGGCGCCGAACCCACCGAGGGGAACTTCAACGCCACCTACATCGACATCCTCCAGGACATCGTCGCCAGGCTCAGTTCTCGCGGGATCTACACCTTGATGGATATGCACCAGGATGTCATGTCGAGCCGGTGAGAGGGTGGAGATGGGGATGAGGAAGGTGACGGGTATGAAGGTGGGTGTGAGGAAGGGTGATGGGGGTGACGGTGAGGAATGTGATGGGGGTAGGGGTGGAGGTGAGGAGGGAGAAGGTGGGGGTGAGGAAAGTGATGGGGATGGGGGTGACGGTGAGGAAGGTGACGAGGGTGGGACTGGGGGTATGAAATGTCAAGGGTGAGGATATAGTGGTGCGGGGTAGGGATGAGAGTACGGTTGAGTAACGTATTGGGTATACTTAGGTATTGGTGTATGTGTCTTAGCCTCGATATAAACGATGTCATTGTACATACGGTGGAAGGTGGAACCTGCACGCGCTGGTGAGACCGGTAAGGGGGGGGGGGGGGCTTCTTCACAGTTTAGTTGACTCGAGCACGTTTAGTTGATACAGAAATTAGAGACATAAACTATAGGTCTATACCCAGGTTATCATACATGAGGAATCTATTGGAATGATTAGTTATGTGATTTACCCAAACTGTGTTCTAACTTAATTGATCAAGTGCTTTCAACGTTGTCTCGCTCTATCTGTATATAGGTATGGCTCCTATGATGGCGTCCCCACGTGGGTGGTAGACTCGTTTCCCGCCCCCACCAACCCGTACCCCTGGCCCCTGGAGGAGGTTACCGCTTGGGCCGAGGGTTACCTGACCCAGGCCTGCAGCGAGGGCTTCCAGCACCTCTACGACAACACCAACGACATGGCTGACCAGTGGGGTCGCTTCTGGCAGGTGATGGCCAACACCTTCAAGGGCAACACCGGCGTGCTGGGGTACGAGCTGATGAACGAGCCGTGGTGCGGGGACTACTTTCAGAACGAGAGCCTCCTGCTGCCTGGAGTGGCCGGCCAGGTCAACCTCCAACCCGTCTACAACAGCCTCAACGATGAAATCCGCAAAGTCGACTCGGAAACAATGATTTTTTACGAGCCGGTGTCCTACGGGATGGTTGGGGAGACGGAGTTGCTGAGCAGCGGGTTCGACCAGGTCCCCGGCGGCGAGGACTTCCAGTCGGTGTCCACCTACTCCTACCACGCCTACTGCTGGCCCCTGGAGCTGGCCGGACCCAACGACACGGACCAGGACCTGCAGGACAAGGCAGACTTCTGCGACCAGGAATTCATCCCCAAGATCTTCCGGACGACATATCACGATATTAACATCACGGGAGGCGCCGCCATGTTGACCGAGTTCGGTCTCTGTAAGACCTACGAAGATCAGATCAACGTGGAGTGCGACTCCTACATGCGATCGGCGGATGAATTCCTCCAATCCTGGATCGACTGGGACTACAGCGACTACAAGTGGTACGACAACACCGGAAATTACATCCCCGGCAAAGTACGCTTCTACGCACGCGCCTACGCACGCGCAGTGGCGGGAATTCCTCTGCAGATGAGCTTCGATATGAACGATCTTCACTTCCGGTTGGAGTACATTATGGACATGGATATCAGCGCCCCGACGGAAGTCGTCATTCCGCCGCTGAATTATGACACGTGCGCAGACGTCATCGTGACGAGCAGTGCCAACGTGGACGTTACCTGGGATACCATCAACAATCTGGTCCTCGCGTACGGCACGAGCCAGCGGCCGGAAGAACTGGCATTCGTGGATATCGCCTGCCTGAAGTAATTATGTCCTACTACTCTCTAAACCTGCTACCGAAAGAGACGGCCTTCCTGGATACCGTCTGGCTATTTTACAATGATGTATAGACCGATCCTACTGTTGCTACAGGCGCTACTGTAGATGAACCCTTCTTGGTATTAAAATGAACAAATAAAATATCGAAGCCTTTGCCTGCCGCGTTTTCATCTACAAAAATCGTTAAATCGCATACTATTTAAAGATAAATGGACTCTACTAACGCATATGTCTCATTTGCCAAGTTACGTTACTAAGTTTTCACAAAAGAAGCAAGCTTAAAATCCAACTTCAATTATTCGACAACTGGCATGACATGGCTGAGGTTAAATGTCGACGCAACAAACGAACAAAACTCACAGATTTCCTGAGTGTATTTATTTGTAGAAAAATAATCCAATCAAATGATATGTTATCATGCTGGGTAGTGGTGAAGAAACAAGCGATAAACGCTTATTGTAGCGAGGTCATATGGAACCACATATGACAACAGCAGCGCCATAACAAAGCCAACTACGCAAACTATTTAATTATTGATATATATCTTAAACAAAACAATAATAAAGGCATGCATAACGGAACGTAACATAGCTAACAACCGATAACAAGTTTTATTTTGGGGATTCTTCAAAGTTCAATGACGAACTATGCTCACTCGCCACGTGGCAGTGTGAACTAGCAAGAGGGACATCCCTCTGCACTGCTGGAGTGCTACAGCTACAGCGTTTATCTACCACATACAATTACTGTAAATAATAATCCATAACATTTCCGAATACAAACATCTTCAGCATCAATTAACGTTAAGAACTAATTTAACGCAACGTTTTGGGGTTAACCAAAGGCGCTCTGAAAAAGCTAAAGTGTAACCTCTCATATTTACAGAAAGGTTTATTCACAATTGTAAAGAATATAACAAGAGAGATCTTTGATCTGTGTTCAGTAAACAATCGTTTAAGGGTGTGCTTCAATAGCCTTTTGTTCTCTAAGAAAACGTCGCTTGCAACGTCATTTACAATTTATTTTTAGTGGTTATTGCGGAATTATATCATGATTATATTTCGAATAGATATGTATCTATATATATTCTGCATGCGTATTTACATATGCGTTATAATAAGCTGTGTCGACAGAAGGAGAGAACGGAAGTAAAATAATTCAACTTATAGTCTATTCCCATCCCCTCGTATACAAAAACAATGGACTGTGGTTTTGGAGTCAGGTTAACATACCGTTACTAAAAAATAAGTTCAAAACTTTCACTCATATAAGTATAATATTTAAAACCAAGCGCGCTTCATTCCGTATTACATTCCTACATTACATAATTCGTTTTTAGCGTTTGGTGTTATGTTATGGGTTGCATATCGTTTACAATTTCTATTGATACGTTATAGGAAGGACATTACGTCATTGAGATGTCCAAGTGCTTTATCTTCAAAGGACAATACCCAAATAATGAAGTAATTAATGGTGCGGACATTAATCGCTAACTGCAATTAAGAGTATTAAAACGGTGTTAATTGCAGTTACGAAGAAGCTTGGTACTTATTCCTTAATTCCCGCGCATCATTTCCAATGGAAATGACGAAATCAACCACTCCATTTATTTTTAATTACATATTTAATTCCGTCGCAGCTATACATATTGGTAATATGAGAGTGAAAAACTATCGATTATGTTAATAATATGAACAAATATTTTATTTACATACGTCCTTACATTGTCAAATATGGTTTATCCACGTCGGCTGGACAAATTAATTGCAAGCGATATTAACAAACTGCAGCAGCACAATTTGATGTCTTACTAAACAAAATATTGATCCATTACTCTAATTAATCCAATTACATATTAAGCCATATATTTACAACCAATTGAACCATCAGAAAGACCTGAATCAATGCGTTACAATTCACAACCCGCTGAAATGCTCATAACATAACCAACACCCATCATGTCTTGACTTGTATGCATATTTAGTAACAAGGTTCAATGTTCAAATTTGGGAACCATAGAGCAAATAGTGTACAACTAAGTAGGCTACTTACATGGACATATTTTGTATAAAAATAACAGCGATGGAAGCCTTTCGATACTATCCAATATCTTCTGTTTGGCTCTGGAAATTACAGAATAATGTGGGATACCAATGGGATGACAACCGCTGATTCAGGAAAGATAAGAGTTTCTGACATACTTTGAAACCAGCCGTCAGCTACCATGGCATTTTGACCTCTGACTAACTTTGAAACAAGTCATCAGTTACCAGAGTTCTCCACACTTTACAGAGTAGACAGATAAAGCATTTGGAATAGCCAGCACATTGTTTTTTTTTTTACCTTTTAACATATTTAATATGAAAAAAGTAGACGGCGCAAGTTATACGAGTAGCCGGCGTTATATCACCGGCCGCTGGAGGTCGTGGAGTACTCTGCAGTCACCCTGTCACACATATAACGACATATCCGACAAGTTATTCTTTGACACAAGCTATGTCCTGATACATATTGACAGCAGCGGCCAGCAACCAATGGGGTGGGAGAAGGCACACATTCTCTACAAGGACCACAAGTCCTGTAGGCAAGCATGCATTTTGGAAAAGGACGCGAGCGTACATCTTCTAGCACAAGCCATATATACTGATAAACCTTATAAGCACCTGTCAGATACCATGGGATGTGGGGACACATCTTTTAGCACAATACACCTCCAAAGCAACTTAATCTACCACAGGCCTGAAGACAATTTTTCTAGCACAAGCCATGTACAAATACACGTTAACATCCACTGTCAGCTACCAGGGCGCACACACATACATCTTCGAGCACAAACCATGGTCTGATGCACCTTGAATGCAATTGTCAGCTATTATGGCTGCCATGAATTAGTAACTTCAAGCATTGCACTGATATACCTTAAAGATAACCGTCAGTGGTAGTTTACAAGACCCCACAAGCTATGCACTGATGTATATTATAAATAAAAAACAGCTGTCAGTTGCTCCATTTAAAAGGCCCCAAAAACACTGCACAGATATATCTCACAATGACAGCTGTCATATTTAGAAGGCCATGCTGCATGGAGCACTGCAGATGTATCCAACACTGACAGCTGTCAGTTGCTACATTTAGAAAACCCTCAAGCACTGCACTGATGTACCTCACAATGACAGATGTCAGTTGCTACATTTAAACAGCCCCTTTAAGCCCTGATGTACCTCACAATGACAGCTGCCAGTTGCTACATCTAGAAGCCCCCTCAAGCCATGTACTGATAAACCTTGACGGTGCCCTGCTGCTCCACAATGATGAGGTGACCCTTCTTGCTGATGGCCACGGCTTGGGGGTAGTTCAGCCCGTCCTCCTTGGTCAGCAGGAAGCGCTGGAACTTGCCTTCCTTGGTGATCATGTGTATGCGGTTATTCCAGGTGTCTGCAATGAACACGTGTCCGTACCTGTCCGTACACACGCCGTACGGGTGGTCTAGCTGACCCATCCCGGACCCATACATGCCGTACTGACACTTCAGGCCACCGGTCGGGTCGAAAAACTTCACCGTGTGCTGCTTCCAATCCGACACGATGATGACGTTATCCATGGCCGAGGTGATGTAGCCGGGCGCCTCGCATGCGCAGTGGAAGTTGCGCACGGCGGTGCCCAGCTCGTCGAAGATGTGGACGTCGCCGCTCATCCAATCGGTGACCAACACATGACCAGCCTTGTTTTGGGCGAGTCCAACCGGCTGCTTGAGGTGGGGGGCGAAGGAGGCGACGAGGCTTCCGTCCCTGTTCAGCAGCTTCAGACCTTTGTCGTCCTTGACCAGCAGGCGGTCGGTGGTACGCAGGTAGAGCACGCGGTTGGGGGATCGCAGGGAGTTCTCGCCCACGATGTACAGTAGGTCCCCCCTATTGCTGAAGACCTTAATCCGACGGTTGTCGCGATCCACGATCATCAGGTTGTCAACCTCGTCCATTGTGACGTCACAAAGGGCCAGTTTCCGCTCGTCTCCCGCGGCGTCGGCCGTGAAGCTGGCGACGAGTAGCGTCTTGATCATCTCGCCCTCGAAGGTCAGCTCCCCGAACATCTTGGCTATGGTGCGTTCGTCGACCTCATCCGGGGGTTGGATACGGGGCTGGCGCCACCCGGGGGGAGAGGTATCCACGGGCTTCTGGAACTCGGCCAGTCGCTGGCGGACGTCCCTGGAGAGGGACACCAGCTCCTCGGCCCGGTTGAAATCCAGAAGGATCTCGGTGAAGGCGCTGGCCGTCGTCATGGCCTTGATCTTGTACTTGCAGTCGTCCAGCTCCTTGGCGACGTCTCGCTTGTGGTCCTTGACGATGCGCTCGACCTCCTGGTGCAGCCCCTCGGCGTAGGCGTTCACCTGCTGCACCAGCCTCTCCACCACTGTCTCCACGCGGTCGTTAATCATCTTGTGCACTTTCTTCCGCACATGCGCCGTCACCTTCTCCTCCTGTTTGAGGTTGTTGAGCTTGGTGGACATGTCGACGACGCCCTTGCGCATGTTGGGCACCAGTCCCCGGATCACCTGCGCCTCTCTGATGGCCTGCGACTCCAGCTCGATGGCCGGGTGGCTGTCGTGGGACTGCGTCGTCTTGCACACGGTGCAGATCGGTGCCATGCAGGCCGGGTTGACGCAGTAGAGTTTGAGCGGCTCGCCGTGCACGCTGCAAATTAAAGGGTCGAAACTGGCCTTGATCCGGTCGTCGTAACTCGCCCCTTGCAGGTCGTCGGCCGACAGGAGGTGGTGGTCCTTGGTGACCTTCACCCGGGAATGCATGGCGCAGCATTTCGAGCAGAGCCAGTCGTTGCATTCCATGCACTGGCGCTTGGCCGGGGCGCTGCTGTCACAAGCCTCGCAGATCTGCTCCGGGTTGAGCGCCTTGCGGTCGTAAAACTCTTGCAGAGTCACGAAGAAGATGTTATCCTTGAGGGCGGCAACCCCCCTCATAGGCACGAAGCACTGGTGGCGGCATATCGGGCAGAGGAACGCCTGTCCGACCCCGATGTTGCTCTGTTGTAAGCTGTTTTCCAGGCAGTCCTGGCAGAAGCTGTGCAGACATGGCAGTATCTTCGGGTCGCTGAACTCACCTTGACACACGGGACACTTTAATATGTCCAACTCGCCCGCAGTCAACGGCCCATCCACGTCATTTTCTTCTGCGCCGTTTGGGTGCGAATTATGTGCCATGTTTTCTGTGATAATTCGCTCGATTCGGGTTACTCAATAGCCTCAGTTCACCTGCTACGTACCGACGAGACACGTTTACAATGGTGCTTATACTGATGCCCTGTAGAGGGTTTACCACGCAGACCTGCCCCAGTCAAGTAGCGTCCCACACACCTATACACACCGACCGCGACGCGTGTTTACTCACAGGTGTGTATACCTGGCTGTTCCGCGCGCGCCGAGCGGAGTTTTGGAACTGGCGCTCGTAAAATGCCCAAATAAGGAAGTGTCACTCAATGCGGTACTTGACCCGCGCTCACCGATCCCCGGTCGAGCCCCGTTGCGACCCAAATAAGGGGGACACCGGTATAGATAGCAACGTGCTTGGCCAAAGGTAACGTAATTAGCGAGGCGTGCAAAGTACATGCGCATTCCGTTATATTGAGGTCTATACATGTATAGGGGACCCGGCACCTGTGTCACATATATATAGGCCTACCGCTCGCTGCTCGGCCGAGGACAAGTCAACCTGAGCAACGTACGCACAGCATTCCGAACGCCTATCCCTGCAGCAGATGACTACAGGCTTCGAATGGGACCATTGATTGATGTCTGTTTGTAAACAAACCGCTCCATTAATCAAACATCAAAACCCCGGCTACGTAGCCACTCAACATGGATAAATATATATAGGCCTATATATATGTGTTATATATATATAGGCCTATATATGTGTTATATATATAGGCCTATTTATATATTTGTTTGTGTAACGTAGTAATGCTGTGATTATGGGTAAAATGAATGGAGAGGAGTCGATGTCAGATGATAGGGCTGACCAGGTAGAACGCCATAGGCCATTATGCTGATTCATATATCGGTTTACAAATTAATAATTCCAATAACGAATATGGCAAAATATGTAACCCCTATGGCATGATATTGAGGTATCCAGGACAAAAAATTAGATTAAAATTCGAAGCATTTAACCCAATTGGCCCGTTACTGTATGATAAAGAGTATACATCTGTGCGCTCCACGTTTGACGTACTTGATTAGACCAGGTACGAGCCCATGCCAATCAATCTTCCCATCGAGTCTGACACATATATTTTCGCAAATGCATAAGGCGTAAGAAGATTGTTGCCATTGTGGGGGGAGGGGGTGGTGGGGGTGCATAACCAATATGTACGGCGGCGAACACTTTTCGTCATTGTCTGCAAGTGAGTAAATCACCGCTTTTGAGCCCTCGGGACTAACGCTATTTATACCCAATAGCGATATACCCAACCAAAAACAAAACAAAAAAAACATTGCATTGTGTGTAGCCTGTATTGTTTTTGTTTTTTTGCAGTTCCAAAATGCTCAATCAACAACAACATGTTAAAGCAGTCTACTTACATGCGCCATCTTACATTTTTTACCTTTTAGAATCAAGACTAAAAGTTTCTCAAAATTATGATGCATATATGTTTTATGTCTCGTTGAGTCTATAAAACAACAATTTCAACATAAAACTGCGCGATTTACCGGCAGAGGGCGTTACGCTTACGCCAGAGTCCCTCTGCCCCACGTGAAATTTAACCATCAGAATTATCCTACATACGCGAAAATTGAAATGAATCTAACCGAACATAGATTCGCAGTTTGCCATCACATACATCGCTGTTTAAGCATGTACTGCGCTGCTGGTACCGCACGGGACGAATTAATTAAGCGGTTACGTTAGGCAGAAATGATATGATAAACGAGCTCTCTCTGCTGGCAGTGTGAAACGGACTAGTTTAACGCGCTCGGACGTCTTAGCGAGCCGCAGTCGACATCACACAGAATACCGAACGGCGAACAGGCTCACAGGGATATAAAGCCGGGCACCAACTTCTGCTCCGGTGAACAACTTTGCTTGTCTCCGGATAGCCCACAGGCTGTCAGGTCGTCAAGAAAGAATATACTTATTTGAGATGGAGAAGAAATTAGTAAGAGCTCCAATATTTCATGAAGGTATGATTGTATAACATGTTCTTAAATACGTGCGGAACAGAATATTAAGACAATGGTTTAACCTCGTCTGTGTCATTGTACTTCTGCGATACTATTTTAGTCGTCGTAAAGTAGAAACTATTCTCCCTGTTGTTGCCGTGGGGACGGGGATTGTGTAATAAATGCACAGGAAATTCTTGTTTATGATATGGCATGATGGCATGATGTTCTACCTTAGTAACCTGAAATAACAGGCACGGTTTTGCATGCCTATTAGCAAGGTTCACTGATTAAAGTGCCATATGTTCTTTGAGCTTAAACTTGGCTATTATGCAGAAGTTACATACAAATATTCGCATAATTCAAATAACAATTTTTTTAACTCTCGCCAAATGTTAACACATGTTACATGTCAGATGTTAACTCTCGCTCATATATTTCATGTCTTTTTGATTTGTAAGGACCATGGCAAATTAAACTTTCAGCTTATAGAAGTCTATGTCATCGCAATAAACAGTCTTTAAATTATCGATAATGACATCAGAAACGCAGTTATCGGCACATAACAGGACAGATTCCATTGCCGGATACAGGAATTTACGAAAGGTTGGAGGGGGGCACCAATTATTCAAGTACTATACAGTGGAGTGGGGGGGGGGGGGGTGAGGTTGTACAGACAGAATAGTGACTGTGCTTCCTGCGCCCCTTCTTTAGAGACAGGGGGAGATGACACGTGCCTTTCGCCTATTGCCCAGCGAAATGGGGAGGGGACGTGCCCCTGTACCCCTGTGCCCCCCCCCCCGCCCCATGGACACCACGGGATTTTATGTCAATCTCAATACTGTTCAAATCGACAAGAAAGTTCTTCTTTGATGGAATCTAGAACTTCGAAGCATTGATGAGACAAGTATAGTCCTCGGCGCATGCGTATCGAGGATTTCCAGATATAGACTCACTCTCCATATCATTTGTCCCACAGTCACCAGATCTATAGTAGATTAAGATGGCCCCCCTACGCCGTCAGACAATCTACAATAATTGATGCAAATGTAGAACAAATTAGTGGATATGAAACAAAAGCCCAAAGTCAAATTGCCGAGTCTTGACCAGGTCTTACTGTCTTCAACTGCTGTTCTTCTTGGCCGTTTTACAATCCCAAAAGCAGCATGGTATTTAACATGGGCGTGTCCAGGGAGGGGGCACATGGGCCACGTGCCCCCCCCCCCCTTCAGACCCTAAGATATATATGTGCCCATCCCCCTTTCTGACCCTAAGATATATATATATATATATATATGCCCCCACTCCTCTTTCAAATAATGTGCCCAAAGATACCCGTGCCCCTTATCACTACATACAGTCAAAGAACGTGTATGGAAAGGGGCAAATACGATTGTCAAAACAGGGGAGGGGGGGGGGCACTCTCAGAGGGGACGAAAACAACTTACAACCGGGTTGGGGGAGGGGGTCACTTAACATTCTTTGGATCCACCACTGGACATGTTAATAGCCCTAGAGATCCGCTTGTTTGATGAGGGGGTGTGGGGGGTTAAACCTCATGCAGGGTTAAGATATGTGCCATTAACACGGGTACAACAAAGTATATCAAAAAGGCTACCTGATGGGTGGGACCACATGTATGTATGTGTGACATTTATACCCCCTCCCACCTCAACAAGGGTCGACTCTATAGCTCAGTGGGTTAGAGCGCTCGCCTTGAGTGCTCTAGCCACCGGAGAGCCTAACGGTACGTGGATCGGTGGTTCGAGCCCCGCTGTGGACATGACTGTGTGGTCGCAGGATGAAGATCCCATGTCCTTCTTCGAAAATAGTAGGGGGTTACCCCGGGGGACATGGCTCCGTTCTTCCCTTCCTTCTCCCATCGACGCGATATGGTTAAAAGTGGTTAAAGCGTCCTGAATATACAACCAACCAACCAACCCACCCCAACATATTCCAGGTGAAAGTGCCTCTGAACACGTTGAACCATTATCTCTCATGGAGTCCGTTATGATTAGGAAAATGGAAACCCAATATGGGGTCCTAGTAGCACAGGAGACAGGCAGTCCGTCTAACAGAAATCCTGTAATACATGTGAAAGGACTATTGGAAATTTCGGCGCAAACTACGTGTACTTTATGGACACCGCCCCAAGGATTGGGATTATCGTTAGGAGTTAGGGCCTATGAAGAAGGCCTATCGATGGCTTAAAGTCAATTTCTTGGGTTTTTGCGATGCCGGAATTACCCAAAATTTTCCTTTTAACTTAAATGCGGAATTTATTGTGACTGAGTATTAAGCTTGTCCTAATTTAATTTCATAGATATTGGGACCTGCAATTGCGTACATTGGTCATGATCCGCAAACTACGGCAAACCCTCGGCTCTCGTCCGGCTCTCGTCCGGCTCTCGTCCGGCTCTCGTCGCCACGACAGTGAGGTCGTTATTATTATTATTATCTTTATTCGTACGTAGCTTAAAAGCATGTACACAGTGAGTTGATACGTATAAGTGTCAAAAAGTGACGTATTCAAGTAGTACAAATAAAATTAAGTATACAGTTTAGGTCGTCAGTTGACATAGCACCGTGGCAAAAGTCCCGCTCGTACAAAATAGTTTGGGCAAAAACCCCATAAGACATGTCGTCGTGGCTAAGAGAGGCTCTAAAATGCGTATAACATGTTCTCTTCATAGGGTTGGCGTCAGACACGATATGATTAAGAGACAACTTATAAGTTGCTAAAATATGCGTTATGTTAGATGAAAAAATTGACGCGCCACCACTAGCAGCTATTTTGAAAAAAAATCGTAGGGTGCTATTATCACTGTTGTGTGCTCCGTGAGCGAATTTTACAGTGCGGATGGCAATCTGGTCTGCGATTGGGAGACACTCGGCTATGACAGGAATTAATTTGCCGTGAGTGCGTGCTGGTAACTTCAAGATTTTCCTCATGCACACCCTCCATGTGGTAAAAAAATGAGATATGTCTCTGGCATCTAGATTCCATAAGTGGCATCCATAAAAAGTATTACAGTATGACTTATAAAGTTGATAAACCACAAATGAGTTGCGCACGCCGTAATTAGCTAATAGATAATTCGTACGGCGCGTTAGGTCGCAAGACGCCTGACGTATGACGTCGCCAGAGACGTTTGGGCCAATAGTGTGACCGAGATGCATATCACTTTTCACCGTTTTGACAAGCTCATTGTTGAAGTAAAATTCTACGTTATTGACACTAAAATTGATAAGTTTGCATTTCAAAGGGTTAAACGTAAGATAAAATTCTTTTGCAAACTCTGTACACACGTTACACATTTGTTTTAGAGCATACAGTGTAGGCGCGAGGAGACTTACGTCGTCTGCATAACCAAACGCACCGCAATACATATGACCAATAGTGCAGCCGTATCCAGATCTCTTTAACCGTTGCAGCAACTCGTCTATATAAACACCGAACAATATAGGCGACAATACTGCCCCTTGCTTTACTCCATTTGTGGTGTGGAAATACGGACTGGTATTAAAATTCCACCCAACGTTCAACGGCTGCCTTGTATACATATTCAATAGACATCTGATATGAAGCGGGTTGACGTTTCTTTTTATCAACAGGTCGAATAATTTTATATAATTTACCTTATCGAAGGCCTTGGATGCGTCAAGCAGTAGCACATATGGAGGGGAATCGTTTTTCACAAAATAACTAACAGTTTCTAACAGTGCAAAAGTACACTGACCAGTAGAGCTCTTTGGCTTAAAGCCGAACTGTAAATCATCTGTGCTTAGACTTTCACTGTTTTTCTCTAATAAGATCAAGTCGAAAAGTTTTGCCAGAGGGCTACATAAGGCGATCGCTCTATAATTGTCGGATTTGTTCAGAGATTGCTTTCCGTCTTTGACTAGAGGTTTGATCGTGGCAATGTTAAAACCGTGTGGGGTAAAACCGTGGTAAATCATCGAATTAAAAAGCATGGTTATGTGCACATAAAGCTTGTTAGTACCATTAATCAAATGGTCGGAATACAAAATAGCACTACCATCTCTTTTGTTACGTTTTACACGCGACATGGCACACTTCACATCTTGTACTGTCACCGCCTTACAACAGCAATGTGCGGTATCGACTTCCTCTACCAGCTTACTGAGTTTATATTTTAACGTGTCCATATCTTTTGCGTTGTATGATATAGAGTTATACAACTTTTCATATTTTTCAGCAAACAGCGTGGTGATACTTTCAGTTCCTACCGCGTCGTCAATTGTATTTGGCACATTCTTATTGGGTTTAGTCACCTTTTTCGTTTCAGACCAGAAGTCCCTAGTACGATTACTTAATAGTGCCTCGGCCATTTTTTGTCTACGAATGTTGTCTTGGTGACGTTTAGCTGAGCGTATGGCTTGGTGGTACTTGGCTCTGGCTCTTCTCATGACATCAGCAATCGCCGCATCACGTGGAGAGCCACAGTCTCGCCAGATATTGTGCCAAAACATGGAGGATTCTCTGTACGGTTGCACCAGCTCTTTCCACCCAGGTATGACTTTGGCTTTTGAGCTTGACACCGTATGTGGTATAGATACGTTGCTAGCGCTAACACATGCGTCCACTATCTGGTCATGTAACAATTGAATCTGGTGTCGGTGGTCAGCAGTCTCTGCACAATTTACGTCTTTACATGTCAACATATTTGATGGTAAATATGTTGAGAGTGACTCGAGGTTTCTGTCCAAGCAGGCACCATATTCTAGAAGTGCTTCACGACTTAAGTTTTCCCACATTGGTTTGCTATTGTAGGTTCTTGCTACTTCTTTGTTATGGGACACAGCGCAGTTAATCTTCAGTACAATTGGGCAGTGCATTGACAAATTATCACCGTCGTGGACACTGCGGTATTCCAAAATCGTGTCAAACATGTTTTTGTTGACCAGAAAGTGATCAATCGTGTGGCGGCTATGATTTGTAGGGCTAATAAACGAGTAGTCCACACGTGCGGCGGGAAACGATAAGCAGTCCATAAGGCCCTCTTCACGTTTGACGCATTGCAGGTGGCGCGTAAAAGCGGAGTCTGGGCGTTCAACACTGGTATTAAAATCGCCGCCAATTACAACGTCGGCACCCTTGTATGCATTACAGGTGTCAATGACTTCGGATAAAACCGTCAAAATATGATTGACCACTTGAAGGCCGAAATCAGCGAATTAATCGCATGAAAAAAAAAATCTATGGTTTCCTAGAGTAGAAGGTTCATCGTTTATGAACAGAGTTACTGTAATATATTCATTGCACCCGTCAATAGACACGGCGATCGAGGCACAGTGTGAAATCGTGCATTTGCCCATATATGGCGCCGGCCGTGTGGTTTGATGCTTTTGACCGGTCGTGCTTATATTTATGGGTCGACACAGGGCGACACGACACGATCGGGGTGGGGGGGGGGGGTCTCATTGCAACATGCAGCGTTCTCAACATCGCCACCGATCAAACACATGTTAGAAGCAGTAGGGGATCCAATGGGGGTGGGGGGGGGGTGGCTTAAGGGGTTTAACGCCCCCCTCAAGCAAGGATATGTTAATTAAGTACTGTGAAAGTCGAATAAACAAACCATTTTGAGGAAGAATGCATGCCGCTTTTCCATGCAAAATTAATGTCATCTGAGATGTCGAAACCCCCCTCCCCCCCGGTCGTAACATTAACGGAAGTAACGGAATCCCCGGCCATTTTCAACCCCACTCCCGCACCACCGGTCGCAAGGAGAACCCCTCCACTCTTTTACATTTACTACTTCAGCCTATCTTGTTTAACGGCTAATTGGTTCATAAAACAAACTTCAAATGGCAAAACAGAAGTCAGAAACCCTTGAATGTAATAGTGGACATTATAATTAAGGTAAGATAAGATAAGATAAAGTTTTATTTAACGTCGGTATGTAAAAGTCAACAATAAACATTAGCACACGTGCTATTGACCGACAATGATAAAATGACATGAGCGGATGAGATATATATACATATGACAATGAAAATATAACAACCTTTGCATCTCATAAAACCTTACCCATTAGCTATGTTACAAAATGTGCACGAATTACAGTGACACAAGAACACATCCGAGGTTGACAGCGTTGTTTTAAATTCCTTGGCAGATTTGGCTAACTTCGTTTCCTTGTTGAGCATGTTCCATAGCTTGCTACCTTGATACTTCAATGAATTATGGCCATAAGCTGTTGTCTTAACGCGTGGCATACATATATTTGGCCCATTTTTTAAAATGTAATTGTTTTCCTTCACGTTATACATGTCATGAAGATAACTAGGCCCAATCTTGTTGATACTCTTGTAAACTTCTAATGATATGCAGCGCAATCGTTCAACATATAGCAATGGTCTACCCGCTCTCTTCCTCAACTCTGCGTATTCTGATCTAAAGTCATTAAACACATACCTCAATGCCCGCTCCTGTATCTTTTCAATCTTAGGCATATTTTTCATATCACAAAAATGCCATAAAACGGGACAATAATTAAAATGTGAAAAAATAAAAGCATGAAATAACGTAAGTTTGCTATCAACATCCATTAATTTAGAAACTCTAGCTAAAACATTGAGACTTTTTCCAGCCTTCTTGCATAAACTTGATATATGGTTGCCGAAAGTTAACCTAGCGTCCAGTTGAATACCTAGTAATGTTACTTCCTGTTGTGCTGCCAGTTCTGTTCCAGAAATCGAAAACGATCTGTGCTGACTTAATTCGTTTCTCTTTTCAAACACGATTGCCTGGTACTTACTTGGGTTCGCTTTCATGTAATTGTCGACGAACCACGTTGTTATCTCCGATAACGCCTTCTCTAGAGTTACTTTAACCTTGTTAAACTCCTTACCTTGAGCCGCCACAGTATTATCATCAGCATAATTATACTGGGGGGCCTCCCTGGTGTAGTGGTTAGCGCACTAGACCGCAGATCAATAGGTCCTGGGTTCGACTCCGGGCTCGGGCACCTAATCTGGGGCATGTTTCATTCCTTCATCCTTCATCGTCCCGGGAGGTTCCTTGGCCCAATTTAGCCTGTATGTGCACAAAAGTGGCCTAAAACACCAACATTTCATTTCATAATTATACTTATCGGTTCCCTGTGCGGTGGATACAAGCAGGTCATTCGTAAATACATTATACAGATGTGGACCAAAAACCGATCCCTGTGGTGCTCCTTTCTTGAGGGTAAGCCACTCGCTCCGATTATGTCCTAGTTTTACCCTCTGTTCGCGGTTCGTAAGATAGCTTGCAACTAGCGTACATGATTGTTTACTTATGCCATAAGCGTTCATCTTGGTAATCAATAATCTGTGTGGAAGACAATCGAATGCTTTTGAGAGATCCATTAGTATAGCTCCCATAACTTGATTATTATCTAATGCATTTTTGGAGTCTTCAACTAAGCGCATCAGTAGGCTTTGACAACTGTGTCCCTTTCTAAACCCAGATAGTCTGGGTGATAACCTGGGTTCCATAAAGGACATAAGCTGGTCACACAATATTTTTTCATATATCTTGGAGATACAGGGGAGAACACTTACTGGCCTGTAGTTTTCCTTATTACTGACAGAAGTCTAAAGACTTCTGTCAGTATACTACTCAGTTCGGTTTGTAAATTTGTTTGCTTGTCCGCTTTGTTGTCAGAGCGATACAGGTCGTAATTCGACAGCTACGGTCATCGGTCTTGACCAAAAGGTAGATTGGTGAAATATCTCGGCTAAGTTCGTTATTGGCATATGTAGGTCAAAGGTCAAGTTCACAGCAATTTTTTGAAAAAAAGTTAAGAATGCGCTTATCTTCGTTAATATTAGATCTAGAGAAATGCGGTTAATTTCAAAATGTGCTACCGTTTAGACCGCATCTTTCAGCCATTGACCACTTTTTGATGCGTCATACTAATTTTCGAGCTACATGACGTTTTATGTTTTCAGAAAAACGCAAAAGGTGACCTTGAACTGTTTTTCTTCGGTTTGACCCGTTTAGGTTGAAGGTATCGCTTTGGTGTTCTGGGCTCTCATAGAAATATGAATGGCAATAGCCTTAGTGAAATCTGAGATTTTTCAGATCGGTCATATGACGTCACAATGACGTCAGTTTGGGTACATTGAAAAAATCGTCAAAAATCGGCAAAAAACGAAAAAAAATCGAGAGTGGCGTTATTGTGTAGGAAACGGAGTCCGATGTTCACCTGCATCATAAAAATAGTATGTTCCTATCTTACTTCCGGTTCCAGGGGTGACGGCAATTCCCTATGGGACCTCCAATGTTAAAGCCCTCTATCTCTCAGGCTGGGGAAATTTGTTTGCCCCGTATTTCATCGGTGCCTGCATCAAACAGTTTCGGGATATTTTCCTTGGTTAAACATGGCACCCAGTTACCATGGTCCCTACTACATAAAATTTAGACAAGAACTGACGTCACAGGATTTTTTTGAAATTTTCCCCATTGTGAAAGATAGGGATTTTTAGGGTTTGCAGGGGCTCCCACGAGCGTCCTATTGAAGCCATCGCTCTATGCTTGCAGTTGTAGTAGGATAGCAGTAGGATGGATCATTAACTATAAACACGGCGTCACAGCCCTGTAACTTTTTGGTATATAGTCGAACGCGTTTAACATGGGACCCTATGGAGATAATCAAAACTTCCTTCAATATGACGTACTTCCGTTTGAGCGATCTCAGTTTGCTTTACGACGGTGCGAGATATGGACGAGTGCAAGAGGTCTACGGTATACCTACGGCAAACGCGCGTCTCAGTTTCGTTTCTACGGCAACCGAAGATTTGCTCAATGATAAAGTATACAAATTGAGTCTAACTTAAAAAAATCGTCAAAAATCAGAAAAACAAGCTAGAGCTTAGATATTTGCGGATGGTGGTAGGGAACATACGTATCCAGATCACTATTGGCAGCTAATTATTATTTTTTTCTTCGTCTGTTTTTTTTCATTTATGCGTAATGATGAAGAATAGCAATTTTCGGTAATTTCGACTGACTTTTATTTCGACTGACAGTCCTACCGCCGTTCTAGTCAACGTTTTTGATTGATAGTACAAAGGTTTGTGTTTTGGTATTTGGACGTGGTTGTGCGTCATGCCATGACGTCAGCATGACGCGATGACGTCATAATTTGGTAAATGCCATTACTCGCCTATTATACGTCATAGCGACTTCCGGTTTATTTGAGGTTAAACCTTATACCAAGAGACAACTGGTGGTATGCGTAACTTTTTTGGTGGTACTGAAGCGTGTGCGTCAAAAATGACGTCCAAGTTTACGTTACCCGACTTAATCGCGAGATCGTCTAAGTTTCAACTACATAGGCACTAGCAGAAATCACTAGGTACATAAGCAGGTAAAGTGAAAAAAATTGAAGCTAAATTGTTCATTTTTGTAAGCGTCAGTGACGTCATGTGACGTCACGTTGACGTTTCCATGGCAACGGAACTAAGTCCAAAGTTAAATATAGAGAGTCTGGCCAAATTGGAAAATTCAATAAAAATCAGGTGAAGAGAGAGAGAGAGAGAGGAGCTGTACGACATGGGTGCAAGTTACTTCTGTCAGTCCCATTCAGCCTACGGCTGATTATGGTCTTGTTTAAGTTGTCCTTCTTCTTGAAAATTGGTGTGACTTCAGCGTATTTTAGTTCTTTTGGAAACGTATTACAATTAATCGTCATATTTAACACATGCCTTAATGGCTCACACAGGATGGCAGCTCCCAGCTTGATAAGCTTCGGAGGTATCTTGTCGTAGCCACTAGCCTTCGACACGTCAATGCCTTTAAGTGCATTGTATATTTCGTGGCTACTTACTGCCCGAAAGTTAAAAGTTTCCGTTATACCTTGGTTACCTTCCTTTATAGCCATAACGGATTTATGGTCTTTGTGATAAAGAAGGGTTTCGTCTACTGGTTGATCATCTGGTATGTCATCTTGTTGGCCTATGTCTTTGGCAACGTCTATAAAATATTGATTAAATATGTCACTTACCTTTGATGGATCTGATATTATTTCGGCTCGCTCTTTCAGTAACACGTTTCCGCTGCTTGCGTTTTTTCTTAATATCAGTGGTTTTACAACTTTCCAGAATTCCTTCCCGTTAGTCGTAGCTTCGCTACATTTCCCCTTTATGTACTTTTGCATGCTTACTTTCCGAAGACGTCCTATGAGATTCCTTTGCTTTCTGTATTTTTCCCAATTCTCTTGGCTACTCAATTGCTCGTACTTCCGTCTCAGCATATTTTTTACATTTATGGCTTTGCGAAGATGGCTATTCATATAGGGCACACAGTTATTCTTAACTACCCGTTGCTTGGTTGGTGCATGTCTATCAACGACCTCTTTGATCAATGTGCTACAAAACCAATATGAATCATCAACATCTTCAAAGACTTCACCTACATGAAAAGGTACCGATGCTAGATCGTCTTTGTATTTAATCTCATCAAAATGTTTAAAGCTTCGATTATAGACACGTTTCTGCTGCCTAATGGGAACTTCTATTTTCGTTGCTACGCAAACCATATGGTGAAAATCGCTGAGGCCCGTATCTATACATGATACATCTCGTAAGCGCTTCGAAACATTTGTAATCACAACATCAATTAAGGTCGGTATTTTACCTTTGAAACAAGTTGGTGACTTAACGATATTTTTAGCACCATAGACCTCTAATACGTCATTCAGACAATTTTTATGGTTTAACATGTTTACATTTAAATCTCCCAACAGTACAAGGTTAACCTGTTCAGCAGCGATTGCATTCAGAAGGCTATCGATCTTTGTCACAAGTAATGCGTTTTTTACCTTCAGCTGCTTGTATACACTGAGAAAGAGCCACTTTTCAGCATTCAGCGTCACTTCTATTGCCAGCGATTTGGAAATTTCATCAGTGCTCGTAGAGCACGACATGAAATTAAGATTTCATGAATAAACCAAAATAGATCTGATAATGCATTCTCCGTACTTTAGGTACTTCCGGTAGCCTTTAAAAGTCAAAACGAGGCTGACCTCGACCTTCCTTCGTAGGCTTGGCTTTTGATAATGAAGCAACAAACTCACCTCCGCAGGCCTTATCCGCCCTTCCTCTACCCTCTGGCCAGTTGGGAGATGAGATGAAGATGAAATAATGATGAAATCCTTTCCAGACTTGCAGGACTTCTGTTAACAGTGTTCAAGTCCACGAACTAAACACTCGATTGAGTACACCGTCCCTGAACCAAATTCCATCCAGGACAGAGAGTTATTGTCACAAAACCACAACAAAATCCACTTCTTTCCTTCATCCGGTTGAAAACCAACGTAAAACTTGCACTGAGTTGAACTAAAAATCCATCCAGGAGCAAATGAGTGCCCAATTGGGTGACAAACTTGGAACTTAACCCCATCCAGGGGAAGAAGAAGCAGGTGGAAACCCGTCAGTATCCCTTATCTGCAAGCAATCAAGACAAGAAAGTCAGAATGAACAATAATAATAATCCTATATATAGTCCCAACAACTAATACAAAGGAAAGGGATATGGGTGGGATGATCAGATCTATTTTGGTTTATTCATGAAATCTTAATTTCATGTCGTGCTCTACGAGCACTGATGAAATTTCCAATTTCATCTCATAAACCGAAAATAGATCTGATAATGCATGTTCAAAGTTTAGGTAAGGCAAAGAACTATTTCTTGAAATGTGTTCTGCTCTGCCTTCTCTGCAATTTCTTTATGGTAGAAATTGTAGAAAGTTGAAGCATTTGACCAGTTGGCTGCTTCTAAGATTTGTTCTGTTTTCATGCCTTGATGCTTTGCCCTTGAGGTACTTGCAGCTCGCGTTGAATGAGCCTTGTATTTACTTGTGTCAATCCCTGCTTGGGCCATTAGCATTTTAAGCCATCTTGCAACGGAGCATTTCGCCACTGTGTTATGTGGCTTGATGAAACTGATGAGCATTTGGGCTTTCTGAGCTTCACTTTCCCGGAGTGGAGCTGTCCGTTGTATGTATTTATTTATGCATTGTACTGGGTCAAGAAGCCCATCAGATCTGTAGTGCGATACAGATACCTTACTGTGAGGTTTACCAGGTCTCTTTGTCTTTGTGAGACCAGGGATATAGAATTCCATGTCCTCCCCCTTCATCCTCATGTATTTCAGGTTCAGCTGTTGCAACTCAGAGCCTCTGTTTGCGCTGCATAAGGCTAACAACATGGTCACCTTAAGCGTGAGTGTTTTGAGGTTTAGGTTCCCATTGTCTCCCAGGGAACGAATGTATCTGAGCACCATATCTACATCCCACGTGTCCACATATCTTGGTTTAGGGGGCCTCATTTTGAACATCCCTTGTAGCAAAGTTTTGATCACTGGATGTTGCTCCACCGGATATCCTTCTATCTGGGGGTGAAAAGCCGAGAGAGCTGATCTGTACCCATTCATGGTTGTATATTCCATTCCCTTGTCAAACACATCAGCCAGGAAATCTGCTCTATTTCCCAGAGTGGCTTGAAATGGAGCGATTTTCCGTCCACCACACCAGCTAACCCACTTATTCCAGGAGCAACCGTAAGCGGATTTAGTTCCCTCTCTGCGGGCTCGCAAGAAAATCTCGGCAGCCCGGCTTGAAAGACCTCTTGCAAGTGTGCGTTCCCTGAGACCTTCCAAGCCGCTAATTTCAGATCTCCTCTCACGATCAGCGGATGCGGGTCGCCCTTTGGTGACGTCAGTAACCTCTGTAGCGGAGGTAACAGTACAGGTTGATCCACTAGCATTCTCAGAATGACTGGGAACCACGGCTGCGTCTGCCAAGTGGGAGTAATCAGAATGACAGTGGCCTGTTCTTTCTGGATTTTTGCCAGACACTTGTTTATCAGGCAAAAAGGAGGAAACGCATAGCTCCCCTGACATGCCCAAGGGATGCTGAATGCATCGGTTGTCTGTGCAAATGGGTCTGGTTTCCAACTCACATAATTTTGTGTCTGGGCATTGGTTCTGTCTGCAAACAGGTCTGTTTGAATGGGACCCCACTTCTGTGCTACTGCCTTGAATATCCCCGAGTCCAACTTCCAGTTGCTGCCATCGGTGTAGATTCTGGATTCCTGGTCTGCAACTGTGTTGTGAATTCCTGGCAGATGCTCCGCAGTAAGCATGATCTTTTTCGACAGACAAAAGTGCCAAAGCTCTTTTGTCAGTTTCAACAGGTTCCTTGACCTTGTGCCCCCCATCCGGTTGACCTGAGCCACTGTGGCACTGTTGTCCACTCGCAGGTGTACATGCTGGACCGATCGGTCTCGTGTGAAGGCTCGCACTGCGAAAGTTGCTGCCAGCAGTTCCAGGCAGTTTATGTGTAATTTCCTTTCGTCTGCACTCCAGAGACCCTGGGTGGTCACTCCTTCGCACACCGCACCCCATCCCTTCATTGAGGAGTCCGAAGTGATGACTAGGTCTGGTATGACTGAAATCAACGTTCTGCCATTCCACATGTCCAGATTTTTGATCCACCATTGCAATTCCTCCTTGCTCTCTGGTGATAAAGTCAAATGAGCTGCATAATTCTGGTTGTTCGCCAGTAAAGCTTTCGATTTCTGCATCTGTAGGAGGCGATAATTCAGCGGTGCTGGTACCACAGCCAAAAGCGTTGCTGTTAACTTGCCTATCAGTTTTGCAAGAGCTCTGACAGAAGTTCTGTTTCTCTGGCACAATTCCTGGCATTCTAACTGAATAGTTTGCACCTTCTCTAATGGCAAAGCCACCGTCATTTTGATCGAATCCAACTAGAAACCCAGAAACTCTAGGGTTTGTGTGGGAACTGTCACTGATTTGGGTCTGTTGATCGAGAAACCCAGTGCCTCCAGCAGCCACTGTGCTGTGTTGATGTCCAACACCAACCCCTCTCTGTTCCTGTTCAAAAAGAGCATGTCGTCTAGGTAGATGACCACTCTGATCCCCATTCGTCGAAGGAGGGCAATCACTGGTTTCATTAGTTTGGTAAACGAGCGGGGAGCTGATGCTAGCCCGAAGGGCAAGACCTTGAACTACTTCAGATACTTTCTGACATTTTGGGCCATCGGAATGCAGAAATATGCATCCTTTAAGTCGAGTTTCCCCATCCAGTCCCCCGCCTGAATCAGGTTTAAAGCTGACACCATCCCTTCCATCTTGAAGTGTTCGTATCTTACATAAGCATTCAGCTGTTTCAGATTGAACACTGGACGCTGGGACCCGTCTTTCTTTGGTCGCAGAAACAGATGGCTCATGAACTGATCCGGTGTGTTCATGGTTCGCTCGATGGCATTTTTTGAGTACAACTCTTGTACCTGTTCTGAGATTTTTGTATGTTCTTCTCTTGAGAGAGCTGGGGAAGAGCAATTGAGTTTTGGTGGAGGAGTGGTCACAAAGTCTATGTGACACCCGTTTACCATGTTCAAAATCTTTGGATCTTTTGTGATCTTTCCCCAATTGTTGGCAAAATGCTTGATCCTCCCTCCCACAGGCCATTGGGTTATCCCTGGAGAGGACAAGTTCAACCCTACTATGCTGTTGTGCATTGTTATGGGGGGATCCTGACTTACTGGTGATACCAGAAGACTTTGAGACTGAGGTAAAGGATACATACCGTGAGGCCTTCCCCCCTCTGGGCTGTTGGCCTTGTCGGGAAAACCGTGGTTTCCCCTCCCACTTCGGTTTTGGTAGACCTTTTGGTCTCGTGGGAGGGGTCCTCTGAAAGGGCTTGCGCTCAACATGTTGTCTCTTGGGTGGAAACGAAGTGGCTCCCAGGGACTGTCTGATCTGGCGCGAACGTTTCGATTCCTTCGCCTTATGATATAGAGCGCGATAGAATTTTCCACCAAACAGTTCTTTCCTGTTAGCATTCAGCAAAGCTTCATTTTGGCGGAGCAAATGGCTGGCTTTCTTGTGATCACGGAGGAACTTGCATAGCACATTCCACCTCCTGTTGTAGTTTGTGAGCACATTCGTCTGGCCTATCAGGACAATGCTTTTTTCCACCAGCAGTAGGAGTTCTCTGAGGTCACAGGACCTGTCCTTAGCATTTTTTGCTGAGAAAAGCAGCTTCCACATTTTGGACAAGGGCCCCATGGTGTCAAGCAGTTAAGATTGAATCTTGACAAAACTGCCCTCTATCAACCTGGCAGCTGGTTGTTGCCCCTTGTCCAACAACTCCACAATGTCATCATCCAGCTTGTGTGGCTCCAACGAATCATGTTTTGAGAGAGGGTTATCAGCCAAAACCGTGTTCTTGGCTACCTCCTCCCCAAGCCACTCAGTGAAATATTTCCTTATGAAACCGTCCTGTTCAGGGTCCAATTTCCAGTCTTTTGCCTTTTTCTGGCCTAATGGATCGAACATGTCGAGCCCTGGACCTGAAGCGACCTCACTGACCGGGGGGTCCGACACACACGAACGAGCGGGAGAGGAGCTGTCTCCCTCGTCTGACGATGACGCTTGTCCTTCGGATTCCGAGGACGATAAACTGACGTCCAGGCCCTGCACCTCCGGTACGTCAATTTTGCGTTTCTTAGGGATCTTGTAAGTCCCCAAGTCCAGCCGGCCGGTCGCCAGGCCCGTGGCACTTGTTTCCACCAACCCCAGAGGGGAGGCGGCTTTCACGGCCCCATCGGGGTCCGAAACGGTATTGTCGGTGGCCAAACAGGCCCCCGACGGTCCAGGAGGTGAACCAGCACTCACAACCTCCATAATACCCTTCGATGCCCCCAAGTGGGCGGCGATGTCGCACGATAAAAAACTTCCGACGGAAGCACACGTCTATCTTCTTCAAAAGCCAAGATGGAGAAGGAAGGTCGAGGTCAGCCTCGTTTTGACTTTTAAAGGCTACCGGAAGTACCTAAAGTACGGAGAATGCATTATCAGATCTATTTTCGGTTTATGAGATGAAATCGATACGCCCCTTCTCGTCTTCATTAATTTCTATATCCTTGCGCCGCCGGTGTGGTATATCGTCTCTTACCTGCACCATTATGCCTCCAGAGCTGTCTGTATTATCATTTCGGTGGACCTTGTACCCATTTAAAGTAAATTGGCCTGCCGAAAAGCTATCGTCTAACTTAGTCTCTTGAATGAACAAGACATCTAATGCGCCTTTTCCCAGTGCTTGGCTAAGCGGTCCAAACTTATGTCGTACGCTGTTTATGTTAATGTGGGCCATCTTGAGATTTTTTACATTTCTCTGATGAAATGGCGCGAGCCCAAATAACTCTTCATCTTCGTTGGCTTCGATCGCTGCCACTAAATTCTCCTGTCGTTCGCTTACCTTTTCATGATTGCGGCAGTACTGGACAGATGTGGGGTCGTACCTTACCTCATTATTCTTGGGTGTAGCTATTATGTCGGTAGGGGCACATGTATGATCCTCATTCATCATAAAAGGCTGATCAGGCCGGGATCTTACACTATCTGCAGCACGGCTTAAAATATCTTTTGACTCTTTTACCTTGCATGGTATCGTTAAAACATCACGTGACATGTCATCTTCCATAAAACAAAGCTCATCATTACAACATCTGTGTCGGTTAGATCGCTTAAAATATGGGCTTTACTGCCTAGTTGCCCAGTAAAATCACATTGACAGCTCCCCTCATTCATAAAATGTAAATCAGACTTGCTACATAATATTAAATCGTCAGTGGAGCCATCACTTAACATATCGGCCCTTCCTGCATTGCCGAATACCTATTTACAAAACTTGGCCTTGTGGCCCGAGCGACCACAAGTGTAACAAGTGACGTAGTGTCCATGTCGGCAGTTGTCGGTCACATGTCCTTCCTCCGCGCAGTAGTAACACCTAGGCTGGTCGTTCGTCTTCTCTGTCGCGCGGGATCTGTCTGTCGCCTCTCGTCGGGCTCGGTGCCGTCGCTCTACATGTGTCCACTCGCCTCCGTCACGGTGCCGTCCCTCTACCTGCGTCCACTCGCCTCCGTCACAGTGCCGTCGCTGTCCCCGCGTCCACTCGCCTCCGTCACGGTGCCGTCGCTGAACCTGGGTCCAGTCGTCTCCGTCACGGTCCCGTTCTCCGCGGTCGGCGATGCGATACGCAGGTCTCCTGTCTACTGTCGCGTTATGTCGTCGTCCTGGTCCCGTCGCCGGTCCGTCCTGATCCGTCAGGCTGCGTCCACGTCCGCCGTGGTCCTTGGGGGTCTTACGGGGTCGGGTACAGACGTCTTTGTCCTTGTCCGCATCGTCCGTTGGTGTCAACTTGAGCAGTTGGCAGAGTCTGTTCTGGCCCTTGCACGTCAGATGTGTCGCGTCATTCGTCATGTATCCGTCGTTGAAGGATCCGTCATTAAGCCTAAACGGGGGGGAGTTGTCGGTAAAGTCGCATCCCATGTCGTCGCATAGTCCTTGCAGGCCGGAGTTAACCATGTCGATGCGTTCCCTCATGTCCGTGCCAAGTCGTGGACAGATGGCAGACACCATCACGGAGGCAGCTTTGTCTTTGGCAGCCCGGATGAGCTTACTGAAGCGCTCCACGATGGTGTCCAGGGAAGCGCCGCGATTGGAGCAGTCGTTGCCCCCTCCCACGATGACAATGCGCTTGAACGTCTTGAGGATGGCCTTCAGTCGGTCCGTCAGGGTCGGAAGTGTCGCTCCAGAGACACTATTGACGCTCGTGTCCTTCAGCTTCCTCTCGTCAACGTCTCTGATGAGGCTTGTCCCGATGAGGAGCGTCTTGTCTGGCTGTCCGGCCCGTAGTGTTGTCCATGTCGTCTTCTGGATGTTGGCAGTCAGCTTGGCGTTTTCCCGTCTCACGTCTGAAAACTCCTTCGTCAGCTTGTCGCAGCGGTCGGTCTTGTCCTTTACGTCCTTCTGCAAGCCGCTGTTTCGGTCCTCTAGTCTGGTCAGTCGCTTGTTGACTGCCGTCAGGGTGGTCGTCAGTGTTGTCACCATGGCGTGGAGGCTCATGACAGCACTGGGTACCGTCCGACATGTGGGGCAAGTCCACAGGCCCGCCGCCTCTGCCTCCGTGGCCGCGACGCACAGCTGGTAAAACCACACCCGGCAGAGAAAGCACCGTATGGTGTCCAACTTGGAGTCCGTCTTCCGGCAGGCATCCACACAGAGGCCGGGGTTCGGCTGGGAGGGGGGTGGGGCTGTTGCATGAAAATCGCGAGTCCGTGAAAAGCCCGGGACTTTCACGTGAAAAGTGCGAGACCACCCAAATTTACTGCGTTAAAAACGCGAGTCCGTGGAGAACCCGAGTTCTTCACGTGAAAAAAGCGAGTTCTGAGTGCCGTCTCGCTGTTTCCACGGACTTCATTTTTTCACGCGAGGGTCGCGTGAAAACGTAGAGACAGAGAGCGTGTGAAAGTCCCGGTATTTTCACGATACTCCTCGTGAAAATACCGGGATTACAACGCTACCGCTTGTGAAAGTCCCGAGTTCTTAACGTGAAAAACCCGAGTTTCTCACGCAAAAATCAGAAGCTGCATCTTTTATCGCCCACAATGCCTCAAAAGTCCATATTATCGCCTGTGAATAAAGAAATCGGAAGTGACATATTCGTTACACGCCAGTGACACCTATAGTACAAATTTGGCTCGGAGAACAAAGAATCTGAAAGAGATCATTGCGGCTTGGCATGGGTGTACATGATATCCACGTAGGTTTAGGGACATGGGGATGGGGGGGGGGGCAGATTGTCATAGACTGAATATGGCGATGATCCTGTCGCTCACGCATAGGGATAGCTGTCTCTCATGCTAAGCAACGGGGGAAATTTGGTCATGGCTATCTTGATCCTCCCCCCCCCCCTCCGGCCCCATCCCCCAGGTCCCTTAACCCACATGGATCGGTAGAGCCCATGGCTGTGCTTTATTTTTTCACGCTCGCTCCCCGTGGAGAAGGCGAGTCCTGCTCCCTCTCAGTACACAGTGAAATGGTCTCGCATATTTTACGGCTTGCTTGCCGTGAAAAGTCCGAGACACCCTATAACCACTGACTGCATGTGCTCTATTTCTCCACGCTCGCCCCCCGTTGTAAAGGCGAGTCCGTGCTCTCTCTATACCACATAGTGCAGCGGTCTCGCTTATTTCACGGGTTGCTTGTCGTGAAAAGGCCGGGACACCCTACCCAATGACTGTGCTCTATTTCTCCACGCTCGGCCCCCCGTTGTAAATGCGAGTCCGTGCTATCTCTGTAACACACAGTGCAGTGGTCTCGCATATTTGGCTGTGCCCTATTTCTCCACGCACGTTAACCGTGGAGAATTAGGTTCTCTATACTACATGTTGCATTGGTCTCGCATATTTCACGGCTTGCTTGCGTGAAAAGCCCGGGACATCTCATCGCATGGCTGTGCCCTATTTCTCCACGCACGTTCACCGTGGAGAATTAGGTTCTCTATACTACATGTTGCATTGGTCTCGCATATTTCACGGCTTGCTTGCGTGAAAAGCCCGGGACATCTCATCGCATGGCTGTGCCCTATTTCTCCACGCTCGTTCACCGTGGAGAATTAGGTTCTGTATACTACATGTTGCATTGGTCTCGCATATTTCACGGCTTGCTTGCGTTAAAAGCCCGGTGTAACATGACCATCTGTCCCCCCATGACAGCGTGTCCCCCCTGCAGTTCGGGTATACGCGCGGAGGAGGTCACTAGTTATGAGAGGGACACATTGTCATGGGCTGAATATACCTTGAGCGGTCATGGGGGTGGGGGTGGAGGTGGGCATGTTGTCATGGGTTGAATATAGCTATGACCAGAGCCTTTAGCCTAGCATGAGATCACCCATTTACGTGGGTTAAGGGACATAGGGAGGGGGGGGGGCATGCTGTCACGGGTTAAAATACAGCCATAACCAAATGTCCCCTTAGTTTAGCATTGGACCACACATCCCGGTTCGTTAAGGAACCCTGGAAGGCGGGGGGGGGGGACGTGTTGTCATGGGTTGATTATAGCGATGACCACATGTCCCCGTATTCTAGCACGAAATTACCCATCTACGTGGGTTAAGGGATATGGGCAGGGGGGGGGGGACATGCTGTCACGGTGTAACATGACCAGGCGTCCCCCATGGCAACATGTCCCCCCATAACTTGTGTCCTCATTTGCACGTATACATTAGAATTGCAGGGGGGACACGCTGTCATGGGGGGACGGCTGGTCATGTTACACCGTGACAGCATGTCCCCCTCCCCCAGCCGATGTCCCTTAACCCATATAGAACCGCAATCTCGTGCTAGAATAAGGGGACATCTTGTCATAGCTATATTCAACCCATGACAACACGTTCCCCTCCTTCCGATGTCCTTTAACCCACCTGGATGTGTGGTCCTATGCTAAACTAAGGGGACATTTGGTCATAGCTGTATATTAACCCGTGACAGGATGTCCCCCCCCCCCCTCCCCATGTTCCTTAACCCACATAAATCGGTAATTCCGTGCCAAGCTCAGGGGGCATCTGGTCATAGCTATTATTAACCCATGACAGCATATCCCCCCCCACCCTCTCTACGTCCATTAAGCCACCTGGATCAGTGATCCAATGCTAAACTAAGGGGACACCTGGTCATGGCTGTATTTTAACCCGTGACAGCTGTCCCCCCCCCCACCCGCCTCCCAATGTATCTTAAGATACATTCAGCCCATGACAATGTGTCCCCCCATAACTAGTGCCTTAATATGCGCGCATATATTAAAATTGCAGGGGGGACACGCTGTCATGGGGGGACGCCTGGTCATGTTACACCGAGACAGCATGTCCCCCCCCCCCCCTGCCCATATCCCTTAACCCACTTAGATGGGTAATTTCGTGCTAGAATAAGGGGACATGTGGTCATCGCTATAATCAACCCATGACGACACGTCCCCCCCCCCTTCCGGGGTCCCTGAACCCACCTGGATGTGTGGTACAATGCTAAACTAAGGGGACATTTGGTCATGGCTGTATATTAACCCGTGACAGGATGTCCCCCCCCCCCCCTCCCCATGTCCTTTAACCCACATATATCGGTAAGCCCGTGCTAAGCTAAGGGGACATCTGGTCATAGCTATAATTAACCCATGACAACATGTCCGCCCCTCTCTCTATCCCTTAACCCACCTGGATCAGTGATCCAATGCTAAACTAAGGGGACACCTGGTCATGGCTGTATTTTAACCCGTGACAGCATGCCCCCCCCCCCTCCCTATGTCCCTTAACCCACGTAAATGAGTGATCTCATGCTAGGCTAAAGGCTCTGGTCATAGCTATATTCAACCCATGACAACATGCCCACCTCCACCCCCACCCCCATGTCCGCTCAAGGTATATTCAGCCCATGACAATGTGTCCCTCTCATAACTAGTGACCTCCTCCGCGCGTATACCCGAACTGCAGGGGGGACACGCTGTCATGGGGGGACAGCTGGTCATGTTACACCGGGCTTTTAACGCAAGCAAGCCGTGAAATATGCGAGACCAATGCAACATGTAGTATACAGAACCTAATTCTCCACGGTGAACGTGCGTGGAGAAATAGGGCACAGCCATGCGATGAGATGTCCCGGGCTTTTAACGCAAGCAAGCCGTGAAATATGCGAGACCAATGCAACATGTAGTATACAGAACCTAATTCTCCACGGTGACCGGGCGTGGAGAAATAGGGCACAGCCATGCGATGAGATGTCCCGGGCTTTTCACGCAAGCAAGCCGTGAAATATGCGAGACCAATGCATTATGTAGTATAGAGAACCTAATTCTCCACGGTGAACGTGCGTGGAGTAATAGGGCACAGCCATGCGATGAGATGTCCCGGGCTTTTAACGCAAGCAAGCCGTGAAATATACGAGACCAAGCAACATGTAGTATACAGAACCTAATTCTCCACGGAGACCGGGCGTGGAGAAATAGGGCACAGCCATGCGATGAGATGTCCCGGGCTTTTCACGCAAGCAGGCCGTGAAATACGCGAGACCAATGCATTATGTAGTATAGAGAACCTAATTCTCCACGGTGAACGTGCGTGGAGAAATAGGGCACAGCCATGCGATGAGATGTCCCGGGCTTTTAACGCAAGCAAGCCGTGAAATATACGAGACCAATGCAACATGTAGTATACAGAACCTAATTCTCCACGGAGACCGGGCGTGGAGAAATAGGGCACAGCCATGCGATGAGATGTCCCGGGCTTTTAACGCAAGCAAGCCGTGAAATATGCGAGACCAATGCAACATGTAGTATACAGAGACGAACCCTAATTTTCCACGGTGAACGTGCGTGGAGAAATAGGTCACAGCCATGCGATGAAGTGTCCCGGGGTCTTCACGGCAAGCAAGCCGTGAAAAATGCGAGACCGCTGCACTATGTGGTATAGAGAGAGCACGGACTCGCATTTACAACGGGGGGCGAGCGTGGAGAAATAGATCACAGTCATTAGGTAGGGTGTCCCGGGGGTTTCACGGCAGACAAGCCGTGAAATAAGCGAGACCGCTGCACTATGTGGTATAGAGAAAGGACGGACTCGCATTTACAACGGGGGGCGAGTGTGGAAAAATAGAGCACAGTCATTGGGTAATGTGTCCCGGGCTTTTCACAGCAAGCAAGCCGTGAAATATGCGAGACCCCTGCACTGTAGAGAGGGAGTTGAACTCGCCTTCTCCACGACGAGTGAGCGTGAAAGTCCTGGGCGAGACCACTACACTGTGTAGGGGGAAGTGCGTGGAGAAATAGAGCACAGCGATGGATTGACAAGTCCCAGGCTTTCTGTCGCCTCTGTCACGCCTCTGCCACTGCCTAAATGCACGCTTCTCGCACCATGTACACTCGCTCGCTTCGCAAGCTATGCTCAGGCTAAGAGGGTCGATGGCGGGGGTGGAGGTGAGCGCGGGCGGGCGGGGGTACACAACTATTTGATAATAGGGACAGATCAGCTCCCCAACCGACTTAGCTTCCTAGCTGTGCCACTGAGCAAAGTAGACTCGTTGGCGGGTGGCCGGGGTGGGTGGGGGGGGGCAGAACCTGTCAGAAAAAGGGACACATAACTATGGTTACTACCGCTCTCCCCCATCCATCCCCACCCCACTAAGACTCCTGTGCCCTAGTCAAAGTTGGACATTTCCATATTCGCCCAGCTAAGGTTTGTACTTCAGACAAATTTCGTTGCAACTGCACTA
>OZ025248.1:2731045-2825815 GCA_964019135.1 Arenicola marina | reverse complement strand
GGTCTCGCATATTTTACGGCTTGCTTGCCGTGAAAAGTCCGAGACACCCTATACCCACTGACTGCATGTGCTCTATTTCTCCACGCTCGCCCCCCGTTGTAAAGGCGAGTCCGTGCTCTCTCTATACCACATAGTGCAGCGGTCTCGCTTATTTCACGGGTTGCTTGTCGTGAAAAGGCCGGGACACCCTACCCAATGACTGTGCTCTATTTCTCCACGCTCGGCCCCCCGTTGTAAATGCGAGTCCGTGCTATCTCTGTAACACACAGTGCAGTGGTCTCGCATATTTGGCTGTGCCCTATTTCTCCACGCACGTTCACCGTGGAGAATTAGGTTCTGTATACTACATGTTGCATTGGTCTCGCATATTTCACGGCTTGCTTGCGTTAAAAGCCCGGTGTAACATGACCAGCTGTCCCCCCATGACAGCGTGTCCCCCCTGCAGTTCGGGTATACGCGCGGAGGAGGTCACTAGTTATGAGAGGGACACATTGTCATGGGCTGAATATACCTTGAGCGGTCATGGGGGTGGGGGTGGAGGTGGGCATGTTGTCATGGGTTGAATATAGCTATGACCAGAGCCTTTAGCCTAGCATGAGATCACCCATTTACGTGGGTTAAGGGACATAGGGAGGGGGGGGGGGCATGCTGTCACGGGTTAAAATACAGCCATGACCAGATGTCCCCTTAGTTTAGCATTGGATCACTGATCCAGGTGGGTTAAGGGATAGAGAGAGGGGGGGACATGTTGTCATGGGTTAATTATAGCTATGACCAGATGTCCCCTTAGCTTAGCACGGGCTTACCGATATATGTGGGTTAAGGGACATGGGGAGGGGGGTGGGACATCCTGTCACGGGTTAAAATACAGCCATGACCAAATATCCCCTTAGTTTAGCATTGAACCACACATTCAGGTGGGTTCAGGTACCCCGGAAGGGTGGAGGACGTGTCGTCATGGGTTGATTATAGCGATGACCACATGTCCCCTTATTCTAGCACGAAATTACCCATCTAAGTGGGTTAAGGGATATGGGCAGGGGGGGGGGGGACATGCTGTCACGGTGTAACATGACCAGGCGTCCCCCCATGGCAACATGTCCCCCCATAACTTGTGTCCTCATTTGCACGTATACATTAGAATTGCAGGGGGGACACGCTGTCATGGGGGGACGGCTGGTCATGTTACACCGTGACAGCATGTCCCCCTCCCCCTGCCGATGTCCCTTAACCCATATAGAACCGCAATCTCGTGCTAGAATAAGGGGACATCTTGTCATAGCTATATTCAACCCATGACAGTTCCCCTCCTTCCCGATGTCCTTTAACCCACCTGGATGTGTGGTCCTATGCTAAACTAAGGGGACATTTGGTCATAGCTGTATATTAACCCGTGACAGGATGTCCCCCCCCCCCCACTCCCCATGTCCCTTAACCCACATAAATCGGTAATTCCGTGCCAAGCTCAGGGGGCATCTGGTCATAGCTATTATTAACCCATGACAGCATATCCCCCCCCCACCCTCTCTACGTCCATTAAGCCACCTGGATCAGTGATCCAATGCTAAATTAAGGGGACACCTGGTCATGACTGTATTTTAACCCGTGACAGTATGTCCCCCCCCCCCACCCGCCTCCCAATGTATCTTAAGATACATTCAGCCCATGACAATGTGTCCCCCCATAACTAGTGCCTTAATATGCGCGCATATATTAAAATTGCAGGGGGGACACGCTGTCATGGGGGGACGCCTGGTCATGTTACACCGTGACAGCATGCCCCCCCCCCTGCCCATATCCCTTAACCCACTTAGATGGGTAATTTCGTGCTAGAATAAGGGGACATGTGGTCATCGCTATAATCAACCCATGACGACACGTCCCCCCCCCCTTCCGGGGTCCCTGAACCCACCTGGATGTGTGGTACAATGCTAAACTAAGGGGACATTTGGTCATGGCTGTATATTAACCCGTGACAGGATGTCCCCCCCCCCTCCCCATGTCCCTTAACCCACATATATCGGTAAGCCCGTGCTAAGCTAAGGGGACATCTGGTCATAGCTATAATTAACCCATGACAACATGTCCGCCCCTCTCTCTATCCCTTAGCCCACCTGGATCAGTGATCCAATGCTAAACTAAGGGGACACCTGGTCATGGCTGTATTTTAACCCGTGACAGCATGCCCCCCCCCCCTCCCTATGTCCCTTAACCCACGTAAATGGGTGATCTCATGCTAGGCTAAAGGCTCTGGTCATAGCTATATTCAACCCATGACAACAAAGGTATATTCAGCCCATGACAATGTGTCCCTCTCATAACTAGTGACCTCCTCCGCGCGTATACCCGAACTGCAGGGGGGACACGCTGTCATGGGGGGACAGCTGGTCATGTTACACCGGGCTTTTAACGCAAGCAAGCCGTGAAATATGCGAGACCAATGCAACATGTAGTATACAGAACCTAATTTTCCACGGTGAACGTGCGTGGAGAAATAGGGCACAGCCATGCGATGAGATGTCCCGGGCTTTTAACGCAAGCAAGCCGTGAAATATGCGAGACCAATGCAACATGTAGTATACAGAACCTAATTCTCCACGGTGAACGTGCGTGGAGAAATAGGGCACAGCCATGCGATGAGATGTCCCGGGCTTTTCACGCAAGCAAGCCGTGAAATATGCGAGACCAATGCAACATGTAGTATACAGAACCTAATTCTCCACGGTGAACGTGCGTGGAGAAATAGGGCACAGCCATGCGATGAGATGTCCCGGGCTTTTCACGCAAGCAAGCCGTGAAATATGCGAGACCAATGCATTATGTGGTATAGAGAACCTAATTCTCCACGGTGAACGTGCGTGGAGAAATAGGGCACAGCCATGCGATGAGATGTCCCGGGATTTTCACGCAAGCAAGCCGTGAAATATGCGAGACCAATGCATTATGTAGTATAGAGAACCTAATTCTCCACGGTGACCGGGCGTGGAGAAATAGGGCACAGCCATGCGATGAGATGTCCCGGGCTTTTCACGCAAGCAAGCCGTGAAATATGCGAGACCAATGCATTATGTGGTATAGAGAACCTAATTCTCCACGGTGAACGTGCGTGGAGAAATAGGGCACAGCCATGCGATGAGATGTCCCGGGATTTTCACGCAAGCAAGCCGTGAAATATGCGAGACCAATGCATTATGTAGTATAGAGAACCTAATTCTCCACGGTGACCGGGCGTGGAGAAATAGGGCACAGCCATGCGATGAGATGTCCCGGGCTTTTCACGCAAGCAAGCCGTGAAATATGCGAGACCAATGCATTATGTAGTATTGAGAACCTAATTCTCCACGGTGAACGTGCGTGGAGTAATAGGGCACAGCCATGCGATGAGATGTCCCGGGCTTTTAACGCAAGCAAGCCGTGAAATATACGAGACCAATGCAACATGTAGTATACAGAACCTAATTCTCCACGGAGACCGGGCGTGGAGAAATAGGGCACAGCCATGCGATGAGATGTCCCGGGCTTTTCACGCAAGCAAGCCGTGAAATATGCGAGACCAATGCATTATGTAGTATAGAGAACCTAATTCTCCACGGTGAACGTGCGTGGAGAAATAGGGCACAGCCATGCGATGAGATGTCCCGGGCTTTTAACGCAAGCAAGCCGTGAAATATACGAGACCAATGCAACATGTAGTATACAGAGACGAACCCTAATTTTCCACGGTGAACGTGCGTGGAGAAATAGGTCACAGCCATGCGATGAAGTGTCCCGGGGTCTTCACGGCAAGCAAGCCGTGAAAAATGCCCGCTGCACTATGTGGTATAGAGAGAGCACGGACTCGCATTTACAACGGGGGGCGAGCGTGGAGAAATAGATCACAGTCATTAGGTAGGGTGTCCCGGGGGTTTCACGGCAGACAAGCCGTGAAATAAGCGAGACCGCTGCACTATGTGGTATAGAGAAAGGACGGACTCGCATTTACAACGGGGGGCGAGTGTGGAAAAATAGAGCACAGTCATTGGGTAATGTGTCCCGGGCTTTTCACAGCAAGCAAGCCGTGAAATATGCGAGACCCCTGCACTGTAGAGAGGGAGTTGAACTCGCCTTCTCCACGACGAGTGAGCGTGAAAGTCCTGGGCGAGACCACTACACTGTGTAGGGGGAAGTGCGTGGAGAAATAGAGCACAGCGATGGATTGACAAGTCCCAGGCTTTCTGTCGCCTCTGTCACGCCTCTGCCACTGCCTAAATGCACGCTTCTCGCACCATGTACACTCGCTCGCTTCGCAAGCTATGCTCAGGCTAAGAGGGTCGATGGCGGGGGTGGAGGTGAGCGCGGGCGGGCGGGGGTACACAACTATTTGATAAAGGGACAGATCAGCTCCCCAACCGACTTAGCTTCCTAGCTGTGCCACTGAGCAAAGTAGACTCGTTGGCGGGTGGCCGGGGTGGGTGGGGGGGGGGGGCAGAACCTGTCAGAAAAAGGGACACATAACTATGGTTACTACCGCTCTCCCCCATCCATCCCCACCCCACTAAGACTCCTGTGCCCTAGTCAAAGTTGGACATTTCCATATTCGCCCAGCTAAGGTTTGTACTTTAGACAAATTTCGTTGCAACTGCACTAGGACAGTGTTTGTCGGCGGCATGGTTTACCCAACCGTTTGTCGCCGTTAAAAAGCCGAGTCTGAAAAGAAACTGCGTGAAAAAAGCGAGTCGGGCTGGCTCTAATTTTTCACGACTCGCTATTTTCATGCAACAGGGCTCCCCCGCAGGCTGGGAAGCGAACGTCGCGGCAATGGGCGCACAGCGTCAAGTCGCCCTGTGTGAGCTCTACGCCGAGCCCGTCACGGCTGAAAGGGCACGAGCCGGTGGGCAGTCCTTCGCACTTCATACCTGTGGCGGATTTCACGAACGCAGTTTAGCCGGCTACGGGGCTTAGTCGGCTAAAGCTACCATGTAAAAGATAGGCGATTTTAGTCGACTGAGCCCCGTAGCCGGCTAAACTATGTACGTGAAATAGGCCACTGCTGTTAGGGGATTAGCATCTAGGCTTAACTCGTAACCGGCAGCAGGTGCGAGAATAAATATGCCGCCTTGCCTGTTCAATAGTCCTGAGGTATAAAGTTTATATGGTTCACAGTCACCACAAATGCAGAATTTCCGTCGTTTTGAGTATAGAAATATCTTCCTATAATTCCTATAACTGAATGAAGACTCATTAAATTCGTAGCGAAAATCGGTTGTAAATCGAGAGCTCGTTTGCTAAGCGTGCGTGCGTGCGATCGGTTGCAGAATTCGACAACCCGCCAATGGCTGCCGGTATTGTGGCATTGTGCGCTGTACACTGGGTGTTTTGCTGTGAGGCAGTTTTGCAGGCCCTCCGCGTCCTATGGAAAGCATTGTGGGTTTGCCTTTTTGTCAAGCTGAAGGGGATCATGCTTAGCATCTTAAGCTTGTTAAACTCCATAAGAGTTTTGCTGGAACACCGTCAACTTTGCAACCCGGATTATTTCAAGCCAACCGGTTTTCCGGCCACGACTGTCGACCTGTATTCCTCACTTTGTTTGCCTATGGTGTTGGGCAAACACGTGTCTCCACATTGGTTGATCTTCCACACTTATCCACTGTGTATTAACGTCTACAAAGCGATTCTCCTACTTTGTACAAATATTGGTTGATGAATATTTAAAAACCCAGTGGGCGGCGTCCCACAAACTAAAACAGATCACATGACTTTACTGAGGACAGGAACGCGATGAATTCCTTTTAGATCGCAGCGGGTCTTCGAGGCTTATACTGGAAGTACGATACTGCGTCTCGAAGTTCTGAGGTTCTGAGGTTGTGGATTATGTAATACTGATAGCCGATAATTTTAAAACATTTGGGAAGTTTGTAAATCAATGAAGGATTCTGGATTTACTCAGCACCTAGCAACCACATGTGGCAGTTTTTTTCATTCTTCATTTTCCCTTCACAAACCCATTCTTATTCTGTATTTTAGTTGTATTCCCATTCTTCATTTTCATTGCTACCACCCCTACATTCGCTAGGGGGCACTCAATATTGTTTACCATACCTTTCCATTCATTGGCTCATTGTTTTCATCTCCTTTTTCATTGGTCAGTGTCCCCTACTCTGTTTGCGAGACCAGCAACCCCGCGCAGATTATGTGTGGGGATTGCGCCGGCAACACGCCGGCACTAACGTCTGGCATTTCAACCTTACAGGTAACTTTTGTGTACTCGTGTATTTGTTATTCTCATTAGTAGTATATGTATGGTACTTATTTCATGTTTATATATATATGGTATATTTTATATCGTAATGTATTTATAACTTTAGGATTATTGCGTTATTATTATCTATTTAATTTGGCAGATTATGTGTTGGGATTGCGCCGGCAACACGTCGGCACTAATGTCTGGTCTTCGACATTACAGCTAATAAAGACCTCCCCAGCAACAAACAAGTGTGTGTGTTTGTCTCTCTCACCCCACGAGCACAATCTGTCACAATGGCGTCATGAACAGGGTTGTGAGAGAGACATTTCACCCCACCCAACAGCTTTCACCCGATCGACCAGAACGTCCCTGTGGCTGTACTGAGGGCAGCCATTCATCCGTGGAGAACCCACCGGCCGGTCATCCGACCAAGACCTGGCTGCCACGTTCCACCTCACTGACCAACAGTCAGTGAACCGTCGACCGACAACTCCGCTTATGCTCACTGCCATGCAGCCCCAGGTGTATACCCAAGGGGCTGGTCAACGGTCAGTTTGAGCTTCTTCGCGCGTCATCGCTTCGTACGTCCAGCCATCGTTAAGCAGAGCTACACTTTTGAGAGCAGTCAACAAGGCTTCACCGTACAACCGCAAGTTATCACCTCGTCGTCGCTGTTCTCACCGAACAGGAACCTCGCAAGATACACGTGGTGAGACATTAATTACGTACGTTAAGCTTGATCCCTTATAGGCCTTACTTGATATACATGTATCCCTTTAACCTTACTGATTTACTTCCTTTGGTGATCAGTTGACATTCCTTTATTTCTTCTTTTCTATACGGCCGATTCTTCTTTTTTTTTTGCTTGTTTTTTTATTTATTTAATTAAGGTACCTCCGTTATGTTATGTGATGTTGATGTGGGCTTGTGAAATCCTCTCTTAATGCTAGCTACTTCAGAGAGAATTAAGCAAGTCTTCGTTTGCATTCTGTAACTGACTTAGTAAAGCATTAAGTGCGCATGCGTAAATAGTCACCTATTGCATGGTTTAACTTCGTTTCACTTTATTAACAATGAGCGGTTGCTCAGGAAAGTCCTTCTAAAGCCGGCTTACACTGAAGGAATTTTCTCAGCTGTTTCTCATTGTGAATATATCGATTAATTTAGTTGATTAAGTTCAACAGGTTACTTATCTCATATATATTTTCTAAATCATACAACTTCATGGTGTTTCAATGTATGTGAAAGTTTTTTTTAAATTTCTTTTTGCCATTATCTGTTGCATAACAGTGTTTCTTGATTGTATGCGACCTTGAATGATATTGACCTTGACATAATAGTCTTCAGGCAATCGATTGTCTAGAATGTAATACCTTTCATTTCGATTTGCATTTTTGTATCATCAGCTTTTAATCTATTTGGGGGCCTCCCTGGTGTAGTGGTTAGCGCACTAGACCGCAGATCAATAGGTCGTGGGTTCGAATCCGGGCTCGGGCACCTAATCTGGGGCATGTTTCATTCCTTCATCCTTCATCGTCTCGGGAGGTCCCTTGGCCCAATTTAGCCTGTATGTGCACAAAAGTGGCCTAAAACACCAACATTCCATTCCTTCTAATCTATTTGCATATAATAGTACAAATATCTAGTTGATAGTTAAATCGTTTGGGGTTATTGAAATTAGTTTAAAGACTTATTTTAGTTTATAGTTTGATTTTACTCGTTTGTAGTTTTGGCTTTGTTGTGAATAGGACAAGCCTCAAATTTGTTTGGTAATCGTCGTGGTTAATATTAGGTATTGGATAGCTAGTAGATAGATAGATAGTACTTTATTTACTACATGATTATTTTTTTTCTTACTTAAAACATTGTAAGGTTATTACTTGCATGTCCGAGTAAGCTACTTAAGCTATATTACTTAAGTTAGGTGGAGAGCAGGTTTACTTTATATCATTACCTTCCCATCATACATCACTCACCGTTATCATTCACCTATATCACTCACCTTTATCATTCATTTTATCATTAATGCATTTACATTACTTCCATTTGACACTGACTTTAGCAGTCTTGCGAGAATTGACCCGATATTATTATCTGTTGTGTTTTTTTTTGCATTAACTCGTATTACCCTTTTCAGATTGCTCGGAGACTTTAATCGTTCGGTAAAACGAGTTTGGTGTTTATCGTGCGTATGATTGACATTTTCTTGTAGATGGCTGATTGTTGATGTTGTACGACTGACGTCACCATTAGTTTCGCTGCCTTTGAATTGTATCTTCAATATTGCCAAATTGGTATGTGATTGTGAAGTAGTTTTGCTTCTGTGATTGGGTTACTTGTGTATAACCCCTGTGTTTCAAAATGTCGCGAGATGGGTCTGAATTGCCAGACTCACAGCAGTTTGACTTGAAGGAACACTTAGCCACATTGCCCCCTGGGTTATGCCACAAGAGGAAAGACTTTCGTTACTTAGAGAGTTTTTACCCTCCACAGACTTCGATAGGGGTGTGGAGATTGATCATAATGCTAGTCTCGATAGTGACGCTGATGTTAATGAGGGAAATCATCAACCTCATTTAGGACAAGCATCTCTTGTGTCCACTCCGGTCTTACCCCCCGTCAGGGATATTCGTTTACCAATATTCTCTGGGGATGGAGGGAAGGGGGAGTTGTCGTACTTCGAATGGAAATATGAGGTTCGTTGTCTCCTTGTTGAGAATCATCCCCAAACCATGGTATTGCAGGCCATACGTCGATCGTTGCGGGGCACTGCAGCCAAAATACTCCGGTACTTGGGCGAGTCAGTTACAACCAAAGCTATCTTTGCCAAGTTTGACTCTGTATTTGGCGTTGTTCTAACAACAGAACAATTATTTGAAGAATTCTATGCTTCAAAACAGCGGCCAGGTGAGAGTGTCTCCGCCTGGGGATGTAGACTCGAAAGAGTTACTTGCTCAAATCAGAGACCAGGGAGACTTGTCAGATGATGGAAGTGAACCCATGTTGAGAACTAAATTCTGGATGGGGTTAAAAGACCAGCATGTTAAAGAAGCCACTAGACATTATTTTGATGGGAAACAAAAGTATGACAATCTGTTTAAACAAGTTAGACAAGTAGAGCATGCATTCCAAACGTCTACACAGTCTAAAGCGCGTGTTAACCAGCAGAGCGTGTCAAATGATGAACTTTTGCGCAAAATGGAATTGCTTATGCAAAAGGTTGATGACATGGGTCAAAGACTAGTCTTTGGAAGTGGGAAAACAGTGTTCTGCAACTCCCAAATGCTCCAACCCGAGAAGAAAGCCTCCTTCAGTACGGTGTAAACGATGTGCTCGTTTTGGTCACCCAGAGGATAAATGTAGGGCCCGGTTTCACGTAGATGGCAGGCATTTAAACGAGAATGCACCCTCCCACAGGGGCGAGGTCGAGGGTGTTCAGGAAGCAGCCCCACGGTTTTGAAGTTCAAATCCAAAGCTAACCTAGTTGGTATGGCTAACGAGGTCCCAATGAGAGTGGCTGGCAAGGAGTGCACTGGGTTGATTGACACAGGATCACAGATAACCACTGTGGCCACAGGGTTTCTTAAAGACCACTTTCCTGACATAGAAATTGAATCTATTTCGTCCTTTTTAAATGTGGAAAGTGCTGGTGGTCATCAGCTTGGCTTTCAAGGTGTGGTAGAATTGGATTTGCAATTTACGGTGATTGACCAATCGGTGACTATTCCCACGCCTGTACTGGTTGTCGGAGACACCATGTACAATCGTTCTGTACCGGTCATTATCGGAACAAACGTCTTGCAATGTGTATCTGAATCGGACCTTCATTTAGCAGACATTGAAGATTCAACCAGTCGTTCATGGAAAGTGGCGACTCGTGCATTGCAGAATCGAAAATGCCTGGATACTCCTGAGTCCACTGTTGGGGAAGTTAAGTGCTGTAGGCAAGTACTTGTCCCGGGTAATTGCCAAGTGACTATCCATGGCATTGTTCGCGCTGGAGGAATCGGAAAGGTTCTCACGTTAAGTGAACAAGGGGATTACCAGTCTCTTCCCAATGGTGTCGTCTTGGTTCCATCTATTCAACACGTTGAGTCTTACTCGAAAGCGTCTACACGTGTTTCCATCCGAGTGCATAACCTGACGGGGCACGACATTACGATTCCTGCTAAATCTCAATTGTGTCAATTATCGCCTGTTGGCATGGTAAGTCAGCAGTGTAAGTCCGTGTCAGCACAGATGCAGACGACGACAACTGATATGAATCAGGATGCGCCCGAGCCCGCCTCTTTCCTGTCCAGATTTAACTTGGACACGATAGATCAGGAACATAGACAGAAACTATCGGACCTACTTACGAAAAGTAAGGACATATTTGCCCTGACTGACACTGACTTAGGTGGTGTGTCTACGGTAGAACATCCAATCAGACTGACTGACGAAACTCCCTTTAAGGAGAAGTATCGCAGGATACCCCCGCCCATGTATGAGGAGGTGAAACAACACCTTCAGGACATGCTTGACTGCGGCGTTATTCGACCCAGCAGTAGTCCATTTGCTTCACCTGTCGTTTTAGTTCGAAAGAAGGATGAGAGTCTGAGATTTTGTATAGATTACCGCAAACTGAACGCTCGGACTATCAAAGACGCTCACTCACTACCACGTATTGATGACACACTCGACGCCCTCTCTGGTGCTCGCTATTTTACATGTCTCGACCTCAAGTCTGGTTATTGGCAAGTACATGTTAAGGAGAGTGACAAAGAGAAGACCGCCTTTACGGCAGGACCTCTTGGCTTCTGGGAGTTTAATAGGGTCCCATATGGGCTAACGAACGCTCCGGCCACTTTTCAGCGGCTAATGGAGAGGTGTATGGGGGATATTCACTTGAAGGAATGTCTTTTGTATCTAGACGACATTATCGTCTTCTCCTCCACCATAGAGGAACATCTTGAGCGTCTTGAGAGTTTTCGAACGACTCAGACAATATGGTCTCAAACTGAAGCCCTCGAAATGCACGTTTCTTCAACCAAAGGTGAAATACCTAGGTCACGTGATATCCGCAGAAGGCGTACAAACTGACAGTGACAAAGCTTCCGCAGTAAAAGACTGGCCCAAACCTCAGAACGTCCAGGAGCTCCGAAAGTTCCTTGGCTTCACCGGGTTTTACCGTCGATTTGTAAAGGACTATGCCAAAATCTCACGGCCATTATATGACTTATTGAAGGGACAGACTGATGCGAAAACTGCGGTGAAGAAGGCTTGCCGTTTAGTTCGCTTTGACTGGAAAACCGCCCAAGATGATGCGTTCCGTGATTTAATTGACCGTCTCACTAGTACACCCATTTTAGCTTTTGCTAATTTTAAACTACCATTCAAATTGCATACTGATGCCAGCCTTTAAGGGTTGGGAGCCATTTTGTATCAGGAACAAAATGGCGTCGACAGAGTCATTGCTTACGCCAGTAGGGGTCTCTCACCTTCTGAGCGTAATTATCCAGCCCACAAACTGGAGTTTCTTGCGTTGAAATGGTCTGTATGTGATAAATTTAGGGATTATCTTCACGGCAGCCATTTTACTGCGTTTACAGACAACATCCCACTGACATATGTCTTGACCACCGCCCGGCTTGACGCCACAGGTCATCGCTGGCTCGCGGAACTCACCAACTTTGACTTTGACGTGAAGTATCGTTCTGGAAAGACTAATGTTGATGCCGATGCATTGTCCAGAATACCATGTACCCTTAACTCAGACGTAACAACCGCAATATGTCACACCCAGCACGTTCCAGGCGTGGAGACTATGCTCACGAATCCCACAGTGATAGATCAGTTGGGAGAAACCGCTCTGCCATCCATAGCGGCAGAAGAATGGGTCAAATGGCAGGCCGAAGATCCAGTTATTTCGGATGTCATTCATTATCTTACAGGAGAATCTGTTGAGTCGGACGATCCCGCGGTTAAGACGCTATTACGCTACGTGAAATCGTTGGTCTTTCGCCACGGTATATTGTTTAAGCGACGCTTAGTTAACGAAGAGGAAGTTCTTCAACTAATACTGCCAAGACGATTCCACCAGTTAGCTTTCAGAGGTGTGCACGACGAGGTCGGCCATTTAGGCCGAGACAGGACTGTCGACCTGCTTCAGGCTAGATTTTACTGGCCTGGCATGACCCGCGATGCTGACAATTATGTAAAAACCTGCACGACTTGTATCAAACGGAAATCGAAGGTCCAGACTGTTCCGTTGGTCAATGTAAAAACAACACGCCCACTAGAGTTGGTCTGTATGGATTATCTGTCCCTGGAAGAATCTAGAGGGAAGGTTAAGGACATTCTCGTTATTACCGATCATTTCACTCGCTACGCTACCGCGATTCCTACTAAAAACCAGACCGCTCAAACTACCGCAAACGCTCTCTTCAAGACGTTTATCACTAATTTCGGCTTTCCTGAACGGCTCCACAGTGATCAGGGGCGCAACTTTGAATCTCGCATTATCGCAGAATTGTGCCAACTTTGTAAAATCCACAAATCAAGAACGACTCCCTATCACCCTATGGGGAATGGGCAAGTCGAGAGGTTTAATTCAACATTGCTTGGCATGTTGGGTACCTTATCAAGCGATAAGAAAGCCAACTGGAAGGACTATGTCGCGCCACTTGCACATTCATACAATTGTACGAAGAATGACACTACAGGGTTCTCCCCATTCTTTCTTATGTTCGGGAGACAACCCCGTCTTGCCGTTGACATGACGCTCGGTGTCACGGAGGACGTAAATGAACGTACGGAAACTTACCTTATATGTAAGTCTGTCTTTCAGTCGCTTGACATATGTGTCAAGCGACTGAAAGACAGACTGAACTACGCATACCGAGTTGCGGCGACTCAAATTGAGGCGCGACAAAGTCGACAAAAACATGGGTATGACGATAGTCATGTACTGACAAACGCATCAGTAACAACAGGAGACAGAGTGCTTGTCAAGCAGACTGGTTTTGAAGGCCCTCATAAACTGGCGAATCGCTAGTCTGATGAGGTCTACAAAGTTATCAGCCAGCCCAATGACACCATTCCGGTGTACAAAGTGATGAAGGAAGATAGAACAGGAAACGCCAGGGTAGTGCATAGGAATCTCCTACTTCCGGTTGGGTTGCTGGACTTTGGGCCACCATCTGACGCGCTCGACCCTGTTATCCCGCGTCGTAGGTTGCGGCCGCGTCAGAAAGATGCAATTACGGCCGACACACACTCCTCCGGGGACGATAGTGATGTTTGTCTTCAATATGTGTCTCATCCTAACGTGTCTCGAAATAATGCACGTCTCAACCACACGGGCGCCATACCCGATGAGAACCCCAGTTTGGAGGCTTCTGGTTCCTTCCATAGTGACCAGCCTCCCGAACCGGCGGTAGAACGTCATCATGACGTCGAGGAACCTGTGCCGCCGGATATTGCGCGCAGCGAGGTGTTGCTACGTCAGTCTGGGCGCGAACGTCGTCCACCAACATGGTCTGCTGCTGGAGACTCCCAGGAACCAGCGCCGCCTGATAGGGTGCAGGATGGGACGTTGCCACGTCGGTCAGGACGCGAACGCCGTCCTCCTGCCTGGTTTACCTCAGGGAATTTGGTAGTCTCCCAAGCGGCCAGTATTGCTGCGAATACTTCAGATTCGTTCACACACGATGTGGAAATATTTGTTTGATGTCTTACTATGTGTTTACTTTGCGTGAACCGTATATCGAATTGCAGGCATTACTGATGCCAAGAAATGTGTGATTGATTGCATTACAGATGCTGTGTGAATGCTGGAAGTGGTATGAATAAATTGAATATTTAACTTGCTTGTGTATGTTTCATGTTTAGGAAGTTAACGTGTGTATGTATCATAACTTCCGAAGAGACAAGTGTATAGGATCACATAAATGCTCTGATTTGTTTGCTTGCTTGCAACATGTCAAGGGATGACATGATTTTAACCCAGGGGGCAATGTGGCAGTTTTTTTCATTCTTCATTTTCCCTTCACAAACCCATTCTTATTCTGTATTTTAGTTGTATTCCCATTCTTCATTTTCATTGCTACCACCCCTACATTCGCTAGGGGGCACTCAATATTGTTTACCATACCTTTCCATTCATTGGCTCATTGTTTTCATCTCCTTTTTCATTGGTCAGTGTCCCCTACTCTGTTTGCGAGACCAGCAACACGCCGGCACTAACGTCTGGCATTTCAACCTTACAGGTAACTTTTGTGTACTCGTGTGTTTGTTATTCTCATTAGTAGTATATGTATGGTACTTATTTCATGTTTATATATATATGGTATATTTTATATCGTAATGTATTTATAACTTTAGGATTATTGCGTTATTATTATCTATTTAATTTGGCAGATTATGTGTTGGGATTGCGCCGGCAACACGTCGGCACTAATGTTTGGTCTTCGACATTACAGCTAATAAAGACCTCCCCAGCAACAAACAAGTGTGTGTGTTTGTCTCTCTCACCCCACGAGCACAATCTGTCACACACAGACTCAACAGGATTCACTGGCGCTGGTATCTTAACATTACGTTACTATGGCGTCTGTTATGGCATCCATGTCTGGTTACTTGGCCCTCCTGGTAATCTGGATACTCCTGATTGGGTTTGACCCGCTGGAGGGCCAGAGCGTGGGGTGCGACCCGGTTAACTGCGCCCTCCCCGGGTGTTACTGCCAGTACGACGTCCCGCCCGTGGAAAACCCGCCTCAGGTTGTCCTCTTTACCTATGCGGGGACTGTGGCAGACAGACAGAGGGAGACCATGAAGGAGCTGTTCCCGGACTCCGTGAAGAACCCAAACGGATGTCCTGTCGGCATCACGCTCTTCGTCGTTGGTTCATTCTCCGACGACTGCGCCGTGCACCGGATGTACGTCAGAGGTCACGAGGTCGCGCTGGGCGGGATGAATGTCACTGGGCTGGTGCCACCTAGCGACTGGTACGCCGCCATCGGTGGACAACGGAGCCACCTGGTGGAGAACGCGTACATCGGTGAGAACCACATCGTCGGTATGCGTGCGCAGAAGCAGAAACCGGGAGGGGACCCGCAGTTGCAGATGTTATACAGCAGCGGGTTCACGTACGACTCGTCGTTATCCGCCGGTCCCCATGACAACTCCACTTCCGACGTCTACCCCTGGCCCTTCACCCTGGATACCAGCTTCCGGGACTTGGGCTTCAGATGTCGGACCGGGAAGCAAGAGCGATGCCCGTATGACACGTATCCGGGCTTCTGGGAAATACCAGCCACTTCGCTGATTGGCCCCAGCCGCTCATGCGCTGTCCTGGATGATTGCATCGTGCAAATGAGCGGCGACCAAGTTGCCAACTTCCTGTTTCAGCAGTTCATGACCTTCTATAGAGGTACACGCGCGCCAATGCAGATTAATATCTTTTCCAAGACGCTGGAGAACCAGAAAGCTAAGGACGGAATTAAGTCCTTCCTGAAGAGGGTGACGGAGTTGGAAGATGTCTGGATCATCACCATGCAAGAGCTCCTGGCCTATATGGCGGATCCCACCTCCAAGCGGACCATCCCACCGGCCTGGGACTGCGAGGAGAAGCGAGTTTACAACAAGAAGTGTGATCCGAACTACAACAGGACCCTTACGAAGGCGTCTCTGCGTGACGTCATGGATGTAGAGACCATTTGGATCTGGCAGACGGCGATCCTGATTGGTCTCTACATCTTCATCATCCGGTACGACCGCATGCAGCGCGCGCAGGGCAATTGCTCGTGAGAACAACATCCGGTGAGACCGCATGCAGCGCGCGCAGGGCCAACACTCGGTTCTGGCCTTAGGTATGTTTTATAATTTAGATCCTCGAGTATCGTAACTGTTTATTTGATCATTATTAATAAATAAAGAGGCAATCGCCATTGGTAGATGACCTGTATTGAGCTTGAAAATAAATATCAACATGCAATATATTCAACCTTATTTAACAAAGATACAATAGTCAGGTTTCTAAATGGCAGGTGTGTATGAGCATTTCTTTCTACCCCAGGAATAATTCTGACAGCCCTCTTTCGCAACACAAAAAGCGACCATAAACATGAATGCATAATAATTTTCCTTTATTTATCAATATTTTACACTATTTGGAGTGTACTAATATTTCCTAATGAAGACTAATTATTTAGCGGCTATGCCAGCAACAAATTAGTTCTATCGTGCTCCGGAACTCAACCCTGAAAGACAGCAACAGACTCCCAGCACGGTGGTGCCCCACAGCGTAGCCAAAGGGTGTAACATAACACTGTATGTTATATTACACTCTTTAGCATAGCCCCTAGCGGAGATTGACGAATGCAAAGCCTGGATAACAGAATAAACAGGATTGCCACGCGTGCGTTATGATGAATGTAAGGCGGTTACTCCATAGTTTGTTACGCCATGTGTATATATATATATATATAACCCTATAGACTGGTGGATTATAAATATAAAGATATAGGATTATAAATTTGATTCATAATATGATTACATGTCCCGCCACACCCAACACACTTTATTGTCTTGAGAACGTGTGCGTGCATGATTAAATAATAAGATCAATAGCTAAAAATCACAATTGGATATTGGTATAATGTTTGGCGAATGTGGTTTAATAAATCTTATTATAAGGGTGCCTAATACGTAACGCTAATTAAGTGCAAATGGTTGTCTCTGCAAGAATCCACATGACAGTATTGTTTGTAGTCAACTGAAAACTGCAATCTACTCATACCTTTGTCACACTGGGTACCCCACCCCCCCACCCCCCCGCCCCAGTCTTACGATGCAAAATCCACTGAATTGTTCTCTCACGACATTATTTTTCTGTAATGCGTTTGAGTCATATTGCAGAACTCTGCAAGTTAAAATCTAAGGAACACGACATTACCGAATAATAATGGAGTCCGAGGGCGAAGACATCTGGTAATGTAATGTTCCGAAGACATTAACTTATGTAAAATCCACGTCCTTATGACATCCTTAAGACACATTACATTACAGCAAAATAATGTTGTGACAGAACAATAGAGTGACGTCACTAGTTAATTTCAAAAAATAGTAATTGTTGTGCATGAAACTGCGATTATCACATTTACTGTGTGGGTCAATCAAATTATTGGGAAACATTAAGCTCGAACTTGTTCCTTCTGGTGTATAATTATGTATTATAAAGCCTGTTTCTTATTGTGACATAAACATAGGGGAACAGGGGGCAAAATGACCCATCGGGGTCAAATGGTCCACCACAATATCGCGCACTTGCGGTGCTGCCACCTGTATTGAAGCGTTTTATATCTATTCCTGTTTGTTACGTGTTACCTTAACAAATCTACATGGGCGCTGAAGCAGACAGCTGACCTTCGTTACCGAAGTAAAAGATTCTGGGCTGTTTCCATCTATGGTAAACAATGGAAGAAAGTAGAGCTCAGTGGATACTAGCTTGGGGGAAAATTTTGATAAATTAACACGATCAAAGAAAAGTCCAAGTAAAGCCCCAAACGTAATTCAGATGCGGAATATACTGCGCCACATTTTCATACACCGGTCAAATGTTAAGGTTACTAACAGGGGCAAAATGACCCACGCTGCTTGGGGCAAAATGACCCAGTGGGCCGTTTTACCCACATCCAATTTAATATGTATACTCTAACAGAAACGATTATCTTTAGCAAACTGGATGATCTGTCCACTGAATCGGAACATCTTTGATGATCATGAATATGCTTGAAGAAGAAAACGATGTGCGTCACAGGGAGCTTGAAGAAGGGAGAGTTGTGCGCCCCAGGGAGCTGGAAGCGTTGATTGAGGCAGAGCCAGGCGGCACGCGACATAGTGTCTCCATTCGATACATACAGCTCGTCAGGATAAAATGCAGATGGGAAGGGGCGGGGGGGGGGGGGCACTATTATACAAATCTGGTGGGGGGGGGGGGGGTTCCGCGAATGCCTTGATGCCTGAGAGAGCGGATATTTGTGATGAAAAAGATACCCCTATAGAGCGGACATATATGATGAAAAAGATACCCATATAGAGCGAACATTTGTGATAAAGTTATCAATTTAGAGCGAATATTTTAAAACTTGCTTTGAAAATGTGCGTTCATAGAGCGGATAGGGGGATATGCTGGACAGAGAGCCGGTAAATGGTATAAATTATATACATTTCCGCCCTAAAAAGGGGGGCCCCCCTTGGATCCGCCCCTGCCCCGGGTCTGTTCAACAGTAGGACTTCGCATGAAAGCTGAGTTCCGCGCCTCAGATGGCCTAAATTTTGCACTGGAAAATGGCAAAAAGTTGGGAAAAGGGGTGTACCCCCGCCCAATCCGCCTCTGCTGACGTAAACGTTTTTTGGAATTCCTGTGTGTGATCCTTCTGGGTCAAACTGTTCCAGAGAGTTAGAAGTTTGCCTTCTTAGGCTGTTCAGTTCACTCATTAACATGCTGAAATAATGTGCGGACCATTTTGCCCCATTAGGGGGGCAAAATGGCCCACTGTGACATAAAACATGTTTTGTGTGCTAGTAAAAATTTTGTTCGTGTCACTCGCATGTATCCTAGCTATGTTATTCACAATACTGCTGTTGTCAGTTTACCAAAATTTGGCTCTTTTTATAGCACTGCTTGTCCTCCAAAAAATACAAAGAAAGTTAAGGTGGTCATTTTGCCCCATGTTCCCCTACGTGTAAGCCAAATCTTCAGTCTAGTTTCCTAGTCATAGGAAAAATGTATCACATTTGACAATATTGGTGTGCGGAATCTGGCAATATCTCATCCTTCGTGATGGTACCAACGAAGCTTCGTCTTTTTGTTTTGTTGTTGAAATATCTCGCCAAGGATTCACCAAAGACTGCGCAGGCAAACCTCGTTGTGTTTACTGGGATGCCAACCGTGACGAAATCGTGTCCTGTAGGTTACTCTAGGTGAATGGGCGAATAGCTGGGGATTTCCTTTTATGCGTTGTATTTTGAATGAATTTAATGACATTTCAAGCAGACCTCGTTTTGCCACATTTTACCCGAGCGCTTTCATAATTTGAAATAATTGGGGGTGGGAGGGGGGGGGGGTATGCTTTTCATTGCACCGGGAAACCGTCGTGATCGACAATTTACATCATGTATCCACCCCTTCCATTGTATGCAGGGCATTTAATTCATCGTTACCTGGGAATAAATGCATTCTTCGTTTACCCCCCCCCCCCCCCACCCCATATACTGTTCTAGTAACCGTTTCTGCCATTATTCGGGGTTGGTTAGTTTATATGGTTCGGTTTATATATCAAAACCGGTGACTTGCGCGCGGACCTATACGTTCAACCAATCAACCAGACGTATAATTCTGGTTTATAGCGATCAGCTGTCTAAGCGGCTTATATATACGTAGAGAGGCATACAAGAGCGCAATATATCGCTTAAAAAGAAAAATCGACTCGCGGAAACATCTGTCATATAAAACTTCAGAATCGCCAACACCAATTTCTGAAAGCGAATCTAACATTCTTCAGTGGTTGTAATACTTGTACCATTATAGGTGACGCTCTTAAATATGAAAGAGAATCGTCCACTTTCCTCATTCCACCTGTTAACACAATGGACGGGGCGGTGGAACGTTGAGAAGAGGAGTCATACACCATTGCCGCTGGCACATCCGGGACCCACCCTCTCAAACCGGGCCTGATTGTTATCTGAGTTTTCACTGGTTCTGTTGAAAACCATTTCTGACATATTTTAGGATTGACGCTTACATTTTACTACATACTACTCCCAATAATGCAAGCTGCGTCATAGAAGGGTCTCAATGGTTGTATACATAGGGTTTCTGGGTGTGTGTGTGTGACAGCCGCGGTGGTTGGGGGGGGGGGGGGGGGGGTAAGACTGACTGAGTCGCAAATGCGGTAGATAAGCATACACGACGGGACAGGAGGTGTAATAAGGAGTAGCTGAATCTAATGTTACAACTGTGCGGTGGTGGTGGCCAGGGAGTGGTGAGTTGGGGGTGGTGGCCCCTGGGGTGGGGATCCTGGGGTGGGTATATCCGCCCCCACTCCCCTCCCGGGTGGGTGGTTGGTAAACCTCCACTGCTGTCGGCCCGGGCCTGTACCTTGTAGCATGGTCGTCGTGGACCCTGTGTGAGGGAGTGGGTAGGGTAGACGAATGAGACAGCCCCGATGAGACCATAACAGTAAATCTACGTTACATGTACCATGCAGTACATCCTGGTCGCTACGGATCGAATAAATAAATCATTTATTTTTGTGACCATCACACCCAAAAATGCCCCCCCCCCCTTCACCCCACCCACCCATCCAAACAGACACTTCATTTTATTTCTTTCAAACATGAGTCAGACCCTACAGGGCTTGCTGGCTTTGACTGTCTCCGGGGACTGTACATTTCTTTTGTGCTATACGAACTACAAGTTCGGCTCCGTTATTTTCGAATGTACGGGCCCAGCTCTCGTTCATACATCACTACGCACAGGTGATATTAAACAACGCAGAAATCTCGTACATGATCCCTACGCCTCTATCCATCCATCCCCTCCATGGTTTTGGGGTTCGAGTGATCTTCAGACACGGCTTAATTGTACCACCTACAAGCGTCCAAGCACGAACTGGCCTCCATGCAGTCACACACGACCGCCGCTTCTGAAGCGTCACGCGCTCCTCAAGTGTATAGTGGGCTTATTAAGAGCTCCTCAAACGTGTGGGGAGACGCCAGAAGATCACGTGACGACGGTGACATTAGGGACAGGGCTAAACTAGCCTCCCCCCCCCCTCACACTCTCATATACCAACACGTAAACGCGACGTTTGTTAAGGGTCCATTCCAGAGTGATAGCTTTATTATCCAATAAAGAACGTTTGAGACCCAGTCTTTTGATCTGTTTAAATAAGTCCTTAAGTTTTTTGTCCTTTATAATGAGGTGAAAGGAGTTTCAACAGTCTAGTGAGTAAGAGATGAAAAATTGGGGTCCCTTTGCCCCCAAACGTCCGAAGAGTTGTACTTCACTATATATTGAATTTATCAGTTATTCTGAAACATATACTTTTGCTTGTTAGAGGTGAGGGCCTATGAGTTTATTATTCCCATATGGTCTTCTTTCGCCCTGTCTTCTCGCGAAACTCGCGCTGAAACATACCGAAGTGGAAGCGCGCCTTTCAAGTTTGTATACTAGCTTAGACTTACCTAACTTACAGGTAAAGTAAACGACGCAATAAATGTCACACACTTATAAATCAAGTACTCTTTTCACATCCGCTAAGAATAAATGACCTCTGACCACTGTAATGCCGACACATGTATAGCCTATGAGGTAAACTTGTGTACACATCATATTCACCGAACAGGCAGCGATAGTTTACACTGATCGATAGGATCGACAGCATGATATACAGTGCTAAAGTCGATATCGACAGCAAATATGCACTGGCCAAAATCATTTGGAAAATTACATCGTAAGTCAAAAGTCGAATGTCCGCTTGAAACTTGGAAAGGCCCATGCTTCACATTGCAGTTTAACTAATTAAAATTACCCGACACTGCCAAACTAAGTCTAAGATGGTAGTGTGACATAGTTTGGCAGTGTGTTAGACTGACATCAATTAGTATATTATTTTGTACTACCGCAGGACTACCGCCTATTTAATCCACACTGCCACAAGCCCTCCCCCCCCCCCCCCCATTGCCTAGTTATTCCACACTGCCACAAGCCCCACCCCCCATTGCCTAGTTATTCCACACTGCCACAAGCCCCCCCCCCCACACACCGCCTAGTTATTCCACACTGCCACAAGCCCCCCCCCCCCATTGCCTAGTTATTCCACACTACCACAAGCCCCCCCCCACACCGCCTAGTTATTCCACACTGCCACAAGCCCCCCCCCATTGCCTAGTTATTCCACACTGCTACAAGCATCCCCCCCATTGCCGAGTTATTCCACACTGCCACAAGCCCCCCCCCCATTGCCTAGTTATTCCACACTGCCACAAGCCCCCCCCTCCCATTGCCGAGTTATTCCACACTGCTACAAGCATCCCCCCCATTGCCGAGTTATTCCACACTGCCACAAGCCCCCCCCCCCATTGCCTAGTTATTCCACACTGCCACAAGCCCCCCCCCCATTGCCGAGTTATTCCACACTGCCACAAGCCTCCCCCCCCCATTGCCGAGTTATTCCACACTGCCACAAGCCCCCCCCCCCCACACCGCCTAGTTATTCCACACTGCCACAAGCCCCCCCCCATTGCCGAGTTATTCCACACTGTCACAAGCCTCCCCCGCCCCCATTGCCTAGTTATTCCACACTGCCACAAACCTCCCCCCCCCATTGCCGAGTTATTCCACACTGCCACAAGCCCCCCCCCCCCCAAATGCCGAGTTATTCCACACTGCCACAAGCCCCCCCCCCCACACCGCCTAGTTATTCCACACTGCCACAAGCCCCCCCCCCATTGCCGAGTTATTCCACACTGCCACAAGCCTCCCCCCCCCCCCATTGCCTAGTTATTCCACACTGCCACAAGCCTCCCCCCCCCCATTGCCGAGTTATTCCACACTGCCACAAGCCCCCCCCCCATTTTGCCGAGTTATTCCACACTGCCACAAGCCCCCCCCCCCATTGCCTAGTTATTCCACACTGCCACAAGCCCCCCCCACCATTGCCTAGTTATTCCACACTGCTACAAGCATCTCCCCCATTGCCGAGTTATTCCACACTACCACAAGCCCCCCCCCCCCCCATTGCCTAGTTATTCCACACTGCCACAAGCCCCCCCCCCCACACCGCCTAGTTATTCCACACTGCCACAAGCCCCCCCCCCACACCGCCTAGTTATTCCACACTGCCACAAGACCCCCCCCCATTTTGCCGAGTTATTCCACACTGCCACAAGCCCCCCCCCCATTGCCTAGTTATTCCACACTACCACAAGCCCCCCCCCCATTGCCTAGTTATTCCACACTGCCACAAGCCCCCCCCCCCCCCCACACCGCCTAGTTATTCCACACTGCCACAAGCCTATCTCGGCCCAGGCCCGGTGGATAAAAGACACCAAGCGCCTCGGGCCAAATGGGAAGTTCCCTTTGGCCTAATGCGTAAGGTGCTCGCTCTGGATGCGAAGGTTGATGGTTCGAATCCCGCCAGGGGCGGGGGTAGAACTTTCGGCGTCCATTCGGGCCTGGGACCAGAAATACTACACTACCACAAGCCCCCACCCCCCACACTGCCAACTGATTCCAAACTACAACAAGCCCCCCTCCCCCCGCCAGCCATTGCCAAGTTATTTCATTCGGCGATAATATCCCAAACGACTCCACTCCACCATAATCTAATGCAATATCTAATGTAACACCACAACACCACAGTCCAACAGAAACGTGGATGTGACTTAAGCGACGTAGTCCTAATAGGATCGCGGACACTACCACGCACATCTCATCTCCCCACGGCGTCTTAGAAATCTCTTTCACGTTGTTTTTTCGCGGCGGCCTTTCCCATTTTAGGTGGCACTTTTGGCCATACACTGCTCAGCCTTAGCTCAACCACTCTGTATACGTGAAAAGACATTCAAGCGAAGAAATGGTTTATGTGAAAGAAACTCGCATTTATGTGTTCAAAATGTAACCAAAACTACAAAACGAATGTGAATCATTTTTATTTTTTTGAATTAAAATATGAAATAATTCAGTCGAATCATTGCTATCGATGTCCATATAAATAGAAAAAAAATCAACAATACAATATCTAAAGTAGCATTTTCATCAAAACTACCCGTTAATGTTATTGGGGAGCACTATTAAAATTATTTAACAGTTCCCATATATATATATCTTTATTCGTACTCGAAGTACACTTTCCACTGATGACAGTCACAGAAAAAAGAACAAAAAGAAATTCAGATTGAATTGAAAAACAAAAAAACAAAAAAAACAAAAATCGGTTTAGGTCTGTGTTACTCAGTGCATAAATGCTCGATAATATCCGTTATGCTATCATTGTCGTCAGAACCTGTATTTTGTGCCCTTAATTGCAAAAATTAATTGCAAATATGACGCGTTAAAACATCAAGAAACGCGGCGATCATGCAAGGTTTCGGGACGTAAATGTAGGTTCCCTTTTGAACAGCTGGTAAGCAGTACGCATGAGACGGCCAGTCATGCTATTTCTTTTGTGGAAAACTCTGTAACCCAACATCGCAGGCTACACTATTCCAGATACCTTTAATTCAACACATCTAACACCTACAAGTTACCTCCATTCTCAGAAATGTCAATTTATGTGAATATCTACATAAACCCGTCATCTGTCTATAGTTAGTATGATCAACAATTAAACCGGAGCCTTTAGCTATGTCAGTTGGCACGAATCTTACGGCTCTGATCGCTCACAGTGGATGCCCCGAGTTCGTTCAGAATTCGATCGTGACTGAAACGTGCACCACATTTCTAACTCTAAGCCATATAGTTTACCACATCACCCAGATTACTTCAATATTGGCTATTCTAAAAGTTTATTATATAAATTTTAAGAATTAATTTACACAAAAAGCTTTTTAGACCTTTAAGCTTTGCAGAAACGATGCAAACCGTCTGAAAGTCATAAAGTGTGACAAATCCTGAGCATGCCTTCGTCATCGTTTCTTCTCTTCGCGCTTCATGCGGTCGTATCTGACTATGAATATATAGAGCAGAATCAGAATGACAGTCTGCCAGATCCAGATAGTTTCCGTGTCCATGACATCCCTCAGCGACACCGACTGGCTAGTCTCGTTCAAAACCGACTCGCACATCATGCCATACGACCGCTTCTCAGCGTCGAACACCCCGGAGTCGCCGACATGCTTCCAGTCGGACGGGTCGGCCATCCAGGCGAGGGTCGCCCGAGAGGTCACGATCCATACGTCTTCGTAGTCCATCAGGTGGTCGAGGTAGGCTCGGAGGCCATCTCTGGTCCTCTTGCTCTCCAGACTCTGTCCGGAGAGGTTGATCTGGAGCGGAACTCGACTTCCCTTACGACGGGTCTGGAATTGTCGGACGAGGAAGTCGGCGATCTGGGAGCTGTCCTTCCCCTGGATGCAGTTATCCAGGTGCTCACACAGCATATCGCCCTCTCCCATCATCCACGTCTCCGGAATCTCCCACAGGCCCGGGTAGGTATTGGACGGACACTGGTCCGGGTCCGATTGCTGACATTCGAAGCCGAGAGAAGAGAAATTGCGATCGAGAGTGAAGGGCCACGGGTACATGGCGTCACTGGCAGTGCTGGAGTCCGAGGGACCCGCGCGAAGTGAGGAATCGTATTTAAGCCCGTTCAGCCGTAACTCTTGGAACTGCGCGTCGCCACCGGGGGCGTGGTCCTGCGCGCGCATCCCGACGATGTGGCTGATCGGGATGGAGGCGTTCTTGGAGAGGTAATCCCGCTGCTCGGGGATCGTGGCGTTCCAGTCGATTCCGGAGCCCAGGTCGGCTATGTTCATGCCGGCCAGAGCGATCTCATGGCCTCGCGCGTACAACATGTGGACCGCACAGGCCTTCGAATTGGTGCCCACCACGAAGATGGTGATGGCGATGGAGTGACCATTGGGGTTCTTGTAGGAGGAGGGAAATGTGTCCTTGATCAGGGAGCGTATTTCGTCGCTCACGGGGCCCGTGTAGGTGAACTGCACCATCTGGGGTGGCCGCTCGACGGGCCACGTGTCGTACTGACAGTAGCAGCTGGGCAGGCTGCACTTCTCGTCACAGTTACCCACCTGACCATCGGACGGCATGGCAACCATCATCACCAAGGCAACGACAGATAACACTAAGATACTGTGATCACGGGATCTGAAGAGCGATGGTCTCGGTGGAGCCATATTTTAAAGCACACTTTAGTATCCTTTTATTCTTCTGTGCTATGATGACTAATATCATATTGTTGGGATGCTTCCATTAACTCTTTTCTGTCCAGTGGATCTCGCGCTTTCCCTTCTTTGAAGATGCAGGGCGCTACGGCTCTATACGGTCCCGGAGTCAGCCCGGGAAGTGACGTGTTCTTTCGGACATGCCACTTAAAATGTCGCGCACTCTATTGGTTCATACGAGCTTGGCACGCCACACTGTTTTTTCAGAAGAAACTTGAGAAGATATTACAAAGAAAGAAGGCCCAAATAGGAAGTGTGGCATGACAGCCTTTACAAATTCCAAGTTGAAAAACCCGCACTGTATGGCCTACCAAAGATATATAAACTGAGTAAACTCTCATTTCAAATAACGCAACTGCTAAGTAGTCGCACACTGGGAAGAATTCAGCGATACAGATCATGATCGACTTAAGGACATTCATCATATAAATATGATATCAATATTAAGGACACTTTTCTCTATTACGTCTGTTGCCTGTGACCTGAGATAATCCATCATTTCCCAAATCATGAGATTAGTAATACCACGCTTTATAAATGATTTTAATTCTTGCGTTCATTAATTAAAGCGGGTGTCCAACCTAATTTAATCGCGATCTGCACCGAAAGTTCACATCTTGAAATTAAATTGGCGAGTGTTAACGCTTCGTTTCGGCCGACTGGTAAGGAGAACAAAATTAAGGCAACCCGCCCCCAGGAATGTCAAGCAGAGCGCCATTTTGCCGGGAGCAGTGACGCGTATTGTGACTATTCATGTGGCAACGCCTTATGTTATCACTCGCGGACAGAGAGATCAGGGCCGCGATTTACAGATGAACAGCGGCAGTTCCAAGCCGCGCAGTAGACCATGATCTTAGTGTTTCATGGAAAAGTACCATCCAAACAAATTGATATACGTGTTGCGACAATTGATTTCGCAACAATGCCATGATTGGAGTTAGAACCGCAGCTCCAAAAAGGGCTGCCGCCTGGGTAGGCGGCGAAATCGTGCCCGGCGGTCACTTCTAAATTTTATTGTGAGCTATAGATAGGACGAAAAATTCTGTAATTTGGAGGAAAGACAATTGAGTATTATATGAATCTGTAAATCAGCGTTAGTGGCCAGGCTGGCGGTTCCCTTTAATACGACATTGGCGTTCCATAAACTTGCCGCTCTGGCTTGTTATAAATCACGCAGCCGTGACATGCATGGCTGAGCCTCTTTGAGCCGACGTCACCCAGCGTGACACCCCCCCCCCCCTCGCTCCGCTCCCCTCCCCACCGCCGCCACAAAAACACACACAAGCACACCATATTCGTGAAGCGACTCACAAGTAGGGCCCCTGAGGTGGGGTAGCCATGTCGTGTGTCGATTTTAAGAAAAGGTCCATGTCGCGTGTCGATTTTAAGCAAAGTTCCATGTCGCGTGTCGATAAGAAAAGGTCCATGTCGCGTGTCGATTTTAAGAAAAGTTCCATGTCGCGTGTCGCTAAGTCTTATGTCGCATGTCGATTCTAAGACAACCCCAATGTCGCGTTGTCGATTTTAATAATCGCCGTGTCGCTGTGTCGAAAAAGCCCCTCTGGGGCCCTACAAGTGTAAGTTGTATGACGGTGGTGGCTAGTGTGTGAGTGGGTGACGGAGCGGTCAGTGGACACTAGACTTGTTGAGGACTCTTGCAGGCGTGACAAGGTTGAAGTGCAGCTAACTTTTAAAGTTGTCGGACTACATGATCACACGTTTTATTACATAAAATGAAAAATCGCATAAAAAAATCACAAGGTTGATGTCATGTCAGGTTATAAGTGCGTCATTAAAGTATGTGCCAATCCTTGGGGAATGGACATATGTGCGTCTAGCCGGCGTGCAGTAGGCCTAATCATGACGTGTTGTCATGCTATCACATAGTAATGCGCCGCGGATGTAGCTATTTGAAGCTTTGCTTTGAATTAAATGGTGACTATACCAGCTTAAATTGTAAGCCATGTCCAAGAAATAGTTACTTTAGCCGCCTTCACCCGCAAGCTGTCTTAACAGCATGGTTGGGAAGATATTTTCATCGCACTGAATCGGGTAAAGGACAGGTTACCACACTAAAGATGATACCCGTCTTCTACAATTTATTCATCGGTTCTTCACCGAGAAAAATCGTTTTACAAGATCCCCATCTTACAGACTATCCGTGTATTCGACTGTACAGTTTTGCGAGAACGTACGTACAAATTTGTATTCGACTGGACGCGGAAGTGGCGCGTTGTGAGAACCATTTATTTTAAAGTTGCATGTGGAGTTGTTTCGCTGTTTTTGAATGCCAAATTTGCGTATAAGAACACAAACCTAAGGCCTTAAGGTTCATAACAGACAATAAACACCTACCATATCGCTCACCAATTATCCGCCAATGAGCAAAACATTTCAAATTCATGAATTGTCCGCCACAAAAATGAAAAAAAAAAAAGCTGATTTGAAACGTCATAAACGTGTATACACAAGTCGTTTACCGGTGCCACCGACAGGGGGCCCAAGCGCTAAATTATATGAGACAATAGAAGCGTCCGGAGCGCCACTTTTTCTTCGGCGGTGGCCGTTGACACTGCTTGTGGTCAAAGGTAACATTTCCTGTTTATGTTTATTTTGGTACAGCCGTTGCAACGTTCAGCTCCGCATGTAACTTTATGGGAAAAACTATCCTATCAGCCTAAAAATAATCTTGCTTACATTTCAGCAAAATAGCCCCCTCCCACCCACCCTGATAATCAAATGATCCACCCTATGCAGGCCAATGCTAGATACAACCACAAGGCAGCCATCATGCTTCACGCGAACAAAGTTACATTCCGGTGGTCGCAGTTACATTCGAATGTTTAGACCTTTGCGCAGATTAAGTTGTAAGGACATATTTGGGTCAGTCGAATACGCGGATACACAACTCCTCAGTCGGCCTTACGCCATCGTCATCTGCGCGAAAGTGTTGTGTTTTCTTATCTGTAACCTGTTCGGACGAGATGATTTGGCGCGAAAATGTCATTATGATTGCCCAAATATGTGGGGTGTTACTCAGTTACTCAGCACATAGGTTCAAAGGTCAAGGTCATGACATGAACGAAAATAAACATCCACTTGCAAGAACCGTGCTATTCGCTTATTATTTGCCGTAGAGAGATGCGACTCTGGCTTGCTCAGCCCCAAACTGATCAAACGCATTCGAATAACTCATACGTCACACACACGGCACATGGCTTTTCGTAGCCTGGTTCTGCGACCCCAACTTCGCTTGTATACTTGTACCAGCCAGTGGCGGATCTAGGGGGGGGGGGGGGGTTAGGGGGGAACATACAACATACATGTTAACATGCATGTTAAAGTCCTCAGTTTTTAGCGAGCAACCCCACCCCCCCTTGGGAATCTGAACATACACTGTTAAAGTCGGGTTCTCCGAGCACGCCATGATTTTGGAAAAGGCCAATCTAGGCCTATATCATGTATCCGCCCCTTCCATTGTATGCGTGGAGTTCTCCATTTAATTTATCGTGATGTGGGAAGAAAGAAATTTGTTCTTCGTTGTTTGGGAATACGACCCCCCCCCTCCCCTCCCTTGCCCCCCCCCTTATTTTAGCAATGATGAGTATATGGCAGAATGCATTAGCACGTGAACACACGCAGAAAGTCGTTGATGATTTTTTACATAAGCTCTAATTTGGGCCTATTTGCTCGAAATGACGCCCTCTCATGCCGTATCAGTGTATTGTTAGTAAAGATATTGCTTCTATGCAGCACAGCGCAATCTCCTTGCGCTTTACAAGTTTTAAGGCTTCACCACCAGTCTTCGCGCAACTTCAGCGCAACGTAAGGTGTTAGCTGGGAAGGCAGCCAATCAAATCGTCTCTTTTAGTGCCATGCAAAATGTTCCATCTGTCCTTACGACAGGCCACTTCATCACTCACAGGCTCGCACTAAAGTGGCAGCAGACACCAGCTTTCTTGCCGGTGAAATGGTCTTGATGCTGGAGCACGTTATGACCTCAAATCCTAATGTTGTCTTAAAATATATCCCATGACTGTCATTGTCTGAGGCAGAGTTCAGAATAAACCCTATGGGTTGAGTGCGCTCCAAATACTGAGAGCTTACCGGAGATGTGTTGGCCTCGACAATCAAATTCACTACAAAAATCATGCAATCGCGCCTCCTTTTATGCCTGCTCTTAAGCTTCACCATAGCAATCCTCATTATCAATGCGAACCAAATCGTACTAAACTGGTCTTCTGCGTCTGTCTTTTTTTTTCTGGAGAAAGAACGCGGAAGGAAGAAACTCTCGCTTAACTTTTGAATTAACAATGAAGCAAGCATGTCACATTTACACAATCAAATAGAACAATTGGGCGATAATGTAGATATTACTGAGCGTTGCTATTGTTGACAAAGTAAGGACTCAAATGAAATGAATCTGCCAACTGACCCCTGTAACACTGAAGCTGTCAAGTCTCCAAAATCATCTGCATTAACCCTCAACATCAGTTCTAAGACATTTACGGTGTTGTCACGAATATCATTATTTTTAAAATATTGACTTTAGAGGGCTATTGGTATTTTGCGGAACGGAACGGAACGGAACGGAACGACGCCGCGAGGGGGGTCACTCCTATGAATTTTTAATCAAATAAAAATTTAGTCAAAGTATATTTTACTCTTACTTATCAACGGGATTCAAGTAAATTAAACCACTTGTATGCGGATTTTTTTCAATGTAAGCCTTTCTGATCAATCCTGTGCTAATGTAAGTACATAGCGGAACGAAACGGAACGGAACGGAACCGAGCGTGCGAAAAGGGAGGAGTGGGCGCCAGAGAGCCGGGCACTGGTACTCCGTGTCGATGAGAGAGTGGGTGTTTGTTTCCCAATGATCTTCAGCGGTCGTTTCTCGATACTATGAAGTTTCTGTCCGAGCCGCACGGTCGCACAGTGAACAATTCAACACTTTTTTTCCCTTTTAATTTCTTTTATGTCCATGTAATATTCATCCATGCAATCCAGTGTGTCCTGTCTATCTCTGCTCCCAGTTCAACCTCCCCCCCTTGTCCCCAGTCCCCCTATTTATACTCCCTGTCTGACCTTCCCTCCACTAAGTTGGGGGTACCCCCTTGGACCTCCCCCCTCCCTAAGTTCGGGTGCACCACCCCAACTTGGCGCTCTCCCCTCTTCTAAGTTGGGGTCCACCACCTTACGGTTGGCGTTCTTCCCTCCCCTGAGTTGCGGTGTACTACCCCAACCCGGAGTTCTCCCCCTCCCCTGATTTGGGGTGCACCACCCCAACCCTGGTGGGCCGCACCACCCCCACTGCGGTCACAGCCTGATTTTCCTCTCCCTTCCCCTGAGGTGCGGTGTACTACCCCAACCCAGAGTTCTCCCCCTCCCCTGAGTTGGGGTGCACCACCCCAACCCTGGTGAGCCGCACCACCCCCACTGCGACGACAGCCTGCTCTTCTCGTTAATATCCTGCCCTTGACGGCCGTACCCGGATCTGGTTACACCTCTCTCTCGCGTCCCATGCTATCTACGCTCTTCCCCTGATTAATGGCTGTCCACTGCTTTACCTAGCTACTTCCCCCTTCCCCTGCTTTACCGCTAGCCAGTTCTACTTAACTCACTACAATACAGTATACTTCACTACAATAGAGTATACTTCGCAGATGCATATATACTGCAGTGAATTTCTTTAGACGAGGCAAAGCAACAGAATTTGTCGAATGTAAATGGAACGATGGCGGGTTTCTTATAATTTCAGCAACTCAAGTTCGTATAAGGTTTTCCACGCAAAGAAGAATTACCAGTTCAATTTATTTCCAAAATAACATGATAATACATAGTAATAACTGCATGTGCAAGACTTTTAGGCCTTTTAGGCAAAACGTTAGAAAGGCTATTTATACTTTGTCTCGCCAACCGATCCCGTAAACGTATCTATGTAGGTCAGGACACACCCCGAGTTCTAATGACGTAATTGCTCATCGGGTTAGGTTTAGGGATACGTTCAATAGGGCTATACAGTTCACGCGATCGGGCCGCGAGACTTCAGTTTTGGGGACAAACAAACACACATGCTCCATATTGAAGTATAGGCAGCTATAAGTCAATTATAAGTATACGTTAAAATATTTGGAGGCGATGAAGCGCAGAACTTTGGGAATATACAAGGAAAAATCCGTCTTCAAAACAATCGAAAGCTAAAAATAGCGTTCTAAATTTGGCCCTGCACCCAAGCTTTCGCGAAGTCTCCAAACGGTAAGTGACGAGTTTCACATGCCTCCGCGGTAACAAAAATGGCGAGAGCAAGTGATCGACTTAACCATTCCGCTGTCAAGTCAAAATGTGCACTGCATGGAGTAACAACACACAGATGCGTCATTATACCACATGGTAAAGGTAAAATAAGACCAGTTGGATGTGTTCGTATCACGTTTGGATCACGAAAAGACTAAGCTTTATCATTCTTTGTAAGTTTTCTGTTTGAAGCGTTGCACCAACGTTGTCACCGGGGAGAATCCGTGTGACGTAATAATGCCTCGTCTTCGTAGGATATATCCTACAAAAAAAAGCGTTAGTTCCTCAGCCGTGTTTTCCCGTCGTAACAAATATTCGTCATTGTGATGGCGCAAATGAATAAAAAATATGTCGTCTATTCGTTTGTGCAGCTATATTTCTTAAATATTCTTATTCATATCGCTAGGCCTTTCGCAATGGACCCACCCCTCGGCGCCTGGCTCTTGCGCAGGTAGTCTGGTTCCCAGTCTCTCTCTTTGCGTAACATACACGTCACGCCTACGTCACAGATAGTCAGGATACCAGCGTGCGCAGAGATTTCTTAACTCGTTCCAAACACGTGCTTCGTTTGTTTGTGCCCGAAATGAGTAAACCGGAAGTGTAGGCGAACGAGACTTTATAGCCCTATTAAAAAAAATTGTGCAAAAACTCTCTGTTAGCAGGAGACAACGTATTGTAGTGTTCTCGGTTTTATCGCTTATCGGGTTATCGCAACCCCTTTATATAAATCCTTTCGCATTCTTTCCCATTCGTTTCGCCAGTTCTGACACCAGTAGTAGAGTTATTCCGCATAAGTCCACAACACAAGTTGTTTCTGTTTTTTTAGGTTTATTTCATAATCCGTATATATTTCGGTGGCCTCTGCTATAATCTATCTGTCTCTGTTGTCTCCCGCTCAAGTTCTCAAGTTCTTGTCCCTCTCTGGATTCCCGCACCCCTTTATATATCCCTGAAAAGCTCTTCCCATTTACCCCCACTGCCATACTACTCCCAGCACGTGCAACGTGCAAGTCCAATCTATCTTTTAACCACCCTCCCTCCTAAATAAACTACAGCTTGACCGCCCCCGCCTAGCTTAGTCTAGCGCTAAGCATACGCGGCCCGCATCTCTGGATCCCGATCGCCTGCACTTAAACACCCGATGACCCCCCCGCTGGTCAGCGGTCGTAAACTCTCTCGGCCAGTAGCTGCATGCCTCCCTTGGGATATCTGCCCTACCCGTCCACCCTGGCCCTACGCCCACAGGGTGACTTACTTGTTGTGGTTAACTAAACTGTATGCTCTACTGGGGTCTCTACACTAAATTCTGGGTTCCCTACAGTATCAACAAACGACCGCTGAAGATCATTGGCAAACAAACACCCACTCTCTCATCGACACGGAGTACCAGTGACCTGCTCGCTGGCGTACACCCCTCCCTTTTCGCACGCTCGGTTCCGTTCCGTTCCGTTCCGTTCCGCTATATACTTACATTAGCACAGGATTGATCAGAAAGACTTACATTGTCAAAAATGCCCATAATTGGTTTAATTTACTTGAATCCCGTTGATAAGTAAGAACAAGAAATACTTTGACTAACTTTTAATTTTATTATAAATTCATAGTAAAGTGACCCCCTTCGCGGCGAGCCAATCACGTTCCGTTCCGTTCCGTTTCGTTCCGCACAATACCAATAGCCCTTTAGAGTGGATATAAGCTTATCATACGTGTGCATATGGTTATCGACTCTCTTGCCGTTACAACGGTTATGCTCTATAGCCTACGTGGAATATCGTAATTGTAGCGGAAATAGAATAAAGAAATCACTTTTGGAATGTCATTCAAAAATCTATAGCTGGTCAAATTGTACACCACCATGGAGTAATCGATCGTCCCTTTCTCGGCGAAAAATCGTGGTGAACATCCCTTTCTCCGATGTGAAACGCCCGTTCTCGGCAGAAAATACAAGAACATGCAGTGTCTGGTATATGCGGAAAAAGTGCATTTAGGAATGGAAGCATAGGCATACATCTAACCGGGTTGTGCTTTATAGCGAAAAGACACATTCTCGCGAAAAGACACGTTAAATGCTTACAAGTCCCTTATAAGAAGTTACCGAACAGGCTGATAGCAAGTACAAAGTCTAATGGTCCACTTGAGAGAGTGAAACCAAATCTAGATCTAGTATGTAGCCGTCCATGATTTTATTAGGTTTTGTATATTTTTGCACGGCTTCCAGCGGTTGGGTGGCCGCCGTATTTGAAACAGGCCGTTTGAAACGCGATGTCACTAGATGGCGCGCGTCACACACCGCATCTCGCTAGATGGCGTCACCTATCGGGACAAGTTTTTGCGACGTTTGCGTTATGATGTCACGGATAAATCCATGTTATTTATGGCTGCGGTTAACGTCCGCAGGGAGCCAATCACGAGCCGATCTCCCCGACCCAGCTCCTTCGTATCCACTCTATGCCCGCCCCCCCGCCCCCTCCTATCCATGTAGTGGCTTACAGAAACTTGCAGAAGCAGAAGAGCTGCCCCGTCAGACCCCGTTTATCAGACACCCCGGGGATAATCCCGAAACCCTGCTAACCGGCACAGTTCGACCTGTAACGGAGTGCCCTCGTTATTCTGCCATACGCTTTGCGACACCAACACGGCTTTCCTGCAACGTAAGTGCCAATTCATCTAACGTGAAGCCGTGCCTCGGCGGCCCCGCCTCGGAGGGATTAGCAATGACGGTTATCGACTACAAGCGTATACACCTAAAGGTGTGATATCTTTGGCTACGTTACACAGATAACTCAAAGAGCTGTACCAATGTGATATTTTATGGTTAAAAAAAAAAGAAGTTTGCTTGCTTGAAATACTTTACTTTGCTTATATTTTGTGATTTGTGATTATTTATTTATGCATTTATTTATTACTCTCTTGTTATGGACGCCATAAAATATTTCATCAATGTAAATAATTAGGCTATTGACATTATTTTTTTAACAGGCATCACATTCATATTATAATAAGTAAATATACTATATATCTATATATATGTATATATATATTTATATAAAAATATATAAATATGCTTGATTTACTTCCGTTCAGTGTCTTTTCGCGTCCGTGACATCATAACGCAAACGTCGCAAAAACCTGTCGCGATAGGTAGCGCCATCTGGTGAGAAGGGTGGTTTGGGCGACATAGCGTTTCAAATATGGCGGCCACCCGATCGCCAGAAGCCGTGCAGAAGCAAACAAAACTTATTAAAATCATGGACGGCTACATACTAGATCTAGATTTTTTTTCACTCTCTCAAGTGGACCATTAGACTTTGTACTTGCTATCAGCCTGTTCGGTAACTTCTAATAACGGAGTTTTGAATGTGTCTTCGCGAAAAGACGTGTCTTTTCGCTATAAAGCACAACCGATCTAACCTGTTTATGTTTATCAAGCAAGCAGGTAGCCTGAAAATCAGACGTTAATGTCGTGACAGTCTGAAGGATCGACACTAACGTCTGAAACCATAGGCTTTGGGCGCTGTTCACAAAACCTATTTGACCACCTTGACTAAAGCCCTCACATGGCAGGCAGCAAAAAAGGGATTTTTTAGCTTCTTTAATCTTAATGGAAGCTTGGGGAGACGAGATTCAAAGTTGTTCATGCAAGGTTACTTTGTCAAACCACTTTTTACACACCTCGCGTTTCTTTACGCGGTGTCAGCCGCCATTTTTTCTTGACACCTATCGAGTCGTTGGGAACTAAAAACTGCATCTCATTTTTAGTGCCCAACGACTCGATAGACGGCACCACTGGTCACTGCGCCAAGAAAAAATGGCGGCTGACACCGCAGAAAGAAACGCATGGTGTCTAAAAATCTAGTTTACGGAGTAATCTTGCGTGTAAGACCTTGAATCTCGTCTCCCCAAGCTCCCATTAAGATTAAAGAAGGGAAAAAATCCATTTTTTGGTGGCTGGCAAGTGAGGGTTTTAGTCAAGGTGGTCAAATAGGTTTTGTGAACAGCGCCCGAGGCCTAGGATTTCAGACGTTAGTGTCGATCCTCTAGACTGTATCGACATTAACGTCGGATTTTCAGGCTAGCAGGCAGGAATCTACTGCTGTACATGATCGCTATGGCAAGTTCAATAATGTTGAGTATTATGCTGCTTTTGGACCCACAATGTCGACACAGTGGTTTGATTGACAAATTTCATTCACCAACTTTGACATTTCTCTGATATATGTCGCATCAAATACCTTACGCATTGACGCTTAGGAAGCATAAACTCTTCGGTATCCCGATCCATCGATATTGACCTAGAAGCAATATAGACAGTGTTCGTGGCGTTATCCCCCGTTACTCGGGAATGGGCTTTTCAAAAAACCTGAACTGGGAATGAGAAAAATAATTCCACGTGCCATCGGAAGGGGGCAGTTGCCACCTGTCGTGATTTTCATGCATTGTTAGCAGAGAATTTTATTATTATAAACAACTGTGAATCGGGAAATCGCAAATTTATATCACTCGCCTTTGCTGCCTGTGTAAGCTTATATTATATCGTTTTAATTTATCGTGATCTGGGAATAAAGAAATGTATTGTTCGTGGGAACACGACCCCCCCCCCCCCCCGCCCTCACACACACACACACACACACATACCTATCATAAGGCTACATAACATTTGATTTCTTATCGCAAATGATTTTGAAGCATTGTGGACTATGCGGACAAGTCGTTTAGATGGATAAATTATTAAGCGTAATGTCAGCTCTAACGTTAGCTACCATTGGAATATAAATGTCAACGTCCGAGAAAGGGAGTTGTCATGTGCGATTTTACAATAAGCGCTTAAAATTCCTTTAAAACATAGCTCAACGTGTTCTTAGCATTGCATGTTATGCATCGGCGGCAGGACTGCTTCACCGTTGCTGCCTGTTAAGCAGAAGTTTCGCAACGTAAAGAGGCCTAATGGCATGAGTTTGCACATCAGTCGGCAATCCTCGCGTTGGGTGATGTATTTGTGTGCGACTTTTCTCATATGCAGGTCTCGTGTCAGCTTATCATAACAGACACGTCGGACACTTAGATCAAAGATATTAGTACACAAGATAGGTCATAAGGCGATTTCCTTGTAAGCGTTCTCCGGTGGCGCCGCCAAGCGGTGAGCGCGTAGTGTTGCACAGAACCGCCGTCAACAGTCATCAACTTCAAGTTTGTTCTCAAAATTGCGCGAATTCACGAAAGAAATGTCCAGGAAAGCCATTTTTGAGATTCCCCAAGGAAAAGGAAAGTTAGACCGGCTTCTTGCGTTAATTTATCAGTCATTGATATCGTGCATCGTTTATCACCACCACAATTTCTGATAATCGAAGCGGGCGGCTCATGTGAGCAAACCAAGTCAATGATCTATCGTTGCCACTGTCTGTTACTCAACAATTACCAGAAGACAACAAACTTTAAGTGCCGGCTAATGCCTAACGAATGTGTAATAAGGTGTCCTAATCGATGTCCTGGGGTTTGAATAAAAATTGGGTGAACTCATATAGTATAGGATCATGGACCTACTGTCTTGGCCTGGGTGTGCGGCTCCCGGGCTCTGGTTACATTTGACAGAGCTAGCCAGACCGGGGGAAAAGCAGAGTCTTTGTCTGCATTTCTACTGAACGCTTGTCGAGTAATTTTGTTTCATAAGCATTTGCATTTATAATTTTTTTTCATTATTATTACCTTATAGATGCCAGAGATGGGTGGTCAGTGCAAGAAGGAAAGACTTGTTCAATAAGTCCAGTAGGCCAGGGCGGATCGGGGGTGGGGGAGGGGGCGTCCCGGCCCGGGCCCCCCTTCTAGGACCTAAATTTATACCATTTAACATATAAAAACCAAAACCGCCCCCCCCCCATATCCAGCATATTTATATCCGCCCCTGAAAGCGCCCCCCCCCCTATCCAGATTTTCTGGATCCGCCCCTGCCTATCCCTATCAGCTGACGTAGTTTATATTCTTAGAAGCTGCTCATGTCTGAGAGGTTCTGTAGGTATGAACAATCTTGTTGATCTTCGTATTTTTTGTATTAAAAATATCAATTGGTTGAGCGTGGCTTTGTTGTTTTCATTCATATTTAGGCTCAGAATATATCTCTGAGCGGATCTAGGATTTTTTAAGCGGAAGGGGGGGGGGGCGTAAAAATGTCCGCACATGTCCACTAATTTTTAAAACCAGTGGGAGGGGTGGAAAAAATGTCGACTTTCACATCCCTAAATAACTCCTCTCCCCTTGGGTTTGGTTTCATCTACAAAATGTCACTTTCAAGTGTAAGGGAACATGGGGCAAAATGACCACCTTAACTTTCTTTGTATTTTTTGGAGGACAAGCAGTGCTATAAAAAGAGCAAAATTTTTGTAAACTGACGAAAGTAGTATTGTAAATAACATAGCTTGGATACATGCGAGTGACAGGAACAACATTTTTACTAGCACAAAAAAACATGTTTTATGTCACAGTGGGTCATTTTGCCCCCCTAATGGGGCAAAATGGTCGGCACATTATTTCAACATGGTAATGAGTGAACTGAACAGCCTAAGAAGGCAAACTCCTAAATGTCTGGAACAGTTTGACCCAGAAGGATCACACACAGGAATTCCAAAAAGCGTTTACGTCAGCAGAGGCGGATCGGGTTGGGGGGGGGGGACACCCCCTTCCCCTACTTTTTCCCCTTTTTCAGTGCAAAATTTAGGCCATCTGAGGCGCGGAACTCAGCTTTCATGCCAAGTCCTACTGTTGAACAGAGCGGATCCAAGGGGGGCGACCCGGCCCCAGCCCCCCTTTTTAGGGCGGAAATGTATATAATTTATACCATTTACCGGCCCCATATCCAGCATATCTGGATCCGACCCTGAAACCGGCCGCCCAGATTTAGGGAGGGGGGGTAAACAATACATTGCTGGGTTTGGGGGGTTCTGGGGTGAAGCGCCCCCTTTTCATCCGCCAAAATGCGCTCTATGAACGCACAAAGCCACCCCCCCCCCACCCCCACGATCGCAAGTCTTAAAATATTCGCTCTATATTGGTATCTTCATCATAAATGTCCGCTCTATATGGGTATCTTTTTCATCACAAATATCCGCTCTCTCGGGCATCAAGGCACCCGCGGAACCCACCCACCAGATTTGTATAATAAGACCCCCCCCCCCCATCTGCGTTTTATCCTGACGAGCTGTATGTATCGAATGGAGACACGATGTCGCGTGCCGCCTGGCTCTGCCTCCATCAACGCTTCCGGCTCCCAGGGGCGCACAACTCTCCCTTCTTCAAGCTCCCTGTGACGCACGTCGTTTTCTTCTTCCAGCATATTCATGATCATCAAAGATGTTCCGATTCACTGGACATATCATCTAGTTTGCTAAAGATAATCGTTTCTGTTAGAGTATACATATTAAATTGGATGTGGGTAAAACGGCCCACTGGGTCATTTTGCCCCTGTTAGTAACCTTAATATTGGACCGCTGGATGAAAAATACGGCGCAGTATATTCCGCATCTGAATTACGTTTGGGGCTTGACTTGGACTTATCTTTGATCGTGTTAATTTATCAAAATTTTCCCCCAAGCTAGTATCCACTGAGCTTTACTTTCTTCCAGTGCTTCCCATAGATGGAAGCAGCCCAGAATCTTTTACTTAACGAAGATCAGCTGTCTGCTTCAGCGCCCATGTAGATTTGTTAAGGTATCACGTAACAAACAGGAATAAATATAAAACGCTTCAATACAGGTGGCAGTACCGCAAGTGCGCGATATTGTGGTGGGCCATTTGACCCCGATGGGTCATTTTGCCCCATGTTCCCCTATTTCGTCGGAAAGCCCGTGTTTTACTTCTGAGACTGAACTTCGGGCGTCGTTGTGTTTGTTGTACACTTGTTGGGGTAGACGAATCTATTGTCCAACGAAATGTGTCAATCAAACAAAGACAGGAGACCGCTAAATGCTAACTAATTATGAAGTTGTTGTGTTTTATAACCCATCAGTCAAGGTTACATCATAGTTTCCAACCAGCAAAGTTACTAGCGAATTAGGGAAGCCGAACTGTTGACTGCCAGTCAATGACGTTCTCGAAATATGACGCCTTGATGACACTAACAACTATTTATTGCCGCATAAAAATACAAAATTATATATATTTAATGTAAAATATACCTGAACGCATGAAAGAACACCACCAGACTTTATATCACCCGAATTAATAGCGCTAAAACCCAATGTGTAGTTCACAGGGTGCCGCTTATCACGCAGTCTGCGTTATCGTCAGCCCAGCGGCAGCCCAACGTTACGCGCTCGCCGCATAGCGGCGCCACTACTCGCCGCATTACACATTTTACAACGGGTCTTTGCCGTATGACCTATCTTGGTGTATTGATATCTTCGGTTAGATGCATAATTTACTTCTTAAAACCATAAAGTGGAAAGGGACTATCGATTACTCCATGTGAAACCTGTGTTAAAGGATATCGGGGGAAAAAAGTTGGCCTACGTTGTATCATGGCAAGTCGACCGTCAGCCAGTGGCGCGCTGCTCCGACCAACTCCACTATTTTAATTTTAACCAAGCCTCGCCGCCCGCTCCATTAGACATCGGTAGGCTCTAGTTTGTTTCTCCGGTCCCCTAGAGGTTGAATAGCAGCCGTCTATCATGTCCAATACTACCACAATTAGTTGCATCACAATAGCTGGATACATACTTGACTCGGTAGTAGCCTGTCACCGTGGTTGTGGCAAAGATTTTCTTTACCTCCAGCTCGTGGACATGGTTCTCCGCTGTGTCGGTGGTGATCGCGACGAACTCTCCCTGACATAACTGGTACATTTGGGCCTGCGTTATGTTTACCGTGTGATAGTGGGGGTTGGTCACGGCATCCTTGTGGGCCTGCAGGTACATGGTCACATTGGTGAAGATGCCTTGCGCCATGTCGGCCTCGTAGGCATTGCTGGCCTTGTCCTCCGCGCTGTCGTCAGTGAGAGGCCCTGGCGCAGACAGACAAGCCAGGGTCGGACGCGGCGCGTAGTGTCGAGACATCCTGGTGAAGCTGTCTGGCTCCATCATGATGTCGGTCAGGGCCTGCAGTTCCTTCCAGATGGAGTTTCCCTCGTCGCTGATGGGCATGATGGGGTAGCGCAGCCGCACGAGACCAACATTCGGGATCGCCGGCAGTGTGATCTGGACTCCAGTGGCTCGGACTTCCCGGACGTTCCCGTTACGATCCAGAGCGTAGTACAACACCCCGCTAGTGTCCGCCATGTCCTCGTCGGTATCGCTGGAGTCGTCGTAAAACAGAGAAGGCGTCATGAAGAACGTTTTGCTGTGGGTGCCGTTGTAGGCGAAGTCCGGGTGGTTGGTACCGTCCCGCGTGCCGCTGGGTCCCTGGGTCACGGTGTCGGCCTCTGTCGTCTTGTGGTCCCCCTTGTACGCGATGTCATACGGGTTCCACTTGCTGAGCGGCGTCATGTAGACGATCTCCAAGGGGATGGCGAACGACCATCTCTGGCTCCAGGACTCGAAGTCGGCGCTGAGCACGCTGGGGTGGGTGGTCATCGCCATGAAGAGTGATGGGTCGTTGAAGACTCGTGCGCGAGTTCTGGTTCCCATGGCACCGATGTTGTTCACCTTAAACAGTCGGTTGAAGAAGGCGGCGTTGAGCGGCTCGCCGGTGTCGTAGTTCGTGGTCTCCAGATCAAAGGCGTCGTCCGTCAGGTCGCCACCGTAGTTATTCAGACCCGGGATCTGCCCCATCAACTCGTCCAGCATTGTCCACGACCTGCTCTCCTCCTTCCATGTGGTCCGATCGACTGTGTTGAGCTGGAAGCGGGCCAGTCTGCTCACCTCCAAGTCCTGCAGTCCGACCTCCCGTTCCATCTTCAAGCTCAGCTGCATGCGCGCCTTGAGATCGTCTACGACTCTCAGTCTGTTCAGGGGAAGGTCCTGGGCGACCGGGTGGCAGAGGATCTGATAGTTCCACTGCCCGACGATGGGAACCCCGTTCGCGTCCTGACCAAAGATTTTTCTGGGGAGGAAGGCCAACCCTTCATCCTCGTCGTCACGACCCGTCAGCACCGAGAAGCGAATCCTCTCCTCCATCTCCGTCCAGGTCCCGGCTTTCAGATGGTGTCTGTCAGAGAAAAATATCTCATCAATATTGTCATTGCTGTCGTTTGTCCTGAGCCAGGCACCCTCCAGGTAGCACAGGGCTGCCTTGAAGTAAGGCCTGTAGTCTCTAACGCTACTATCACTAGCCTGCCACGCCTTGAACCATTCCTGCATCTCCGCCACCTGCTCGTCCACCGATGGTTTGGCCAGCACCTCCGGGGGTACCTCCGGGAAGGGGATGTCCTCCGTCTCGCCTAGCGTGCTTGAAACTTGACTCTTCATCCTCAGACCGAAATCGTTGTGTCGTGTCCTAAACTCGACCCCATTGAGGACGGCTGACAGCTCACCCATCCCCAAAGTGCGCACGTTGTTGCCGTGGTTGTGGATGGCGGCGATGGCATGTCGCAAGTAGCTCGACGTGTAGTAGGACTTGGTGCCCTTGGCCATGGTACCCCTGACGGTACGCAGCCCTGAGGCAGCGGTCGTCCTGGCGTTCTCGTCCTGTCTGTACTCTTGGATCATCATCTCCCGAATCAGTTTGTTCATCGAGAGCTTCAGCTGCTGCACCTTAGTTTCCATGTCTTCGGTCAGGTTGTCCATCGAGTCTCTAAGCTGCTCAATCTGAGTTTCCAGCTCCTCCACCGTAGCGGCCTGACAGCCCGCCAGGAGCGCAGCGACAGCCAGCACCAGGATAATTGTAGCCATTATATCACCGCTTTAGGGAGACACCTGTCAAGACAATTCGTAAAACAATTGTAAAACAATTCTTACATATGACACAATATCGGAAGGTTAAAGTTATTGATGCAAAAAAGTTTCATCTTTCTTCAAAAAATTACCATCTTAATGACCAAGATGACGGAGATCAGAATGGACCGATCTGGCTCATGCTCTTTGACTGATTGCACACCAATGTTTTGTTTTTATGCAATACGGACCTAACTACATGATATCCTGGCTGAACTATTTAAGGAGAAACCAATTCCGACCCGTAGGGGCAGTGCCAATGAGAGAATATAGTCTAAAGATACGTTTCCTTAAAGAAAAACAATTATAGTTACGAATTCGCAAAGAAAAATAATGTCTTAGGCTTAAAAACACCTATTGTCTCCGATAAGTGTAATGTCGTTGGGCGCAGACATTTAATTCACCATGGCCTCCTATCAACCAATCAGGGTGAAGGACACTACGCGAGTCCCTACGTCACGGGAGCGGGTGATGGCGTACGTGTGCATGTAAATACAGGCCAGCAGATACGGAGAGATTTCTAGTTTTATGATGAATTCACCTGTGGAACAGCATCCGGAGAAGGACGCGGACCTGAGCGCGGACTCGTGTGTTCGCTCCATTGAATTATAGTGGATCCCTTTAAGACGACGCACGACGCACGCGGACGCGGAGACGGATGCCAAAAAAACGGACCGTGTGTTCGCTGCTGAAGATATCTGTAAATATGCGCAGGTCCGTCAACACAATATATGAGAATTCTACAACTCCTGAATATTAGAATATGAATAATTTCTACACGAGGGTGGGCGGGGAGATTTAATCACAGTGGGGGACGTTGTTACGTCACTGGGCTCTAAGGCATGTGCCTAGATCATCAAGGCTCAGACCCTCCAGGACGTCCGCAAGAAATACCGTTGGCTTCTGATGGACCCTGAGCGGGCCGGCGAAAGGCACAACATCGCCGCTTACCGTCTGGCAGACAACCAGGAAGGCTGGCAAGACGACGGGGACTTCGGCGCCGGACGCCACGTCCGCTACCTCATGAGACGGCAAAACCTCACAAACGTCCTTGTCGTCATCACGAAACGCTTCGCTGGCAGACTATCCGGAAGCGAACGATTTAAACTGCTGGAATCAGCCGTGACATCCGCGTTACAGAAGCATCGGCAATCATGAGTTCCCATCCTCCTCCAATATGAACAGCGGCCTCGTCAACCCTCGTCAAAAGAGTAGTTTCATACTACATATTCATCCAGGTGTGTAGCCATGTTCCTATATGCCTATACAATTTGAAAGGTTTAGAAACTTTCTGGCATTCTGGTTGTAAAAGAAACAAAAAGGCCAGCGTCAATGTTTATTGTTTATATTTGCCTTGGTTGTCGATTGTACGACGCACGCCCCTTCGGCTCCCACCCGTCATCAGCCAAGCCTGAAGACGGAGAGCTCACTCATTAATGACACCGAGCTCAAACGTTAATTGTTCTTGTTTGTTTCCTCTATAACGGGCCATAGGACCCAATAGCTTGATATGCACGCATACCATGTGTTTACACAAGCCCTCCCCCAAAGGGTTCACAGTTTGCCCCCTCGAGGTGTATGGTAGTGTCGTAGTGGCATAAATTAGCGTAGCCCACTTCTGTTTCAAATAAATGGCTCAATATAGGGGTGTGAAGCAAATCTACTCGGTATATCTCGGCATAGAAAAAACGAGCTCTAATGACTGATGTTAAACAGTAAAAGATCGTAAGTGGTTGTACATTCGTGCCTTCTGTCTACGTCCCATACGTTCTCTCCCCCCGCGAAAGACGAGTTCGATCCAGTCAGTAAACTGCCCGCGTGGCACGGTATGTATGTTCAGTGTCCGGGGGCCTTTCCCACAAGGGTGATATGCCAGGCGTTACCGCTGATGATTGCGCCTTTTAATGGCCACGGTGTTCTGTGAGTTATACAGTATTAGGTTAATTGCAGTGTCTGCGCTGCTGCTTTAACCGGCTGTGTTCATATCAGTCACAATGTTTTGTTATTTTGTATGCAGATATAAGGTTGTAACTAATTAGGAAGCCTTCACTCTTCAAATACAGGTTAATTGCGCTACCCGGGTGTGTTTCTGGTGAAAAGCTGAGTGAAATGGACACCCTTGACAAAACTAGATTGTTGTTTAAGGGTTCATTTATATGTTTCTGTTCACTTGTTTATTTGCCTGTTTGCGGAGATTCACAATGTTATTGCAGTGATTATCTATGTCGATTGTGGGTAACGAGAATGTTGGTGACATCTTAACAAATTTTGGGGGTGTAAATATTAATTCACTTATTGATACATTAAAAGTTAATTGTAATGGCAAATCTGACATTGATTGTTCGGAAGAAATTATTATTGAACACTCACCTTACTGTGATTTGGATGGGTTTATTAAGGTCATGGAGAGTAAGCGACATGAGTTCACCGTGCTTAGTTTAAATATTGCCTCCATTCGTTCTAAAATTGATCAATTGAAAGTGTTTTTAGAGGTTCTACGTGATCGCAATGTTGTGTTATGTGCAGTCTGTTTACAAGAAACCTGTTTATCAGATGATGCTCATACTGGCATTTTCGAACTCGATGACTATGTATTGATATCGCAGGGTAAATCCTGTAGCACGCGTGGAGGTCTGCTTATATATCTCAATAAGTCATATGCATTTAATTTTATAGAAAACCCGATTAAGTCGAATATATGGGAAGGGCAATTCATTGAAGTATATGGACGTAATACTGACAAGAAAATGCTTCTAGGAAATATATAACGACCTCCATGCGACATCAATGAAAACTATGCAACCTTTTCAGAAGAATTGTCTGAGGTTCTCTTTTCATTTGAGAGAAGCAAACCTAATAGCGGAATGTATTTTAGCAGGTGACTTCAACATTGACCTCCTAATGATTAATGAAAAACCGGCCATTAGCGATTATTTTGATTGCATCATGTCTTGCAGTTTTCTTCCCAAAATCACACTACCGACCCGATTGTCACGTAATAGGGGTACACTGATCGATAATTTTTTATGTAAATTAACACCCAGTTCGTTGAATACAACGGCGGGAATTTTATTTAGATTTATGTTTAGACATAGATATACGACGCTCAAATAAAACGCCCACTTATATTATTATAAAACCCAATGATCCACAATCAATGCTACAATTTAAACAGCACATTGCAAACGCAAATATTCTAGGTAGACTGAACAGTGACCTTAGCGCCGACCCTAATATCAATTATGAGATAATGGACGATGTACTAGCAAAGGCCAGGGCTACTTTTTTACCGGACAAAACAGTTAAATTTAACAAGAGGAAACATAAAAAGGCAAACTGGATCACTAATGGTATCATAAAGTCCATAGCGTTTAAAGATAAACTTTACAAGAGACTTAAAATGACAGCGCCAACGTCCTGTCAATACGATACTCTGAAAACCAATCTTAGAACGTATGATACCATATTAAAAAATAACATTCGGTTGGCCAAAAATCGTATTATTACCATGCTTTCGAAAAATGTAAGGGAGACATCAAGGCAACATGGAAAGCAATAAGATCCGTCATTAATAGATCAAACCGAAAGGTCAAGTTCCCCGAGCTCTTTAATATTAATGGCAAGCCAACACCTGACCGTTCGGCTGTAGTAAATGGATTTAATGAGTTTTTTAGCACCATTGGTACTAAACTTGCCAATAAAATCAAACCGGACCCAAACCAAAGTTATACTAACTATCTAGGTGATTCATGTGAAAACAAAATGGTGTTTAATTTAATCGATCATAACGTCACTAATAAAATAATTGATGAGCTGAAACCTAAGGCTAGTTCTGGACATGATGACATGTCAATGAAAATGCTGAAACTATTAAAAGTAGATTTAAGTAAGGCAATTACTCGCATCATTAATCAATCAATTTGTACTGGTATGTTTCCAGATAAATTGAAACTTGCAAAAGTAGTACCAGTTTTTAGAAAGGGGGAAAAATCTAATATTGACAATTATAGGCCAATTTCAATTTTACCAGCCATATCAAAGGTTTTTGAAACAGTAATTTATAACCAGATGTATGACCACTTTGACCACGAAACCCTGTTTCACAGTGGTCAGTATGGTTTCCGGAAAAAACATTCAACCCAATTGGCTGCTCTGGAATTAATCGATAAAACCATACATAAACTAGACGAAGGGGAGATACCGATAAACATCTATCTTGATTTATCAAAAGCCTTTGACACCATTAATCACGATATACTATTAGCTAAACTGAAGCACTATGGGGTTTCTTGGCTTGCGCTCAAACTGCTACAAAATTATCTTCAGAATCGCAAACAGTATGTAAGCATAGATAACGTTCAATCAAAAGAAGTTCTGATCTCCCGAGGAGTACCACAGTGATCAATACTTGGCCCTCTTTTGTTTATAATATATATAAACGATATATCTAGAGCGAGTGCAATATTTAGTGCAATTATTTACGCTGACGATACAACCCTTTGTAGCACAATTAGTACATTAGCGCCAAAAGGTAATGTGAGTAGTGAAGTATTAAACCATGAACTTTCTCTGGTAAGCAATTGACTTAAACTTAACCAACTATCTCTTAACATTAAAAAAACAAAATTTATGTTATTTTATATGCCACAAAAGCGGGTAACGATACCAGAACTTTATATTGAAAATATCAAGCTAGAATGCGTTGACGACTTTGATTTTCTCGGATTGACCCTACATAAACATCTGACATGGTCCAGTCACGGTGATAAAATTGCTTTCAAAATATCTAAGGTAGTTGGAGTTATGCAGCATCTAAAATATACCCTTCCTCAACATATTCTGCTAACCATTTATAACTCGCTCATTTTATCTCACTTGCATTACTGTATATTAGCCTGGGGCCACCAAAGTGATCGATTGAAAAATATTCAGAAAAAAGCCATCCGTATCATAGCAAAGAGTCATTATATTGCGCACACTGAACCCTTATTTAAGCGATTGAATCTCCTTAAAATAGACGACATTCATGAGTTACAGGCTTTGAAGTTTTATTACAGGCTGCTGCATGATGATCTCCCTGTATATTTTATTACCTCTTTCCATTTTCCCCGTATATTGGACCGACATGAGCATAACACCAGACGTAAGCAAAATATAATTATACCCAGAACCAAGCACAAATTAGCCGAAAACTGCATCCGCTATTACTTAACCCATTTAATAAACCAAACTCCAAAAGAGACTTTAACGAAGATATTTACGCATTCAATAGCGGGATACTCAACCTATATTAAAAAAAGACTTCTTGATAGGTACTGTTTTGACTGTTTTAAAGTCCATTGTTATGTCTGCCAAAAAGAATTACGTTTTATCTAGTCCCCCAAAAAATTATTCTTATTTCATATTTGTACTATCGAACTATAACGGTGTATTTCGGTAATTGTTAACTTGTTAACTTGTTAATTTGTCTTTATAGAGTCTTGTCCTCCGCTGTTTTTTTTTCTGTGTGTGTGTTTTTTTTTTATGTGTGTTTTTTTTGCGTTGAGGTGGCCACCATGCCAGCAACTCTGTCATAATAGTGGTCTCCTTGACCAGGTTTTTTTTTTTTTTTTTTTTTTTTTTTACCTGTTGTATTCTATGTTGTATTGTATTGATTCCTGGTCGAAATAAATGATGATGATGATTTAACTCCACGGTTTTGGTTGCAACACTAAGGGAAATGGTCGGGGATTAGACAGATAAACGGCAGCAGATGCTGCATTTGGCGTTAGTTGCGGATCTAGTTGCGCCTTTTGAAACTTCTATCTTCAAAACGTCATACCTGGAGCCTAGGGCCCCAATGCGAGAGGGGGCCTCCCTGGTGTTGTGGTTAGCCCACTAGACCGCAGATCAATAGGTCCTGGGTTCGAATCCGGGCTCGGGCACCTAATCTGGGGCATGTTTCATTCCTTCATCCTTCATCGTCTCGGGAGGTTCCTTGGCCCAATTTAGCCTGAATGTGCACAAAAGTGGCCTAAAACACCAACATTCCATTCCCAATGCGAGAATACTCAAAATGTGGAACAAAATATGTATTCCTATTAAGACCTATTAACTGTCAACGTCAGAAAAATAAACCGTCCGGTTTTTCCGTATGTTTGAAAGTAGATTTTTTCAGATCTATCAAGTAGTATCAACGCTATAATGGAGCCTTTGATTGTGCCCAAACTTGTGTTTTTCTGAATAGATGATAGACCCGTAGCCAGTGTTCCCTCATATAATTAAATCATAAATAGAGCTCAATATCCGTGAGCATGGAAAAGCGGACTCACCGGCGATAGTTTTGTACATCCGACAGTCCTGTCCAAATCGTACAGTTGGGAATCGACTGATTTTTACAAATTGCTAAAAACGGGGTACATTAATTAATACAAACCCTATTACCGATAAAAAGCATGTCATCCTAACTTGAATTAAACAAACATCGTTGGATTAGTAGCCTTAAGTAGGCTAATAAAGCTAACAAAGCATAACAAAGAGGACTTGGTCCATTTCACGGAGAAGCTATTTACTTACCAGCTGATGATGAATAGTCTCTGATGTCACTCTTGTCATGTCATGATATATTATATTTTTTTTTATTGAAATGTTATTGTTTAGAAAAGATAAAAAGACTCACCAGAAAGATCACCTTGTATTTCGTCGAAGCTATGGCTTTGGCCGCACTGCGGACTGTTACGTCCCGCCGGAAACAGAACCGGTTGTTGCCCCTGCATACAGCTGAGGGAATCAAGGAGCCCGGCAGTTAAAGCTGCTGTCTCTCCGCTCTTGATGTCATGGCGAATATATGGTCCATGGCATCGGCTCACGTGATGCGGTCTCGTGAGAAGATTTGAAGTGCGAACAAGTGCCAGCGCCAGCGCCATAAAAAAACTCTGCATATGCTGATTTTAACGGTATTGGTGTATATATGGACTTTTTACAATATAATCTGATGATCCAAAGATAGCGCACGTCGCGGCAGTGTTTGCAGAGTTCAAGGTCGCCCTGGGTAAGTTCAACACCAGCTCCGTCTCGGTTGACCTTCACAACTCATGCTGCTAATGTTGTCCAAGGGATTGGTTCCGTCCTTCTGTCACCTCGCAGCAGGCAACAGGTGCGGAAGTCAATATGCCGGCAAAGCTTCCGTCCCTGTTGTCACCTCGCAGCGGACAACAGGTGCGGAAGTTAATATGCCGGCAAAGCTTCCAATCGATGTTCCTCAAATGCGAAGTTTAATATGTACCCTAACTATCATGGACGCTTTAACCACTTTTGGTCATATCGCGTCAAAGGGAGAAGGAAGGGAGAGTGGAGCCATGTCTACTCTTTACGAAGAAAGACATGGGATCTTTATCTTGCGACCACACAGACATGGCCACAACAGGGTTCGAACCATCGATCCACGCGCCGTTAGGCTCTCATGTGACCAGAGCACTCAATGCGAACGCTCTAGCCGAGCTGAGCTCTCGCGCCGGCCCCTCTTAATTACTGGTATTTATAGGCTTAATAATACAACAAAGATGTTGAAAATATGTGCCTTTTCCTCGTTTTAGTCTAGTCATTTTTTAGGCTAAGGTAACCCTTCCTACGGCCTATGACACCAACCAACCAATCGTTATCAAGACGGCGAACGTCGACACATTTGCCAGGACGCCAAACATTTTTGCCATGAACATATAGGCCAAAGTCTTGTGTGCTACATTATCCCTGATTTGAGTAGGGGGCCGACCTTAGAGTCCTTAGAGTCGTATAGAGTTTAATGCTTCTTATCAAACAACTAACCAAATTTCAAGGTTGGTCAAGGGTTGACGCGACGAGCATATAAATTAGGTAACCGGAGCATGTTATGCATTTCCCAGCCGTATGCGCGAAGTACATTTGCCACATTTAGATTGTAGTCACGAATGGCAAACGTAACTAAAGAAGATTTAAGACTACTGCTTTGAGTGTCTAAGTATTGAAAACACCCACATTATAGAGTGCGAACTCGTTCAGGGCAGCGGGTCGCCTCCGTGATACCGGGGTCCAGTGCATCTCTTGTGGGGACGAGGGGCGAAGGTATTGCTTTACCTTTGCGCCCTCAAAAATTCGTCTGGTCATGTGAACCCCCTCCCCGCCTGCCCCCGCCCCCCTCCCCACACATACACCACCCGATCCTATGCGATGAACGTCACAACATCAAGACCATGGATTAAATATATAACAATATTTGTATATTTGTATACCGCTGAACCAAATTAGTGCGAATAATATAACTTCTCGGAGGTTTACTCCCTCCTGTTTGTGCCCCAAGTGGAGTCGACGGCACCGCAGCTGTTGTTACCTGCAGATACGCCCAGATAGGAGTACGACAAGGAATTTGTAGCGTATTGTTTTGAAAACAAACATTTCTAACAAACTGAATCTACAGCTGCGGCTTTTTAAGTGTTTTTAAATTAAATTAAATTAAATTAAATTACCCCCAACGAACATATTTGATTTTGGCTACAGCTGTGACTACGGCTTGGTTTCCACTTGGTTTAGCAAGGGACTGATATATTCGTAGTAGAGGGCGCTGCCCGTCGTACATTTTGTTGCCAAAAGGCCACATCATCGCCCTCTGTCGCAGGGAAATGACGATTAATTAATTCGGGAACCACGTTTGCAGGCACCAGCACGCACCAAAACAAATTTGGAGCAGTAAGAAGTCCTGCGGATACAAGATTTTTTTTTTCATTGTTATATGAATTTGATAGCTAAAGGATTAATCTATGCGGATATATGATATTTAATCCGAACTCTAGAACCTCCACCCGCCACCCCCCCCCAAACACACATATAGTCTCCTCCACAGCCCCACTCAGATGTCTGTAAACGGCTAAATTCACTGTACGGAATTCCGTACAGTGACGTCACAAAAATCCCATCAGCCTCCGCGGCATCTCACCAACCAAGATGGCGAGATCAAGTGGTCGACATAACCATTCCCATGCAAAGCTGTGTGGTGCGTGGCGTAAGAACACAATAATGCGTCATTACACTACACGATAAAGGTAAAACAAGACCGTTTTGATGTTTTGGTATCACTTTTTGATCATGACAAGACACAGTTTCTCCATTGTTTTAAACTTTGCAGTCGGCTTCATAGGTGGTTTACTGGCGCAGGTACCAACTCCGCAAAAATATGTCGGAAAGTCGCTGAGCCTAAGGGACGGGCTATTTGATCCCAAGGGCGAGAGGGGGCGATGATTTTGTTTCACTTTAAACTTTAAATCTAGAAGTCGATCTATTTTTGGATGCAAAGAGGTTTAATGTCCAAAATTTAGATGTCTAAAATCTAGTTACAGCTATATAGGCACTGTAAAGCGACGGAAAGAGGGGAAATGGGGTAGCCCCGTTGCATAACCCCTCCTGGTTATTCCGCTGTGGACCGCTCCGGGGCAGGCTCTCTCGTCTCCGTATCGTGCGAGGCCTGCAAGTCAGAGAGACTCGTTTCAGGACTAGGGGTGAGGGTGGGGGTGCGACTATGCGGCCCAATACCGCCCGCCCCTCCCTCTGTCACTTTACGATGCCCGTGAATTTAGCATTCAAGGTGTGATCTCTCTACTTAACTGCAAAGGCATTAAATCAGTCAGGGGTGGATCTAGGAATTTGGAAAGGGGAGGGGGGTTAATTGCTCTCTAAAAACTTGCGACCGGGTTGTAGGGGGGGGGGGAGGGGGGTTGCTCTCTAAAAACTTGCGACCGCGTTGTAAGGGGGGGAGGTACTTGAAGAACCCGACTTTTACAGTGTATGTTTAAGTTCCCAAGGGAGGGGGGGGGTGGGGGGTTGGTTGCAACCCCCCTGACTCCACCTCTAGATCCGCCCCTGATCTTAGCAGTATCTTCCTGTTGGAAGTTGAAGGAAGGGAGTTGGAATTAATGTGGTGAAAATTTTCTTCCATCACTATATATACATGTATAATATATATATCATAATAATATCTGTCCTGCTAAAAGCCTTACCTGGCTGTAAGGTCACATGGATACACCCTGCTTAGAGGGAGGCCTGATAACCTTACAACCATGCCCCCCACCCTACCTCCTGGAATGAAATGGTATGCCCCTTTTAAAACTATAATGGGTCACCAGACTTTTTTTTTAAATATTTGTCATGTAAACTTTGATTGTTCAGCAACATTCAGGTCAAAAAGATCAATATAAAATTACCTGCATCAACCTATTAAAGTAATATTTCACTTTTATTAAGTATCATTATAAGTATTATCACATATTAAGCATCATCATAAGCCTGTTTTATAATATTTTATTGCACACCATTACGTTTAATTGTTTAAAAGTAATCAATGAACATTTGACTGTATCACTCCTCTCACATGCTGCGTCTTATAGTGAAAAAGCTTTTGTTTGTTAGGTGATTTTATCTTTTGTTGAAATAGAAATTTGTTATTTGGTGAAAATTATAGGTTTTGATTAGAGAAAAAAGCTATTATAGTTCTATAGCGGATAAAATTACAGGTTCATTAACAGTTCTGTACATGTTTCTGCAGGCTTCTCATCACTTAGAAAATGAATCTAGGAAGTTAACCTTTCATGGTCACACACATTCATAATAATTAAGTTCAGAGTCTACCAGACATTAACTTAAGCCTCAAATATCAAATAAATCATCAATATGAGATTTTAAGTACTAAATACTGGTATTTGCTTCAAAGAGTATAACATATAATCAAATAAAACCTATTATAAATTTATTTTTATAACAGTTATAATTGTAGCTACATATATACATAAAAATTAGAAAAGTGACTGCCTGAGAACATTATTGGACAGTTTTGCAGCAAAAAAAGTGTGCTGCCACACATATAACATGGAATATATCTGTTCCCTTGGGAATACTGGTAATTAGAAAGGTACTTTGTGCGGCAGCAATTCCTCCTGAAGTTTCAGGAGTTTAGGGGATTTATATGTGTGCGTGTAGACAAAAATTATATTAACAAAACATCAGCCATATTTGATTGAAGAATGACAAACACATTTATTGAAAGCATTAATAAGTATTATTTCATGAAACTGAATGAATACATTTCGTCCAATTATTCTTCGAAATATAGAAAATGTAAGAAAAAGGTAGCATTGATGTAAATCAACATTGGCTACCAAGTGTTCATAATGACCCAGCTCATAATTCTGAAAAATCCCTGGCTTATTTCATATCAAAATCTTGCATTAGCATGCATTCAAACTGTGCTTCACTGTGATAGTTATGAAACAGCATCCTGTGATGGCTCCAGATGTGGTGTCCTGGTCTTGACAAAGCACCATTTTTGCCAGTTTGACCTCTCACGAAACAGTAACACTAAAGGTTTAACATGAGTTCTCCTCCATGTGTTCAATAGTCCAGTGCCTCAACCAGCCTCTTGACAACATGCTGTGAATATAAAAATAACTTTTATATATTAGGGGTTTGACAGATTGATCATAAATTTGATACATGATTATATATAATAAGGTACTGGGCCAAGCTCCCATCATGGGAGTTTTGGAGATGCAGTGTATGATTAAACAAAGCTATCTAAGTAGAGCAGACAACTATGCACAATTCTCTTTACCCAGGTGAAAAAGTAATACTTGCTGCTTAATACTTGATCATCTGAGTTTACCATACAGACCCATAATCTGCTCATGTGGCTTATATCTCATATTGCTCTGTCAGTTGCCTACAAATCATGCTTAATTGTACTTCACATAAATGACAATAATAACATGTTCTATACACTTCACTCATGTGCATATGTTGGCGCAAGTGCCCCCAGGCAAGCCGGCTTCTCTAGGGGCACAACGGTAACAATGTTAAAATCCTTCGACGTTAGTAGGGAATCGACTGTAGCTTTTATGATAATGTGTGCTCGAACAATCATAGTGTTTACGTATTCTATATACCTTGTTCTATCATCTGACATCAATAAAGTGTGTCGACACTGGGTGGTTTCGATTATATTTTCGCGAAGAAATGTTGGAGCACACAACGGTTCCCGACCAGCCGTCCGCCATATTTGTTTTTGGCGGATGCCGGTACCTGTGAATGCGACTTGGTTCCTCCTCTCCGTTAGAATATAACTCTCCGCTAGAGGGCCTTGTCAGTCGCTCACTTTGAACTTATAGACAACAGCAGCGCCCTCTTTCACAGGTCATTGACTGTTACAAAGTTTGGGACCCAGGCTACCAATGGTTCAAATGGTGGCGGGATTCGCCAGGTGGCGCTGCATACGCATGGCGGTTGGTAGGGAAAAGTCGCATGCTCCAACATTTGTTCGCGAAAATATGACTTCAACAATCTAGTGTTGACACACTTTCTTGATGTCAGAAGATAGAACAAGGTATATAGAATACGTAAGCAATATTATTGTACGCGCCCACATTATAATAAAAGCTACAGTCGATTCCCTACTAACGTCGAAGGATTTTAACATTGTTACCGTTGTGCCCCTAGAGAAGCGGGCTTGCCTGGGGGCACTTGCGCCAAGTGCATATGTACATGTCATGTACATATGAAGTCCTTACACAGAGACTTTACCAGAAATAGATTATAACACTACCAAATTTAGATAAGAATTAAGGAATTAACATGATTAATTAAGGCTAAAACCTTTCAAGTAATAAAAAACAGGAATATATAAATATTCACACCTATTCTAAATGCCGCAATAACATTTGGCAAATGAATATTGTCTGGAGGTCTGCAAATATCTGCAGCATAGCTCTTCATGCATCTAAAAGATAAAAACACAGATAAGCTTATTAAATTGTTGCAATAATTTTCTTGGTGGGGAGAGGTAAAGTCATATGCTGGCCCTTTCATATTGACACACCATTAATATTACAGCTGCATAAAAAACATGATTAATTTAAAATGCAAAATTAGGCACAAATTAATCAAAGGCATTTAATTGCAGCTGTAGATCTATATATACCTAATGAAGCTTACTCATAATCATAATTAATCAAAGACATTTAATTGCAGCTGTAGATCTATATATACCTAATGAAGCTTACTCATAATCATATGTAATGAAAACATATAACTGAACTTTACTTGCAATTTCCAGCATAGATGTTGCTTCTGCCAGCTTATTTCTTCGCTGGTGTATAACCGCATTGACAGTGACACCACTGTCATTTCTCTTGGGAGGTCACTGAAGGCATCAGCTGATCAGCAACCCCCCCCCCCCCCCCCGCTGAACTGGAAAGTAAACATTCTCGATTTTCGCGAAACGTCCGCCCGATCGGAGGTTTCATCCACGTATATCCGCCTACAATCACATTATTTTTTTCCTAAATAGCCATGCGTCTACTTTTCTTTCCTGGTTGTTTCGTTTATATGCGTTAAAACTATTTCAGGAGCAAGTTTAAATCTTATTTCAGCCAAAACTCTTTCACTTTCCACAAAACTTTGTCAACGGCGGCCATGGTGCACCCGCTGAGCTAAAGTTAGCACAGCCAATGAGAATATTCGAAACAGACAGAGCGCGTTGACCAATCCCTGCCAACCTTAGATTAGCCGTTTACAGCCTCACATGGAGCGAGCGGAGGTGGGGCTGTGGAAGAGCACATGGAGCGAGCGGAGGTGGGGCTGTGGAAGAGCACATGGAGCGAGCGGAGATGGGGCTGTGGAAGAGCACATGGAGCGAGCGGAGGTGGGGCTGTGGAAGAGCACATGGAGCGAGCGGAGGTGGGGCTGTGGAAGAGCACATGGAGCGAGCGGAGATGGGGCTGTGGAAGAGCACATGGAGCGAGCGGAGGTGGGGCTGTGGAAGAGCACATGGAGCGAGCGGAGGTGGGGCTGTGGAAGAGCACATGGAGCGAGCGGAGGTGGGGCTGTGGAAGAGCACATGGAGCGAGCGGAGGTGGGGCTGTGGAAGAGCACATGGAGCGAGCGGAGGTGGGGCTGTGGAAGAGCACATGGAGCGAGCGGAGGTGGGGCTGTGGAAGGACCCGAGACTCAATTGAGTGGGTCTCCCGAGGCTATAGCTTTATGCCAGAAAAAACTGAGGGAACTTATTGTGCCTGGTCCAGAAGGCTACGTGGCAAGAATCTTGAACGTACATTTGTTTTGGGGAGGCGTCAATATTCTATGCCAAATCGAGCAATATGTGCTGTCCTTTACCTACCAACTCCCTCGCCGTATTGGGTACCAGCGCACACTGATGTTCCCCATCAGCTTTTCGCCTTATCGTATAAGAGACCTAGTCATGCACAAAAATCATGGCAAAAATTAACGTGTTAACCTGTTAACCGCATAACTTGAAAAATAAAGTTGTTAGAACCGTCAAACTTCGTAAACAGATGGGGAAAGTACATCGACAATTGGGTCGTTAATGTTCGTTAATGGGCACAATCCGTAAAAAGTCAATGTCACAGTGATGTTTTGAAAAAAAACACACACGAATATTTCCGTTAATATTTAACCTAGAATTGCTTTATAATTTTTATTGAGGCGCACATTTCATGTATGTTCATTTTTTGAAGCGTCATGCTCGTTTTCGAGCAAAATGAGGTTTTGGGGAAAACGTACCGAATGACCTCTTAGTTTTTCTGTCATTTGACACGTTTAGGCTAACGCTATCTACTAAGGCACCTCCTTCACAGTCACCTCGCCTCCACCCTATCCCATTGTCCGGACGAGGCGCAGGCAGGTTGTGGTGCGGTACGCTATCACACTTCCCTCACCTCCACCACCACCCCCACCCACCCTATCCCATTGTCAGGACGGGGCGCAGGCAGGTGGTGCGGTAAGCTATCACACCTCCCTCACCTCCACCACCACCCCCACCCACCCTATCCCATTGTCAGGACGGGGCGCAGGCAGGTGGTGCGGTAAGCTATCACACCTCCCTCACCTCCACCACCACCCCCACCCACCCTATCCCATTGTCCGGACGAGGCGCAGGCAGGCTGTGGTGCGGTACGCTATCACACCTCCCTCACCTCCACCACCACCCCCACCCACCCTATCCCATTGTCCGGACGAGGCGCAGGCAGGCTGTGGTGCGGTACGCTATCACACCTCCCTCACCTCCACCACCACCCCCACCCACCCTATCCCAGTGTCCGGACGAGGCGCAGGCAGGTGGTGGTGCGGTACGCTATCACACCTCCCTCACCTCCGCCACCACCCCCACCCACCCTATCCCAGTGTCCGGACGAGGCACAGGCAGGTGGTGGTGCGGTACGCTATCACACCTCCCTCACCTCCACCACCACCCCCACCCACCCTATCCCATTGTCCGGACGAGGCACAGGCAGGTGGTGGTGCGGTACGCTATCACACCTCCCTCACCTCCACCACCACCCCCACCCACCCTATCCCATTGTCCGGACGAGGCGCAGGCAGGTGGTGCGGTACGCTATCACACCTCCCTCACCTCCACCACCACCCCCACCCACCCTATCCCAGTGTCCGGACGGGGCGCAGGCAGGTGGTGCGGTACGCTATCACACCTCCCTCACCTCCACCACCACCCCCACCCACCCTATCCCATTGTCCGGACAAGGCGCAGGCAGGTGGTGCGGTACGCTATCACACCTCCCTCACCTCCACCACCACCCCCACCCACCCTATCCCAGTGTCCGGACGAGGCGCAGGCAGGTGGTGCGGTACGCTATCACACCTCCCTCACCTCCACCACCACCCCCACCCACCCTATCCCATTGTCCGGACGAGGCACAGGCAGGTGGTGGTGCGGTACGCTATCACACCTCCCTCACCTCCACCACCACCCCCACCCACCCTATCCCAGTGTCCGGACGAGGCGCAGGCAGGTTGTGGTGCGGTACGCTATCACACCTCCCTCATCTCCACCACCACCCCCCAGCCACCCTATCCCATTGTCCGGACGAGGCGCAGGCAGGTGGTGCGGTACGCTATCACACCTCCCTCACCTCCACCACCACCCCCACCCACCCTATCCCATTGTCCGGACGAGGCGCAGGCAGGTGGTGGTGCGGTACGCTATCACACCTCCCTCACCTCCACCACCACCCCCACCCACCCTATCCCATTGTCCGGACAAGGCGCAGGCAGGTTGTGGTGCGGTACGCTATCACACCTCCCTCACCTCCACCACCACTCCCCACCCACCCTATCCCAGTGTCCGGACGGGGCGCAGGCAGGCTGTGGTGCGCTGCGCTATCACACCTCACTCACCTCCACCACCACCCCCACCCACCCTATCCCATTGTCCGGACGAGGCGCAGGCAGGTGGTGCGGTAAGCTATCACACCTCCCTCACCTCCACCACCACCCCCCACCCACCCTATCCCATTGTCCGGACGAGGCGCAGGCAGGTGGTGCGGTAAGCTATCACACCTCCCTCACCTCCACCACCACCCCCCACCCACCCTATCCCAGTGTCCGGACGAGGCGCAGGCAGGTTGTGGTGCGGTACGCTATCACACCTCACTCACCTCCACCACCACCCCCCACCCACCCTATCCCAGTGTCCGGACGAGGCGCAGGCAGGCTGTGGTGCGCTGCGCTATCACACCTCACTCACCTCCACCACCACCCCAACCCACCCTATCCCAGTGTCCGGACGAGGCGCAGGCAGGCTGTGGTGCGCTGCGCTATCACACCTCCCTCACCTCCACCACCACCCCCACCCACCCTATCCCATTGTCCGGACGGGGCGCAGGCAGGTTGTGGTGCGGTACGCTATCACACCTCCCTCACCTCCACCACCACTCCCCACCCTACCCCATTGTACCGACGATGCACAGGCAGGCTGTGGTGCGCTACGCTCTCACACTTCCCTCACCTCCACCCCCACCCCCACGCCGACCCCCCAACCTACAACATTGTCCCGACGATATGCAGGCAGGCTGTGGTGCGCTACGCTATCACACCTCCCTCACCTCCACCCCCACCCCCCACCCTACCCCATTGTAAAGACGATGCACAAGCAGGCTGTGGTGCGCTACGCTATCACACCTCCCTCACCTCCCTCACCTCCACCCCCACCCTACCCCATTGTACCGACGATACGCAGGCAGGCTGTGGTGCGCTACGCTATCACACCTCCCTCACCTCCCTCACCTCCACCCCCACCCCCCACCCTACCCCATTGTACCGACGATACGCAGGCAGGCTGTGGTGCGCTACGCTATCACACCTCCCTCACCTCCCTCACCTCCACCCCCACCCCCCACCCTACCCCATTGTACCGACGATACGCAGGCAGGCTGTGGTGCGCTACGCTATCACACCTCCCTCACCTCCACCCCCACCCCCCACCCTACCCCATTGTACCGACGATGCACAGGCAGGCTGTGGTGCGCTACGCTCTCACACCTCACTCACCTCCACCCCCACCCCCACCCTACCCCATTGTACCGACGATGCACAGGCAGGCTGTGGTGCGCTACGCTCTCACACTTCCCTCACCTCCACCCCCACCCCCACGCCCACCCCCCAACCTACCCCATTGTCCCGACGATATGCAGGCAGGCTGTGGTGCGCTACGCTATCACACCTCCCTCACCTTCACCCCCACCCCCCACCCTACCCCATTGTAAAGACGATGCACAGGCAGGCTGTGGTGCGCTACGCTATCACACCTCCCTCACCTCCCTCACCTCCACCCCCACCCCCCACCCTACCCCATTGTACCGACGATACACAGGCAGGCTGTGGTGCGCTACGCTATCACACCTCCACCCCAACCCCCCACCTTACCCCGTGTCTGACGTCGCAACTTTCAAACCTGACAATACGTGGTGAATTTCGCACGTTTAGTTTAGGTAAAAGCGCAATTAAATATTTATTAAGTCTATTCAAAATGTATATGTTGGCCCAAAATTGACATATCATTTTCGGTCAGCTTGAGTTACCACGTACTAAAATTTAATCGAGCTGATTGCTCTGATCGTTTAGCCAGGGAAGGTGAGGGGACATCCGCCACGCTTGTAAATATAGCGATAACATTATCAATAACGCTTCATATTAAAATATTTGGGCTTTATTAAAAGTATCGAAAGTATAATAACATTTACAAACGGTGTTCACACAAACGAGGAACAGCAGTCCTCCATTTCCTTAAATATTCAGCTATCTTTTAATAAAATAATAAGTCAGTTTATGACGGGAGTTCATAAATATAAGAGTGTTGTACGGTACAAACGATACTGTTCTTATGAATTTAATCAATCATAAAAATAAAACTTAAATGCAGAGAAAACGCATTATAACGGATGCGGTGGGGAGGCAGAGGTAACCTCGTCGGCATCTGTTGTGCGAATGACTGACTGGGTAGAACGTTCGGCTGCCACTTTCGCAGATACATAAAATTAATTCTGAATTTCATAATTTTTCTGTAACTGTTTGTCCCAGGTCACTAAGGCACGAAAAACAACCGTTTCTTGAGCCCGAAATCCTTACAACTCGTGATACCATCACACTTATGTGGGATGTACTTGGTTCTGTAGAACTCGGTTCCATCGATCGAGACGTAGACCTTCTTTACCTCAAGCTCGTGAACGTGGTTCTCCGTCGTGTCGGTGGTGATCGAGACGACCTCCCCAAGACATATCTGTTGCATTTCGGCCGCCGACATGTTCACTAGGTGGTAGTGGGCACTGTTGGCATTGTCATCGGTCAAAAGGTACAGGGTCACATCTGTGAAGATGCCTTGCGCCATGTCGGCCTCGTAGGCATTGCTGGCCTTGTCCTCCGCGCTGTCGTCAGTGAGAGGCCCCGGCGCCGACAGACACGCCTGGCTTGTTGCTGGCGTTGTCGCGCTTGATACGTCTCCCGAACCGGCTGTTGGGATCGGGTCGCTTGGTGCGCTTGATACGTCTCCCGGACCGGCTGTTGGGATCGGGTCGCTTGGTGCGTAGTCCCGAGACATCTCGGTGAAGCTCTCTGGCTCCATCATGATGTCGGTCAGGGCCTGCAGTTCCTTCCAGATGGAGTTTCCCTCGTCGCTGATGGGCATGATGGGGTAGCGCAGCCGCACGAGACCAACATTCGGGATCGCCGGCAGTGTGATCTGGACTCCAGTGGCTCGGACTTCCCGGACGTTCCCGTTACGATCCAGAGCGTAGTACAACACCCCGCTAGTGTCCGCCATGTCTTCGTCGGTATCGCTGGAGTCGTCGTAAAACAGAGAAGGCGTCATGAAGAACGTTTTGCTGTGGGTGCCGTTGTAGGCGAAGTCCGGGTGGTTGGTACCGTCCCGCGTGCCGCTGGGTCCCTGGGTCACGGTGTCGGCCTCTGTCGTCTTGTGGTCCCCCTTGTACGCGATGTCATACGGGTTCCACTTGCTGAGCGGCGTCATGTAGACGATCTCCAAGGGGATGGCGAACGACCATCTCTGGCTCCAGGACTCGAAGTCGGCGCTGAGCACGCTGGGGTGGGTGGTCATCGCCATGAAGAGTGATGGGTCGTTGAAGACTCGTGCGCGAGTTCTGGTTCCCATGGCACCGATGTTGTTCACCTTAAACAGTCGGTTGAAGAAGGCGGCGTTGAGCGGCTCGCCGGTGTCGTAGTTCGTGGTCTCCAGATCAAAAGCGTCGTCCGTCAGGTCGCCACCGTAGTTATTCAGACCCGGGATCTGCCCCATCAACTTGTCAAGCATTAGGAAGGCATTGTTGTTCTCCTTCCATGTGTTCCGATCGACTGTGTTGAGCTGGAAGCGGGCCAGTCTGCTCACCTCCAAGTCCTGCAGTCCGACCTCCCGTTCCATCTCCAAGCTCAGCTGCATGCGCGCCTTGAGATCGTCTACGACTCTCAGTCTGTTCAGGGGAAGGTCCTGGGCGACCGGGTGGCAGAGGATCTGATAGTTCCACTGCCCGACGATGGGAATCCCGTTCGCGTCCTGACCAAAGATTTTCCTGGGGAGGAAGGCCAACCCTTCATCCTCGTCATCACGACCCGTCAGCGCCGAGAAGCGAATCCTCTCCTCCATCTCCGTCCAGGTCCCGGCTTTCAGATGGTGTCTGTCAGAGAAAAATATCTCATCAATATTGTCATTGCTGTCGTTTGTCCTGAGCCAGGCACCCTCCAGGTAGCACAGGGCTGCCTTGAAGTAAGGCCTGTAGTCTCTAACGCTACTATCACCAGCCTGCCACGCCTTGAACCATTCCTGCATCTCCGCCACCTGCTCATCCACCGATGGTTTGGCCAGCACCTCCGGGGGTACCTCCGGGAAGGGGATGTCCTCTGTCTCGCCTAGCGCGCTTGAAACTTGACTCTTCATCCTCAGACCGAAATCGTTGTGTCGTGTCCTGAACTCGACCCCATTGAGGACGGCTGACAGCTCACCCATCCCCAAAGTGCGCACGTTGTTGCCGTGGTTGTGGATGGCGGCGATGGCGTGTCGCAAGTAGCTCGACGTGTAGTAGGACTTGGTGCCCTTGGCCATGGTACCCCTGACGGTACGCAGCCCTGAGGCAGCGGTCGTCCTGGCGTTCTCGTCCTGTCTGTACTCTTGGATCATCATCTCCCGAATCAGTTTGTTCATCGTGAGCTTCAGCTGCTGCACCTGAGTTTCCAGATCCTCCACCGTGGCTGCCTGACAGCACGCTAAGAGCGCAGCCAGGGACACCAGCAGGACTCCTGTCTCCATCTTGTGTTGTACAGCTCGGCACACTCTTACCAGGGACTTCAGCGCAACTTGTGCTGCACTAAGCACTGCTGGGAAAGAAAACGATGTAAATTATCGCATTATCGTTACTGTTACCTTTAATTGCTCGAATGAAAACATAAAAAAGCTTTGAACGCACAGAGGATTTTAGTTCTGCACTATACATCGGCAGAGGGTGAATATGCACCTACTTTCTTTGAACCGCAGATGTACCTTCAAGCCGAGCCTTTAGGCGCTGAGAATTCGCCAAGCCTTTCCCGCCCCATGTGTATGTGTATGTGCCACCTTTCGTGTGCGGTCGTGTAAGAGTGTCTAAGCCCGTCTGATAATTAATCCCGGTGTCTCGGGTTAGAGAACAGACTCCAAGGCCTCATTTATTTCTTTGAAGAAGGGTTTAACCATGCGCATATTGAGAACTCTTTTTCTAAATTATTAATCATTGCATGTTCGTATTTTTCATTTTGCTTGACCTCCTAAGTGCAACACTGATACTATGACTATACATAGAAAAGCCGATATGGAGCAGCCCTTATGCATCTGATGCATCTACGGGTCGTGAAGTGGCCATAAGTTTTAATTTCTAGACGTGGCTCCACATATAATATGTTTATCCACTATAATATAAATCCGTGCCCAAAGGTAAAAAAATAATAAAAATTTGGGTAAGAATATCGCCTAGTTCTTGCTTGTTTAAAAAGGCGCGGTTATGTAAATCATTTAAAACTTCTTTGATGAACAAAGTATCACGTAAAAGATGTTCATCCATACCAGAAACGTAAGCACGGTGTAAACATGGTTTTAATTTAACAATAAAAGAGTTAAACTATTATGAATCAACCCTTTGGTTTGCCATCATGAGATTTAGAGACTTGAATATATTAGAATCACTTCCCTGGAGGGCTAAATTCGATAAAAGTCGCACCACTTCATTGGTGTCCCCAAGGCACCCGGAAATAAAAGAAGACAATCGACAAGATAACTCTGGCTGCACTGGGAGACAATCCGCGATTAGAGGTAACATTTGGCCATGGGTAAGTGGGGGCAAATTAAAAAAATCTTACTGACCGCGTTACGCCAGGCGGTATAAAGCTTATAAAAAGTATGATCAGTGATATGTTCCAATAAACGCGCGTTATTGCCGATGAATCTCTTGATGTAACCAGCTTGGAAGGTGTTCATCAATTTCTCTATTAACTTCTTATTAGTATAATTTTTTTGGGTAAGGATACATTGATTCACATTTGTATATTCAATATATGTGATACAGTTAGGCGATATTTCTTTAGCAGGTTTTTACTTATCTTTTCCTTTTTGGGCATCTTTTCGGTATGACCTTCATTGAAAAGTACTTAATTTTACATCCTTAATGTCAATTATCTGCTCACTCAAGTTCACTGCTAAGGTCATTTATGCCAGGGCTTGAGACGTTTAATCACATTGTACATTCCTCTAGCTCTATTAAACCATTTGGTCTCTTCATGTAGCCCTTTCTCCATGTTTGTTTGACATATTTGTCAACCATATTACTGTCTCTGTAACTGCACTGAGTGGCTGATAATGATGCAGTGTTCGATGATATCTTTGTCTGTGGAGTTTATATGTCCTACTTGGTCGGAGAGTTGCCTTCTACAATTATATATTTGCTTTGTTTCTTATTCATTTTTAAACGCGCTGGACTGCGTTCCCGGCGTCAATCTATTGAGCTAGTAATCTGATTGGCGCAAATTTAGCGGTTTCATAAAATATATTACCCATCCCCATCGTTGCTACCTTCATTTGATCATGCATGTCTGTCGAAATTATGGCCCACTGTACAAGTACAAGTTAAGCTTTTTCTCACCGTTGCGATGCACAATAAGTAATTCCAAATAGATATGTTATGCTGCGAAATATTTAAGCTTTGATATGCCTCCAGTTAGGAGCAGAGCGTGAAGCGCCAAATCACGCTCATTGCCATTATTTGCCAATAGTGTCAGGGGCTAGTACTACTGCGTTAACCTATACTCTGGAAAAGGGTGTTTAGAGAACGTTTTCCCATACTGCGTAATCTATTAAATTAAAAAAGTCAATCTCACGTTAAGGTGAACTGTACCAATGGATACCTCAAGCGTAAAATTAAAAAATTGCGACACTCACCTGATTGCCCGAGGTGCGCGTGCTGTCGTGTCAGTGGGGGCAGAGGTCTGTTAGATTACCTCCCGCTCCTCTCATTTTTATAGGTCTCGCCAGCGTGTGATCGTGATGGCGATTAGTCGATGACCTAATAAGCTAATCGGAATACTTAAAGAAAAACACTTATGTGCAAGGTGTGTGTCATTAACAGCACCTAACATTGTAAAATAACCCACCCATTAATCCTAACTTACCCAGTGAATCCAATGTATGTGACACAGGCGGAAACAACTGGGGCGTGCGCACGTGTAGTAGGTGTTTATGGGGAGGGTGCGTGTTTACGAGGAGGGTGGGTGTTTATGGGGAGGGTGCGTGTTTACGGGGAGGGTGGGTGTTTATGGGGAGGGTGCGTGTTTACGGGGAGGGTGATGGGCGAGACCTGTTTTTTCACCGCTGTTTTTTTTTACGGCTTTTTTTATAGATGTCACAAGGGGGATGTCCTCGGAAGTTTATTTACAGCTACACACGGACGAGTCAATTGTCACCCAGGACCCAAGGGGGGGGGGCACCTGAGAATGACAGTAGGCTATGGTTTATATAAAAGGAAATACGAAAAAGAACAAAAAATCTACGATACAAGTACTGTGAGGACGAATTAACGGATTTTTGCTTAGAAATACGGAGATGTTGTGACCCAAGTGCATGGAATAGCGGTTTATTTGGAAGTGTTTTATTTAACCAAACCAGCCATAAAGCTAAAGTTTATCCTCCACATCCGCTCCGACAGTTTTAAAATGAGACCTCACGAGGCCTCAAGGCATGATGGGCTATGTCGATCCTTATTCCGTTGATGTTCGGTAGTTTTGGTTCACAAGCTTCAGACAAAGAATCAGCCAATTCAAAATGTGCGCATTATTCGGAGAGCTTGCGGCGGGCAGGGTGAAAATAATGACAAATTCATCTTGGCGTGTATTTTAATAGCTAAAACTAATAAACTAAGTAATGTTGTCAGTGTCAGTGTCAGGGTGGGTGGGAGGTAAAATGGGAGAGTCCGCGCGATCCGGTCCTGACGGAGTGAGCAGTAGCGTATGGATCCAATGCCTGCCTGCGTGGTCGGTCGGCCGAGCCGGTGAATTTCGGCCAATCGGAGCGTCCGCTCGGGCGTGGCCCCCAGGTATCGTATAGTGCACCAAGTGCTCTGCCAATTGAATCTAATGGAATAACTTGACGGGTAGGCACTGCATATTTATTCTGTTAGGACCTTCAACTTGAGCCACCGGTCCGCGATTTCTAATTTTAGGCCTGGTGAGCGGCATGGCTCTCACCCTTGCTCCGTTTACCGGTGTGGTAAGAGAGGCATGTACCAGGGCTATCTTTTCCCTAGCTCTGGTACATGCCGCTCTGACCACGCCCGTAAACGGAGCAAGGGAGAAATAAGTGACGAAAGAAATGACGAAAGTCATAAAAGCTTCAGGAACATAGTGGGGCACATTGACTTGAAAATATTCACGGGGAAAAAATCAGGATGTTGGATCGCCTTGTTTTATTTGTGTTTTATAAAGTGTAGCTCAATATCTTGAAATTCCATAAGCGACGTTAAATTTTGAAAGACGATGGGGGTAATCAACCTCACATTCCCGAGAAAACAAAATGAGTTAAAACAAATAATTATAAACTGCCGCATACTACCTTAAGATAAATGGATCAGTTCTCCTGAGTTGTCGATTCCAGTCAAACAAACAGGTTCGGGATAACGCTATATACACCTGTCTGCACTCGTCGTAAGGCGCTCGCCAAGGCCGCCGTATAGTCGGCGAATTAACATAGAACAGGAAAACAGAACTTTCAAGGCTCTCAATGGGAACTGATCGACATCTTTCACGCAAGTCTGGAACCGGGGGGGGGCATGAAAAGTATTATTCGAATCAAAAAGGGGGGTTCCACGGGTGCCCCTTGCTGCCTGAGGGAGCGGATTTTGTGATGAAAAAGATACCCCTATAGAGCGGACATTTATGATGATAAAGATACCCTTACAGAGCGTATATTTGAATATCTGGAGAATATTTCTCAGCGTCAAAATATGTGCCAATGTAAGGTCATATATGTGATATCATTGATGACCATTATATGAACAGATACCGGCCAAGATATGACAAACATACATTAACCGGGACCAGATAAAAAGTGTTTGACATATTATATCTCAAATTTGAGTGCGTTGGCATCAACATATGCGTAGAGCGGGTGGCGCCTGGCTGTTTTTTTTTAAAGAAATTAATTTTTGTCTCGCCTTTTTGCATTTTGAGGTTCCAATGACCGATATCAATCCATGTCGCATAAAATATGAGTTCCTCCGCCAAATTTGGATGTATGTTATGTGTTACAAGCAAATACACAACATATTCAGTGATTGCATATACGCGCCGAAAGGCAAAATTTTGATGTCTCCAGTTTTTGCTTATTTTACACCCCAAGGGGGGGGGGCGGTGCTCGGAAAAGCCGACAGTGTATGTTAAGGTTCCCAAGGGGGAGGGGGGGGTGCAACCCCCGTACCTCCCCCCCCCCCCACTAGATCCGCCCTTGAGTAACATATCTTTTTTTGCTATTTATGTATTGACCGTGACCCTGCAGCAGGCCGTTTTGGGGGGGAGTCTTCCAGTTTTCCAGGTTTATTTAGAAGGCTTCAAAATCTTACGCAAACATTCCTATTGACCGCCATGTTAAAGCCAATTTGACAAAAAATCGCTGCGTCTTCATTATAGAGAGATGAGATCGGTGGAAAAGACGGAGAAAAGCAAACTGGTACGTAAATCTTTCATATATCAAGCGTAGACCGCTTAGTTTGGATGCTATTGATGAGTCTACGAGCAAAACGTAGACCTTGAGAATTAGCATGGCCGCTCATAGAATAGGCCGTAGACCGGTCGGAATGACTAGTTCGAACCGGAACACCAGCCGAAGCGGAGAGATACAAAGTCTTCTGTCAGAGAAGTAATTTATTTTGTCACAGAACCCAACTCTTACGCGTTAATAAAAAAATAGTCGCTTTTCGGATCCCAGGTAGGCGAGAGCGGGTGAGAGGTTTGTGGGTAAAACATACTTGTGTTAGTAATGGCTGCCTTTATTTTAAGATGTTTTTTTTTAACCGACCGACCGAAGTTTTTTTGACTAGGGACACGAAAAACAATTTAATAGCGACGCCCTTATCCCAGTTATCTAATGTGCATTCTGTCCAAGCTTCCATCAAGTGGTGTTTATTATCGAAAACAAGAGGCTGGTACACAGAATACGCAATTTACTACTGTAATAATGGCCGATATACGACCGTAGAACTTTAAGCGAAGTCTTGACTTATATAGTCTTGACTTATATAGTCTTGACTTATATACTGCAGGTCAAGTACTTCAACACCCCTCCCCTCCCCTCCCCTGCCCGCCCTTCCCTCCTACGTTTTTGCGGCCTTGATACTTGACATGCGATCAATCACCATCACATGAGGGCAATTGGCTACCGGGCACGGTACGTGGCACGTTTATTCTAAATAGCGTCCTGGATGCTTGGTAACATCTGGTCACAAATAATGAGACATTGAAACGGCCATTCGGACAGAATATACCCACTTGTACACTTGTAGGCCTACCAGCTTGTAACCTATAACCAACAACTTAATAGTAGTTCAGCACCTCAAATAATGAAGACCTGTCATGACTCTTCGGTATTAGATATTAAATATATGTGTTTATATATGTGAACCTGGATGTTTAGAATCTGGATTCACGAAATTTCATAAATTAACATAAAGTAAATGGCCTTAAAAAGGAACTCCGAACAGAACATATGGCTTTAGCGGGCGTTTGAATGAGGCCCAACAGGATCTAACAGTGGATACGGCGACTATCTCTGCCTTCGACTCACTCCGCTAGGGCTTCATTATATAAAAGCGGAACTTACGTAGCGCCACCGATACTAACTAACGTTGTGTCAAATAAACAACTGATACATATTGACCAGGTAGATCTACTATATAACGAGAACGTATTGCAAGTTGTGTGCAACTAGAAGGAGCTATCCTATAACAATATAGAGCTCTTATGTATTAGATGCATTCATTTATATTACATGCATGATAAGGAACATGCTGCACATTGCGAACATTCACATACTGGATCTTTCCATGAAGAGATTACATCCTTAAGCTCATCTTTAGTAGTAAGCGTCTTTGATCATATTACTTAAAGGATTCCATAATATAGCACCATATGGTTCCTTGGACTGTTCTGATCATAGTACATCTGACACTGAGCTAAGCCGAGCGAGTCGATGAGCAAGACGGGAGCAGGACAACTCCCCCCGGACAATTCCCCCCCGGTCAGTTCCCCCCCAGACAATGTCCCCCCCAGACAATGTCCCCCCCCCCCCCGACAATCCCCTCCCGACAATTCCCCCCCAGACAAACAACCCAAGGACAAGTCCCCCCCGAACAATTCCCACCCGGACAACTCCCCCCCCCCGGACAATTCCCACCCGGACAACTCCCCCCCCCCGGACAATTCCCTCCTAGGACAACTTCCCCCGGGACAACTTCCCCCGGGACACCCCCCCTCCCCCCTAAGGCAACTCCCCCTCTCGACAATTCCCCTCTGGACAATTTCCCCTAGGACAATTCCTCCTCGATAATCCCCCCCTAGGACTCGATCCCCTGTCGGACAAACCCCTAGTCCGGGCCAGTATTTTCATATGCACCTTTTATTCCACCGAAATTTAACGAAACCTCAATGTTTTATTATCTTATCTTCCTGTAGTCTTTACGCAGCAAAACACCCCCTCAGACCTCCCACCCCTTGAGGTCCGCAGGGTCTCACTAATAACCGAGCCATCGATGTATGTTACACAAGTTAACTGCCATCAGCCTAAGGCTATGGAGGCTCAGCTTGTTGAGGCTATTGGTATTTTGCGGAACGGAACGGAACGGAACGGAACGGAACGACGCCGCGAGGGGGGTCACTTTATTATAAATTTATAATAAAATTAAAATGTAGTCAAAGTACTAGTATTTTACTCTTACTTATCAACGGGATTTAAGTAAAATGGGCATTTTGACAATATATTGCCTTGACAATATAGAGCCTTTTTGATCAATCCTGTGTTAATGTGGGTATATAGCGGAACGGAACGGAACGGAACGGAACGGAACCGAGCGTGCGGGAGGGAGGGGTGTGCGCCTGATATTCAGCGATCGTTTGTTGATACGTTGTCTCCTGCTTGTTAACAGTGTTTTTGCACCACATTTTAATTGAACGTATCCCTAAACGTAACCCGATGAGCAATTACGTCATCAGAACTCGGGGTGTGCCCTGACCTACATAGATACGTTTACGGGATCGGTTTGCGGGACAACGTATAAATCGCCTTTCTAACGTTTTGCCCTGTACGTATCCACAGGAAATTTCCTTCATGTTTATTATATTTCTGCGAATGCATATGTCTCAGTTCAGATCAAATATGAGAATTAAACCGCTTATGCGCATTTTTGACAATCCCTTATCCATATAAGTCTTTCTGATCAATCCTGTGTAAGGTAGATGCGTAATTACCTTTTTTAGACAGATTTCTTGACATTTTTTCCACTTATAGTGATGTGTATCCAAAACGATAACATATCATAAAAAGGATAGGACTTCTACCCACTTTTCTGTCAAAATGACGCTGAATAGATAGGGGGTCGCATCTAATTTTATAATGGCTGTCAATGGAGAATTTTGGAATTTCGACACGAAATATTCAACAGAAAAAAAACGGCTCAGACAAAATTTGTCTGTAACAAGCTTGCTCCTTGTTTGTTCAAATAAGAGAAAAAAATATATGGGTCTCCTACCTCGTTTTTTCGTAAAATGACTGAACATGGAAAATGTGTGGGTAATTCTGAGGGTCGGAATGGGAAACATGCTGAACTAGAGACACGACAAGTACTCACAAGATTGAATAAGGTACTTGGTGTTATCAAATTTACATGAAACCTTTAAGCAACCAAACGTGTGAGCATATAGGCCTACGATGACGTGAGGGATCCCTACACACCCCCCCCCCCCCGCCTCTCCCACTGATTTACTGTGCCTGTGTGGTCAACGCTATGTAATTTGTCGGCTTGTTTCTAATGACAGTTCCTTCAAAGATATATTTATACATCCCAATAAGTTCTTTGGTTTGCGTGGACTTGCGTTTACCAGCGGCGGTACCTGCTTATCGCCAGATCGCAGCGGCATAGTCCACCAGATGGCGCCACAGTGATGCCGGGAACCTCCCTAAGTATATAGCGGAACGGAACGGAACGGAACGGGAAGGGAGGGGTATGCGGCAGCGAGCCGGTCACTGGTACTCCGTATCGACGAGGGAGTGGGTGTTTGTTTTCCAATGATATTCAGCGGTCGTTTGTTGATACTTTGTGTCCTGCTTGATAACAGTTTTTGCACTACGTTTTTAATTGAATGAGCAATTACGTCATCAGAACACGGGGTGTGTCCTGATCTACATAGATACGTTTACGGGATCGGTTTGCGGGACAACGTATAAATCGCCTTTCTGAAAGTTTTGCCCTGTACGTATCACAGCCCAAGGGAAATTGTCGAATGTAAATGGAACGATGGGGGGTGGCTTATAATTTCCGCAACTCAAGTTTCGTGTAACGTTTTCCTCGCAAAGAAGCATTACCAGTTCAATTTCTTCCCCCAAATAACATGATAATACATCACCATACCTAGGACTTCCTCTTTGGATGACCCAATAGAAACTGCCTGTGCAAGACTTTTAGACCAGCACCTGATTAGGGTCAGCGAAGAGTAATGCAAATGTAAACTGTTTAGATGGTTTCACATTTACTGTATAAGTGTTGTTTCAAGTTTCAGAGTGAAATCTGTTTGCTGAGGAATTTATTCCATGTGGAAAAACTTCAGTTTGTTTATAAATCTAAGTAAAAAAATGAATGAAATATCCATTTCCAGAAGGTGTTTTCCGGAAATGGTTATTTCATCATGTGTCCTGATCCATCAGAGAATTAGTCCGGAAGAAACTGCTCTCTTACAGTTTGTGATTTTGTTTGTTTAAAGATAAAATAGCAAAGGAAGTAATATTAATATGCATAATACTGAAACAGATGTTAACAATTTTAAACAAAACTGTTTAAACTCTCTCTTCTAGTATTGTGATCGCCTTCGTAAACTGTGAAGAATGCCGGCCGTCGCTTAAAATTTACGGTTGTCTACTGAACACCGACTGCAATAAATCATTTGTGTGCCGTTCGACGGCGAAAAACCAAAACGTAAGTCAATCCTGTACGTATATTTATAGCGGAACGGAAGGGAACGGAGCGTGCAGGAAGGAAGGAAGGGGTGTGCGCCAGCGAGCTGGTCACTAGAACTGCGTGTTGATGAGGGAATGGATGTGCGGGAGAGGAGGGGTTGACGCCGGTGCATCGCATGAAAGCCTTCGGGCGCGCGGGTACAGGGGGGGGGGGTAACGATAAATTAAATGGAGAACTCCTCGCAAACCATGGAAGGGGCGGATACATGATATAAATTGGCCACGTCGCGATTCTCGGTTATTTTATATTAACATTCACAGTTCACGATTACCGGTAATTAGAATCCTTGATCACGACGGTCGGCAAATATCCCATTCCCCGTTCAGACTTATTTTCCTCATTCCCAGTTCACGGTAAAATAAAAAGTCCATTCCCGAGGAACGAAAATACCCTTTGCGTTTGGTGTAGTGAATTAACACGTAGCTGACTGACATGTACATTTGCTTCGTCTATCAAGTCCAGCGCTGTGATTGGATGAAAGAGTAACATGTTACAGGGCCATATGTTTTGTTCGTGTCGGTTCTTCGACGTTTATGCATAGCGCGGCCTTCCATAGATCTGACCGGATTTAAGGCAACTGATGAGTAATCCGTCGGTGTGTGGATCTGGCGCCGGCAATGCGGGCGTGTATGGCATTGAAACTTGCTAACTGCTTGACTGCATACGCTCGGCGACCAAGGGTCTGAAGACCGGTACCAGTGCCAACAAATGAAATGTAACGGTGGGCTCTGCTAGCACTCCAGGGCAATAAGATCAAAGAGTGTCATAGTACACTGTTTGATATAGTTGTAGACCATTCTCGATGTCGCCAGTGCGAGTGTGCGGTTGTGGATCGGAGACAACTATAACTTTGGAATCGGGGCGAACCGGCCGGGGAGGCAACTGATTAATAGGATTCTGACAGGGGGATCTCTGTTCCTAGGGAAGGGGAGGCGCTAACTTTGCACCCGGTGTAAATCATTTAAACCCGGTGGGAGCATTTTAAACCCGGTGTAAATCATTTAAACCAAGTTTGAATATTTAATTCCCGGTCTGAGCATTTTAAACCCGGTGTAAATTTCAACCAGGTTTGAATATTTAATTCCCGGTCTGAGCATTTTAAACCCGGTGTAAATCTTTTCAACCAGGTTTGAATATTTAATTCCCGGTCTGAGGATTTTAAACCCGGTGTAAATCTTTTCAACCAGGTTTGAATATTTATTTCCCGGTGTAACCATTTTCAACCCGGTGTCAATTCGCAGTTAACATGTACTTCAATAATCACAAAAAAATCAACAGTTTTTAAACCTGCATGACCACTATGGGCTTCCGTATAGTTGATATCGAAAATGTTTAAATAAATATCTTCCGGAGACTTTGTCATGAATGTCCGTGTCTATATTATATGCCTTTTTAACCACAAATTTCCGTCAGTGTCTATTTTAGATGCCTATTTAATGCCAAAGTTCTGCAATGTCTATTTTATATGCCTTTTTTTTTTTTTTTTTTATATTTATTCGTTCCAAAAGACAACAACCGATACATAACGACATATACCAATTGTAAAGAGGGGTACATCGAAATGGCAGTACAGGGGGTAATCTATGGTATTATATAAGGTTAAAGTTGAACTGAAATGTATAATGGTAGATCGTATATCTGAAAGAAAATTCATATACTGGGGGAGTACATGTTATATCATTTCTTTATAAATCGGAGGACTGTTGGGGGTTGGGTTGGAGAAAGTGGGAATTAATTGAGTTTGGAGGATTGGGGGTGGGGGGGGGCACTTTCTGGGTACACATCTGGTTCTTCACGGTCTCAGGGCCTATGGCCAATATGCTTTGTACCCATATTAGTGTTTCGGAGGACTGTTGGGGGCTGGAATGGAGGACCGGGGGTTAATTGATTCTGGTGTTCATGGGGGTGGGGAGGGAGGGTGCTACTTTTGGATGGTGTGGTCTCACGGGGATGAATTCTTTCGTCGTTTGTGGGGAGGGGGTGTTTCCCCTTCATGGGGGTTCATAGGGTGTTACTGAGGCTAGTTGGACGATTTTAAATTCTTCATCTACCTCGCATAGAAAGTTGTTCCGGCCCCATTTATCCTTAAATAGTGTCCTCGCGTACATTGTATTACTAGTACAAAAATGCTCGTCCTTTATCTTCCTATGTAGGATATTATTGAATATAACCCATGTCGGGGACTCCCGACCTTCCGTTTCTAATTTGCGCGAGAGCCATTCTGAATGTCTATATAAGTTTAAAAGGTATGTAACCACATTATGGGGTGCTAATGCATGTTCTGTGTTTGTAAAACGAAAACACAGCGTAAAAGAGTTCAGTGGATTTCTGATGTTAACGAGTTGTTTAAAAAACTTCTTAAAAGGGGCTTCCGACTTTAAAAAATGTTTACACTTGGTAAAGCAGTGATAAATCGATTCTACTGAATCCTGGCAGAAAGGGCAATCGGGAGTATTTTTAATTCTACATTGCGTCAGGTATTTATTAGTGTTTATTGTTTGGTGACATATTTTCCATTGAAAATCAGATAGTTTACGGTCTAAGGATTTTGGATAAATGGTCCCAAAGATTACGTCCGGGTCCAATGTGGTGTGAAACACATTTTCCCATTGTAGTACCCCTGCTGGCACCTCACACTGGGGGGAGGTTTTGGTGTAAATTGCCCGTAGGCTAACATGTGTGTCCTCTAGGGGACAGTCTTCTTGTCCCAGGAAAAAGCGCGTCCTGTTGGCGGGGCCCTGGTATCGAGGGTCCAGTGCCCGTAGCCAAAACTTGGGAATCGCCTCCAGGAGGCGGCGATGCGTCGCCCTACCCCACGCGGACATCCCCAAGTGCGGCATGGCATCCACCTCGTCCGGCCCCAGGAGGCTGACCCCGTCCCATAAATGGCCTATCGTTGATACCCCCGCTTTTAAGTATTCAGGGTAGAAAAAACATCCCCCATGTGTTTGTCTGATCAGCGGGTTCAAGAATAACGGTTGCTTAAGGATATCTAGATAGGCTGAAGGTGGCAGGTGCTTTTAAATGTTCAAAGTTTGTCATGCTTTCAGTATTTCTCTGTAAAAAACCGGTACCTTCTGAATGTTCTTATTGAGTAATTTGTATTCCAATGTTAGAATGTCCTTACCCAGGTGGATATCCCGGTATTGCCCTATAAGGTGGTGTGCTAATATTTGCCAGTCTGTTTCTGGCAATGAGAGTAGACTCATACCGAAAGTAACTCGCTGGCATTGTATTTTCCGTTTTACGTTGATTAAATTTTGCCCCCCACATCTAAGCTCATTATATAGCATGTCTTTGGCGACCTGGTGTTTTTTCCCACCCCAGAAGAGATCAAGCATTGCCGCTTCTAACTCTTTAAACGCCCATTCGGGTAAAGAGATCGTAGCTGTCAGGTACCATAGACCTGAATAAGCTAAACAGTTCAGGATAACAACTATTCCCTGGTAGGTCAGATCTCTAAATTTCCAGAGATTTAATATATTCTTAAACTTTTTAATTCTCGGTTGCCAGTTAAACGCGTCAGTATTAATATTCCCAAAGTGGAAACCTAACACTTTTATTGACTGGGATGTCCATTTTAAGTCTAGGGGGCGATCCTCCCTCCCTCTTAAGGGTCCCACCCATAAACCTGTTTTTTCCGTATTAATTTTTGCCCCGGATGCTTCTTCGTATACACGACAAATAGAAAAAATCGTGTCTACGGACTGCACGCTAGATGTAAGCACCGTAGCGTCGTCCGCGTACTGTTTAATTTTGGCAACCTTGCCGAATGGGAGGGGAATGCCCACAATAAGTGGCTCTTTTCTTATAGCCGTAGCAAAAATCTCTGCCGTTAAGGTATATAGTAACGGGCTTAGTGGGCACCCTTGTCTGGTTCCCCATTCCAATTGAAAGAAACCAGACAAGTGGCCGTTATTCATAACTGAACTGGAAATATTAGTATACATAATTTGGACCCACGTAATTTCTGAGCCTATTAGCTAACATTTTAGTGATCAATTTGTAATCAAGGTTTAGGAGAGAAATAGGTTTCCAATTCTTCAAATCTAATTTGTCTCCTTTTTTAAATAGGAGAGTAATTATCCCTCTCTTTTGGGAAGTCGTCAGCTGTCCTGACTCAAATATATAATTGGTTATATCTATGAAATCTTGTCCTACTAGGTACCAAAATGTTTTATAAAATTCGGCAGTTAAGCCGTCCAGTCCGGGAGATTTATTCGGTTTGAACATTTTCACTGCTAATTCCCCTTCCCCGAAAGTAAATTCCCCCTCACACGAGTCTCTCTGTGATGGGTTTAAATGGACCTCCACATTGTCTAATAATATATTTTGTGCAGTCGGATTAGTTTCCTCTTGCGTATAAAGTTTTTTTATAAAATGCCACTTCTGCATTTAAATGTCTGTGGCTGAGGAAACTATGTGTCCATCTGCCGTCTTTAAACTTTTAATTGTTCTATTGTTCCCGTTTCGTCTTTCTAGACCGATAAAGTAACGGGTAAACTTTTATCCTTCTTCCACGTCTTTAACTCGTGATCTGATTATCACCCCTTTCATTCTGTTTGTTTCTATCGTGTTTATTTGTTCTTTTACGGACTCGATTTGTGGAGGTATGTGACTCGGTATTGGGTCTGTGTTGGCTTGGGTTAATAATGCGTTGTATGTATATTTAAGGTCCTCCAGATGTCCGTTTTCTTTGTTTCTTTTATAGGCCGCGTAATTCTTAATAAGGTGTTTAAGTTTTATTTTCCCTGTGTCCCACCACATGAGTGGGTCACTAAACGTGTGCTTCTGCAGTCTGTGCCTTTGCCAAAGCATCTCTATTTTTTGTGTGAGTGTTTTGTCTGTAAGCAGTGAATTGTTTACTTTCCAATAGCCTGGTCCCTTTGGGTTAGCGTCTATGTTTATGTCAATGGTATATAGTGAGTGGTCACTGTGTGTGCAAGTTGTGAAGAGGTGTTTGTCTGTCATGGATGAGATGAGTGGTGTTGAATATATTCTGTCAATTCGTGTTTTGACTTTGTATCGCTTGCTATAGTGTGTGAACTTTTAGGTTTTGGGGTAGGCCTGTCTGAAGGTGTCTGTAAGACTGTGTTTAATGTTAATACGGTTCAACTCTGTTCGGCCGGAAAGACATCCTTTCCAGTCCCCACCCCCCAGTTTATCTAGTTCAGAATTGTCAATACAGTTATAGTCCCGGCATATAATAAATTCAAAGTCAGGATCATATTGATCCTTGACAAAATCCCCTCAGACTTTAAGAAAATTCACATCTTTCTTTAGGAATGTTAGAGGCATATATGTTTATCAGATTAATGCCAAGGTCTTGTATTTAAACTTTTACATTGATAATCCGTCCATGTAAGTCTGATTTGGTGGAAACGAAAGATACGTTAGTTAGCCTGGGGGAAATCCATATGCAAGTACCGGCTTTCCTTTCTATTGGGTGGTTACTAAATTTAATGATCCCTTGTAGTGGGCATAGTAGCTGTGTGGCTTCAGTTTCAGAGTTAAAATGAGTTTCTTGAATACATGCTATGTCTAGTTTATTAGTTTTCAAAAACTCTAATAAGTTTTCTCTCCTGATTTTGTCCGACACTATACCGTTGGTATTAAACGCGTCAGACGGAGACTACCGCCATCAAGATGCCCCCGCCAGTCCCGGCAAGATCGAAGATTCCGATCCCCCAGCCTACCCAGTAGACGGACGGACGGCAGACAACCCCCAACCCTCACGACCCGGACCCGGACACGGACAACGAACAAGACCACCCCCCCAGGACCTAAGAGAACAATGAAAACCACACAACGGATTATACCCCACCCGATTCGAAACCAACTTTAATAGTAATGGATTACACTCACTATTTGGATAATATTTCACCCGATCAGGACTATAACACGGCAACGCAGGACGGTAGTGTGTTCACATTTATATGGATATTCGGATTTATATTTCAGCCCACAGGTAATGTGTTTTTAACCAGTGTTGTATGTATTAGTAATGTATGTTTAGTTAAGCCCCAGCCCATAGGCCCAGACCTCGCCTGTTCCCATTTGTCTAAACTTCGTAGCACGGTCGCCCTCCTAATATTTCTTTTAACGCTCAATTTACGCGCGCCCACCTTTCAAGCTAAGCACCGCAGGCATGACCTGCAGTCAAGCCGTGTGCAGCACACGAAGCCCATACCCCCCCCACCCCCGCCCCTTCCCCGACACCCCACTCCTACGCCGTCTGGCTTTTTCAGACATAGGCTGGGAACCGGCCTAGAGCTGCTCGCAGCATACTAGGCCGGTAACGGTTGACGAAACGGAAACATTGCCTATATTCCGTGATAGTTCAGCGGCTAAACGACAAATTATGTCGAGTCGTGCATTTGGTGGTAAAATCATGAAAGTTAGCACACTTGTCCTTAATATCCTTGTATTTAAATTTAGCTAATGTCAAGTCGACTTTACCCCTGGCGGCTTTGGACGGGCAAAACTACCCAAAAAAACCTCAATATCTCGCAAATCGACGATCGAACTAATATTTTATGTTTATGCACAGGTTTTCGGGGTCGCTGAATTAAACAGAAGATATTTGTGTGTATCTAGGTGCAACGCATCCTCTAGTTCCACGAATCTGATGGCGGACAAATTCCAGCAAACATGCTCAATATCTTAAAAACTAAGAGGTGCACATGCAGGGTCCTTATATAGGGAAATGGTTCATGCGTTGTTCGTGAGTATCCAGTGAGGACTTATTTTACCTTTGCTTACACAAAAACCTATAGACAGACATCAAAATAACAGTTTTATCTATCTCAGTATTGTGAGTCCAAGATATCGCTTATAATTGGTGACATTGTCCACCATTTAAATCTGACTCGACACTTAACTAAATTCGATTAGACATCAATTTCTAACATGTGAGCCAAATTTCATCCTTTTACCACAAAATGACATGACATCCTGTAGTACAATTCGGTAATACTCCATGTGTTTAATGGTCAGCTTGAAAAGATCTAAAAAACACGTTCATTATTGAAATGTAGTATTGCAAAGGAGGGAAGACGGACGCGCACGCACGTACAAACGTATGTAACTGTTTTCTTTCTTTTTCATAATTTAAAACACGTGGTAAGGCGTCTGACACCTACCCGCAGGTGTAGGACTTGATTATGTTCATACTGTCTCCTCTCCGCAAGGTCTCACGATCAGTTGCATTCATCAGTCGATTAAATTCCACTTTGGCTTTCCATAGTTTCGAGGTCAGACCGCCGTCTTATAGGGCTGTACAGTCACTTCGGGATTTTATCGAGACCCCACGAGACAGGGATACCTATGCTCTACGTCAATGCCTAGCATCAACGGCCTGTACGTGCTGCCTACCTTCCGGTTGTTTGCCTTCACACGCCTCATATACAAGATCGGCTAAAGCTGTCCTTGGAAGCACAAATAACCACTGAAGTTATGTGCATATCCGAATTATAACCATCCGAGTAGATTTATGTAATGTATGAGCGGTTAGGCAGTTGATAAACCAGAATGCGGTTGTCCCATGAGTGACTGTCAGTGTCAGGCGATCTAACGTGCTGCGCGGGGTTTTCCATGTCGTATGACGTAATAATCATCATGACGCGCGTGTCTGCGCGCGGTATCTATGGTTACGTAATAACGCTCCTTATATGGACTGAGCAGGTGAGGACAATGGTGCTCCGTTTGTCGTAGAACTGTAAACATCGACGATTTGGCTCAAAATACAACGCTTCCAACCGTCTCATCGAACGGACCACATGCATTATGGAGAGATAAATGTATTATCTTTAATTATATTATGATTTTATAGTTAGCCATGCCTGGACCAAAGCAAACAAAAATACTTTCACACCCACTCGATTCTTCACGCACAAACCGCGCAGCCGGCCGGTTCCCATCACTAAAACGTTGACTACAATGAGTGCGAGTCACGCAGTTGCAGCAAGGCACCAGCGTGATGCGCACTCGTTCTAAGAGCACGTGTTTTTTTGTTGGTCCCCAAAAGACCTAAACCGGACATTTCCTTAGATAAATTACAATGCGAGGTTTCGTGAAGGTATATAGAAACACTTTTGAGGTGCAGTATGGGAACATCAGTTATGTTTTTTAAATTTGGCGACTAAGGAAAAAGGCCGGAATTCCGGCCCTTTCTAAAATGGAGGATACCCGTTACCAGCGGTCTGTTTCGGACAGGCAGGCTGGTTCCCAGCGAATTTCAGACAATGCGACAACGTCATGTCGTTTGCCCATGGCAACGCCCTTTTAGCAAGCCAAATAGTCTAGCATTACGACACATAAGGCCCCCACATACGTTCTCACCAGAAATCATGTAAGCTTACCATCTCTGTTCTCACCAGAAAGCCCTGAACCAGTGAGTCCCAATCAAGCAGTCAGTCAATGCCACACATGCACGCGCCGATGGTGTCTGAACAAGTCCGCTATGGCTTTTAAAATTCCAGTGATTCCTAATCACGTGAAATCGAAAATCGCGGCTCGAAGCCAAAAACAGTATTCAAAGATCGCAGAGGGCCTCCCGACCAGTAAACGGGAAGATCTTGAAATACTACGAACAATCGGTCGCGGAAGTTATGGTCTGTGTTCCTTCTGGAACAAGGTAAACGCCGCACGCGCAGTAGCAGCGCTCTGTCTGTATAGCGGGTTAGCCCCAGCCACCAGGCGGTGGGAGACTTCAACGCAAGATGGGGTGAGGGTGGGGGGGGGGTACCTGGCTGGGCGCCCACGCCAGGGGACTAGGCCGCGGGAGCCTCGTTACAGTCTGGAGCGGTCAGTGGAGCGAGGCCAGCCTCGGTGTCGAGCTCGCATGTGGAAACGATGCCAGTATCTGGATCGGTTCATATCCGCCCTGCTCAGCGTGTGCTCTGGCAGCAGGTGTTTGGCTCTCGCGTTGGCTAGAAAAATCAAGTTTAATCGCCGCCCGCTTTACCGATTTTGGATTTTTGACAAACTGTACATGCGGTGCAGGGGTTGCGAGTTCGTTACCCGCAGTAATTTCCTGGATCGGATACAACATGAATGCCTCGCAGCATGGCGAAACCGGGTGCCCCATGGACTTGGCCCGGGCAGTCCTGCCCAATGTTAATTGAGATCAGGTGGCCACACCAATGGGTCCACGTGCGATCCCCGTGCATATTCGAGAAGGGCAGCAGCAGACGGCTGATCCTCTGGCGTCCAGGGCCAACAACTCGGATACGCAAGGTCCAGGTTCGTCGCAAGAGGCGGGAGTCGAGTGGGGGACCTACCTACAGCAACAGGGGCTGACGGGAGACACCATCGCCCAACTCACCAAGCATAGCTTCAGAAACAAAATGGCGCTGGCCGTGCTGGAAGCAGCGGACCTCGACACCATGGGGGTCCAGCCACTTGCCCAGCGCCGGCTACTGCTACGCATAGTGGCCCGGACGGGAGGGGCTGGGCAGACCCCGGGGGCGGATAAACCCCCTACCCTTCCGGCGGGACAGGATACCATCAAGGGCCAGCTGATTGAGCTGTTCGCCAAGCTGCCAGCAGCCGAGGGTGAGGGCGCGCGGGATCCCGGGAACCCAGGTCAGCGGCTTGACCTAGATCCTCTGTCCGTCTTACTGCCCCAGAAACGTAAGAGGTATATGGACATATGTGACTTTGTGCACGTGGGGATGGTGGAGGAGGAGTCTATTCTGGCGGGAGTCGGGGGCAGCGAGGTTATCGTCAAGTCTGGCCCAAGAAAACCGAAGCTGGAGGCCGTGACCCCGATGCAGTGGTCGGCCGCTAACATCAGGATACTGTTAGAACTGTTAACCAGTGGCTCGCTAAAGCAGCAGAACATTTTTGACTATCTGGCTTACACCGTGAAGGTCAGTGAACTGGCGGACAGCTACCTCTGGCCATCCGTCCTGCTGTTTGACCGCGCCTACCGGCAGCTCCAGGCCCAGCACGGGTTTCGGTGGACCAGTGACAGCACCCAACTGGCCACCCTGCATCTCAGGCCCAGATCCAGGCCAGAGCCTGTGCAGCCAACCCCGGCCAGGGCGCGGGCCCAGGGGCAGTCGAGCGAGGGTCAGGTCTGCAGGCTGTACAACCGTAATGTCCGTTCGGGCCGGCCTGCAAATACCGTCACGTGTGCTCGGCACCAGGGTGCCACGCCCCACACCCCCTCGCCCTCCATGGCAGAGGCACCCACCAGGACCAAAAAAACGGGTCCGGGCGGGATCAGTAGCTAAAGAACAGAAGGAAGCAGGGAACGAGGTAGGCCCGGAGCCGCGGCCCTTTGTTCCAACACTGAAGCTGGAGGCGTGGCGACGGGAGTTAGGGGACGATCCGGACGCGGCTTTCCTATTGGACGGGATCGCGAACGGTTTCCACCTGGTCGAGCAGGGATCTAAGGCGCCCAAGGCGGAGGTCAGCAATTACAAATCGGCGACACAGCAAGCAGCACTGGTGGAACGGGAGATCCTGAAGGAATTGGCGGAGGGTCGGTATGTGAAGACCAGTAAGCCTCCACCCCTGGTCAGCGCTTTAGGGACCGTGCCCAAGGCCAACGGGGTATCAGGCTGATTCATGACTGTAGCCAGCCGGCCGGGAGAGCCCTCAACGATCAGGCCGAGAAGCTGGACGTCAGATATCACGCATGCGCATGCGTCGAAAGTTCAGGTAACACGAAAGCAGCAGGGGCAATTAGTGGAATATATGACGGATACGCCCATCTACCAAGAGACACTCCCGAACCATCGGGATAATCCTGCCATCAGGAGCAGGAAGGAATATGTCAAATGAACCCAACTGGTCTATTTTCTCCACAAAACGGTCACGAAAAAGTTCATCAGACGACGGTTCCAGTTCGCAAAAGCCGCCATTCAAATTAACGAGGCACCGAGCCAGCAGCAGCTTGGACCGAAAACGACAACCCGTTGCCGCTATGGATAAAGGTAGCGAGTTCGAGCAGCTTAAAACTCTGCTAAGTGAGCTGAAATCTGACCAGACGAAGCTTCGTCAGTCACTGGAACAGCGAATAAGTAACATGGAGGCTGGCCTCAACAAGCGATTGAGCCAGGAATTCAAGGAGTTGAAGGACCATGTGGACATTGAAATTGCAACCGTCAATAATAAGATCGAGCTCCTTGAGAAACGCCTGACCACACTTGAAGAGAGAGGAGGCCTGGCCCAGAGAACGCCGTTTGACCCCGAGGTGACGATCATTGCAATTAACATGCGTCCCGAGCAGGATGAAAATATCTTAGAACGTGCTGAAATTCTCATTCGTGAAGGCATTGGCCTGCCCTCAATCAAACCTCAGCGAGCAACCAGACTCCCTGGGCGTGACAACAAAACCGGTGTCGTCAAAATTGAACTCAGCAATGTGAAAGACAAGATTGCAGTGTTACGAGGTAAACAGAATCTAAAAGACTCCCCTGCGTATCGTAAAGTTTTTTTGCGGCGCGCAATGGACCACACCGAGCGCCTGATACACTTGAACTTTGCGGAAATACTGAAGATGGTACCTGACGGAAACCGTTATCGGCTGAGTGGAAGTGGGCGATTGGTGGCGAAAAGCGACGCACGGGATGTAACCTCGCGACGAGAATCTACCGCCGAAGCCACGGGGCCGTAGGACAGGACACGACCCATCAAGAGATCCATCTCTGTATCATCTTGGAATATAAACGGTTACACCGATCTCAACCGAGATTTGCGAACGGCTGTGATTGACAAGATTTCTAGTGACGTTGTTTGCCTCAGTGAAACTCATCTTCAAGGGAACCAGACTTTGGACATCGCCGGCTACTCCTTCTACGGCAACAACAGAAGCGGAACCCATAAGCGGGCGCGAAAAGGTTCAGGCGGAGTTGGAATACTAGTAAAGAACAACCTCTACGAAGTCTTTGATGTTGAAGTGGTGGACAAATATGAAGGTATTCTCGGACTACGGTTAAAACATCAATGCACTGATTTCTCTGCTGTAATTTACTCATGTTACCTGCCACCGGAAAATTCGCCCTGGGGTAGAGATGCTGGTTCTTTTTTTGCTCACTTAATTACAGAAATATACTTACAAAGTAATGCCGATTCCATAATCCTTTGTGGTGATTTAAATGCCAGGACGGGTAGAGACCAAGATGTTATATGCGATATAGACGACATTCCACCGAGAGTGGTTCTCGATAAATCTAAGAACAGTCACGGAGACTCATTAATTGCCTTTCTCCATGATATTAAGTTTTGTATGCTGAATGGTAGAGTTGGAGAAGATGATAACTACACGTTTGTATCAACAAGGGGAAAATCTGTTGTAGATTACATGTTGGTTCCTCATGATAGTATCAAGTCATTTGGTAAATTTCGTGTAGATTTGGTAAGTGATCTCGTTGAAAGGTATCGCCTGGAGGAGTTAATTACAGATACATGCAAATTACCTGACCACTCAGTGTTAACAGCCGAATTTGATCTTTGTGACGTCATTATAGACAATAATGAAAGGGAGAACGTTGCCCACCGTAGTGTGGAGAAACCGAAGTATAAACTACGCATGATACCACCGGATTTTCTCTTATCACCCGCTTGGGGTAGAACTGTAAGTCAACTTATTGAAAGGATAGAACAAATCCATGACGGACAGGAGAGTGTTGACCATGTCTATGATGACATGTGTAAAGCTATTACAAAAGAAATGGATGAATATCTCTCACCCACTGTAGGCTGTAACAGAAATACGAGAAAAAGAATCAAATATGGTAAACCGTATTGGACTGATGAACTTACCCAGCTCTGGAAAACTATGTGTTTACGGGAAAAGACTTTCCTGAAATGTAAGGGTAATACTAAAGAGAAGAGTAAGTTGAGAAGGGAATTTCAGGCAGCTAGACATACATTTGACAGGGAGTTACGGAAGGCTAATAGAGAGCATAGTTCTACATTGATAAAGACACTGGATGATATTAGCAGTAAGAATCCCAAGGAATTTTGGGACACTCTTAAGCGACTTGGACCTCGTTCAAACAAGGATATTCCAATGAGAGTTGTCACAGACGAACATTGTTTCACGGAAACTCAAGAAGTACTTAAGGTATGGGAAAAGGACTTTTCGTCCCTGTACAATCCGTCGGTTGGCGATTCTACCTCCTTCGATAACTCATTTTATAAAGATGCAATGTCTTATAAAGAAAGGGTTGAAGCTATGATGTATCCAAATGAAGAGGTTGCAAATGAATTTTTAAATCACGATATTGAGTTATCTGAGGTACATGTTGCCGTTTCTAGATTAAAAAACAAAAAGGCGGTCGGTCTAGATCTAATTCCAAATGAGGTATTGAAAACAGGTAGAATACTCACGATATTACGGGATCTGTTCCAAGCATGTTTCAGTCTAGGCATTTGCCCGTCCTTGTGGTCAAAAGCACTGATAAAGCCAATACCGAAAGGTGCGCTACTTGATCCATGTGTGCCACTGAACTACCGGGCCATTAGTCTTATCTCTTGTATCGGGAAACTTTACTCGTCCGTACTTAACAAAAGAATTGGTCAGTATACGGAGTTGATTGATCTAATTGTAGAAGAGCAAAATGGCTTTCGACCTGGCCGTAATTGTCAAGAACACATTTACACCTTAAGTAGCATCGCTCGAAATAGAAAATTAATGGGCTTGTCAACTTATGCAGTCTTTGTTGATATGGAAAAAGCGTTTGACCGTGTCGATCGGGACCTTCTGATGGTTCGTCTTCTTGATTACAATATCAATGGAAAAATCTATGATGCTATAAAGGCGTTGTATATGAACACGGAAGCATGTGTGAAAATCAACGGTCTTCATACGAATTGGTTTCCCGTCACCCATGGTATACGGCAGGGCGATAACCTGTCGCCGACATTGTTTGGTCTCTACATCAACGACTTGGCCCTCAAATTAAAATCTGCGTCGCTCGGAGTCCAAATTGGAGAAGAGGTAGTTTCTATACTTTTATATGCAGATGACATTGTTCTGTTAGCCGAAAGTGAAAGCAACTTGCAAAAGATGTTGTCAATTATGCATGAGTGGTGTATGAAGTGGCGCTTGAAACTGAATGTAAACAAGACTAAAGTTGTCCATTTCCGCCCGCGACGGCGGGCACGCACCTCTGTCACATTTCGATGCGGTGCGGACGTTATTCAGGTGGAAACGAAATACAAATACCTAGGTGTCATATTTGATGAATACCTAGAATTCCTAGAATGCTCCGAAACACTAGCAGATGCCAGTGGCAGGGCTCTGTCTGCCATTATCGCGCGTTTTAAGACAGTAAAAAATGTTGGGTACCACACATATAGCAAATTGTATGAAGCAGGGGTAGTACCAATCATGGATTATGGCTCTGCAGTGTGGGGATACGGTCGTTTTCCTAAATGCAATAATGTCCAAAATCGAGCACTGAGATACTTCATGGGTGTGCACAAGTTTGCACCAATAGCAGCAATAAATGGGGACATGGGATGGATGCTACCTAGATACAGAAGATTTTTATCAATGCTGAAATTATGGAATGAAATAATAAAAATGCCCGATTACCGACTCCCAAAAACAATCTTTAATTGGGAATTGAGTCTAAACTGTAACGGTTGGTGCGCTAGTGTAGAAAATATCTTGAGCGATATTGGACAATCTCGGGTATTTTAAACCAAGAGCCAGTGTAACATTGAAGTATCCCGTGAACGTTTAATTAATTTACAACAAGTTGAATGGCGTGCTGAGGTAGAAACTAAACCGAAATTGCGTACCTACGTTAAGTTTAAAGAGTGCTTTGGTACTGAGAAATATCTCTCGTGTTATTCCAACAGGCCGGAAAGATCACTCCTTGCACAGTTGCGCTGTGGAGTGTTACCTATCGAACTAGAAACCGGAAGGTACAAATTAATGGTCGACCCCTCCACCGGAAAGTATCGCAAACTGCGGCCTGAAGAACGAATTTGTAGTCTTTGTTCCATGGGAGAAGTTGAAAACGAGGTTCATTTTGTATGTGTTTGTGATGTATATATGTCATACAGAGAAACGTTGTATAAACACGCATCAAATATCTATCCCACATTTAACATTTTGGACAAAGAAGATCAACTTATATATCTGTTAAAATATTGTTGGAAGCCTCTGACAACTTACCTATCAGCAGCATGGCATATCAGGAAAAATCGGTTGTATCGTTGAGTGATGGTTATATGTTCTGTATGTTATATTTGTTTGTTTACGCTTAGCATAGTTCTCTACATATTATAATAATATTGGACTGAGTAAGAGTATAAATGATAAAGATTATATTGTTCAATCATATTCAATTATATTATTTAACTTGAAGTCACTTATAAGCCATGATGGCTGGGTGAGCTGTATTTTTCTGTTATTTGTGTTGCGTGTATATTGTATTATGGAGCTCACAAGTGACTATAATAAACGAAATATCTATCTAAAATATCTATCTATCAGACCCTTCGTTGCGCCACCAGAGAGCTCACCAGGGGGTGTTACATAGCGAAGGTGGACCTCCAAAGCGCATACCGGAGTGTCGGACTGCATCCATCCCAGTATGCCTTCACGGGTCTGAAATGGAAATTCGCTGGAGATAAGGAACCTACCTATTTCTTTGACACCAGGCTGTGTTTTGGGGGTAGAAAAAGCCCGGGGATATTTCACAGGCTCAGGCAGTCCGTGCGCAGGATGATGCACAGGCGCGGCTTCAAAGTGATAGTGTATCTGGATGACTTTCTAATTATCGGCAGAACGAAAGCCGAGTGCACGGAGGCTTACCTAGCGCTGCTTGGCCTGCTCAGGATGCTGGGATTCAGTATCGCATGGAACAAGACGGAAAGCCCCACCCAATGTCTTGTGTTTCTCGGTGTCCTCATTGACATCTGTCATCTCACACTGAGTCTACCGGCGGACAAAGTGGAGGTATTACACCAGTTGCTTGCCAGCTTTTTATTACGTAAACGGGCGTCTCGCCGTCAGTTACAGCAGCTTGCCGGCAAGCTTGCGTGGGCCGCGTCAGTTGTCAGAGGAGGTAGAATTTACCTGCAACGCGTGTTTGACATGTTACGCCCATTGCGCAACGTCACCCACAAGTCTAAGCTATCTGACGATTTCTTCGCCGACATCCAGTGGTGGATGTCCAACCTGCAGATCTGCAACAGCAAGCCGCTGCAGATCCACGTCGAGCGGACGGTAGCGGTCTGCAGCGACGCCTCCAACCAAGGGGCGGGCCTGGTCAGCGAGAGCGACTGGGCCTACATCGACTGGGCTATGGATACGCCGTCCCTAGTCCGGGAACACATCAACGTCAAGGAGACGATGGCGGTGGTGGCGGCCGTCTACCGCTGGGCCCCCTGCTGGCGGAACTGCAAGGTGGTGGTGTATACCGACAACACCACCACACGAGCGGCGATAAACAAGGGAGTGTCTCGCCACGGGCTCGTCATGGCTCATCTCAGGGCGGTCTTCACGCTGTCCACGTGGTATAACTTCCACATCGAGTGCCGTCACATACCAGGCACTGCCAACGTACACGCCGACGCAGTATCCCGCCTACGCTCGCGCGGACACCGCCTCTATTGGCACTCTGTAGTGTCAGGGGGCCAGCCCTTTAGTGTGCATGGCTTTTGGCAGTTGTGCGCTGCGCATATGTCTCCGACAATGTTGGCAGTGCTGTCACAGGTTCCGACCCGCCCACCCTGACCCGAGAGCTGGAAATGTGGACACTAAGTTTACGATAATGCAATGTTTTACTACAGGACTTCCTACCTCGTAACTCCTACTGTTCTTTGGTGTTTGGGCTTCAGTAGACCCTACGTGCCTACGTATACTGATCTCGCCTTCGCTAGTTTTTAATTGGGTAATGTTAATAGGTAGTGTTAGTCAGGGGTGGGGTTAAGGGGGTTGGGTTAGGGGTGGGGGGTGGTTAGTTAGTGGACCTTTATTACTTTTACCGATTGCTTATATGTACTGCATGCGCTGCTTGCGGAAGTAATAAAGGTCTTGTCGCAACACTATTGCGTGTGTGGTTTTTACTGTGTTCCTTCTGGAACAAGGTAAACGCCGCACGCGCAGTAGCACCGCTCTGTCCGTATAGCGGGTTAGCCCCAGCCACCAGGCGGTGGGAGACTTCAACGCAAGATGGGGTGAGGGTGGGTGTGGGGGTGGGGGTACCTGGCTGGGCGCCCACGCCAGGGGACTAGGCCGCGGGAGCCTCGTTACAGTCTGGAGCGGTCAGTGGAGCGAGGCCAGCCTCGGTGTCGAGCTCGCATGTGGAAACGAGGCCAGTCTCTGGATCGGTTCACTTCCGCCCTGCTCAGCGTGCGCTCTGGCAGCAGGTGTTTGGCTCTCCCGCCCACCCGCCCTTGTACAGAGTGGTCTACTCTGTCGTGGGCTTCAGTAGGCCCTACGTGCCTACGTATACTGATCTCGCCTTCGCTAGTTTTTAATTGGGTTCTTTTTAATTGGGTAATGTTAATAGGTAGTGTTAGTCAGGGGTGGGGTTAAGGGGGTTGGGTTAGGGGTGGGGGGTGGTTAGTTAGTGGACCTTTATTACTTTTACCGATTGCTTATATGTACTGCATGCGCTGCTTGCTGAATTAATAAAGGTCTTGTCGCAACACTATTGCGTGTGTGGTTTTTACAAGTATACCTATGCAAACAAGCGACAACTGATCAGTCACTGGTCTTAAAAGAGTTGCTTGTCGATGACGATGAAAGCGAGCGTTTGTTCCTGAAAGAAGCAAGATTGCTTCACACATTGAAGCACACTAACATTGTCAAGTTTCATAGTATTTGCCGATCAAGCAAATCCAGAATGATATCGCATGGTTATCATAGTGCCTTTCTTTTGGAATACCTTAATTTTGATTTCCGTCCCTTCGGTCTGGACTTGTCCGTGTCTTCATTGAAAGAGTTGCTGAAAACAATGGACAGTCACAACTGCGAAGGATTTGAACACTTGAACAACTGTATTGCCAAAGATGTTTGCAAAGGAATCGCATTTCTTCACGACAAGGACGTTGCACATAGGGACTTGAAGCCGGAAAATATTTTGGTTTCAAATCAGCATTATGCTGGTGATGGAAAGGCTGCATTAAAGCAATTTTGGATGAACAAGCCGGTCATTGCCAAACTTACTGACTTTGGAGAAAGCAGATCTTCATTAGTGCAGACAGCATCGGTCGTTCATACGCGCACCAGCAATGTGTACAGAGGAACGCCAGTTTATATGGCGCCGGAAATTTCGCAACATAGTGGAGGTCTCAAAGTAAGCCTTTCAGAGTTAAAGAGCATGGATATGTGGTCATTTGCAATGGTTTTGTACATGCTTGTCAATCCAAACCTCACATGGCCATATCAGCTGGAATTTGACCGTGTAAAAACTTCAGGAAACGTAATGACTCCGAAAGATACTCTCTCTGATCTTCACAAACGGAAGATACGACCAAGCCAAGACGATAAATATGTCCGTCAACAGAATATCGAGTGGTCGCAGTTGGTTGGCACTTTCGTGAAATGTGCCACATTTTTCAACCGCCCGAGCGCAACGGAAATACTGCGTGAACTGACAACTCCTCAGACACCTGACAGGTACGTTATTTCTTCATACTAGGCCATTAGATATAGGGTTCCGACCCCGATCATTATATTAAGTAAAATTGGCATGCGCCTAAGACGTGTGCCGTGTGGTGTAACCTAGCCTCGGGAGACCGACTCTGTTCCGCCGTTGGGTTGTCCAGCCTGGGTTTCGCACGGGGACTTTTAAACAGAATAAGCGCATTTGGAAATTCTAAATTATCTGGAGGCACACTGGGGCTGAATATCACATTTTTGTATAGTTTAATCTTTTAGCTATCAAATTCTTCCAAACAATCAAAATGATTGATCACCTGTATCTCTGTTTGCAAGGCGTTTTACGGAGCACCAACGTCCGAACAGGGCGCCATATTTGTTGTGGCGCATGCTGGTACCTGGTGAATGCAACTTGGTTCCAAGCATCCGAATCTTCGCTAGATGGCGCTGTCAGACGGCCACTTTGCAGTTAAGGACAATAGCAGCGCCCTCTGTCACAGAGAATTCAAAGTTTGGGAACCAGGCTGCATTCACAGGCACCAACACGCGCCAAAAACACATATGGCGCCCGGTTCGGACGTTGGTGCTTCGTAAATAGTCTTGCAAACACAGATACAGGTGATCAATCTTTTTGATTGTTTGGAAGAATTTGATAGCTAAAAATTTAATCTATACCGAAATGTGATATTTAGCCCCAGTGTGCCTCCAGATAATTCAGAATTTCCAAATGCGCTTATTCTGTTTAAAAGTCCCCGTGCGAAACATAGGCTGGAACCGAGACCCAACGGCGGAACAGAGTGGGTCTCCCGAAGCTAGGTGTAACACTGAAAATAAGCCTTTTAAATACTCTCAGATGGTCTTTAGAGATAAGCATAACTGAGGCCGTTTTAAAAACGCCGTTAAAAAGTGCACAGATTTCCATTCGCAAGGTCCGTGTATGTACCTGCCATTCATTGGTCATTGCAAATGGGAAATAGAAAAAGCAGCATATTGACTAGCCGCAGACTCCCCTCTGGAGTCTGTGGCTACATGTTAACGTATTTTGTTTCACCTATATTAAATGGGTAATAGGATAAAGGTACATCTTAATTCATCCATTTCCTTTTGCAAAACGCGAATGAAAAATGGAAAAACCAACCCATTTCCTATTCCTTATTTGAATGTGGTGACTAGCTCTCGGACACTCTCTGCCTTCGGCTCACTCCGCTAGGGCTCCATTATATGTCTGTTGTCGCTTACTTCCTCAATGCATTTTCACACTCGCTCGCCAGGGCGGCGCTGCGCAAATCGATAGGAAAAATGCGTCGCGCATTTCTACAAATTAATGATGGGACCCAGCCTAAGCCTAATAACACATGAAATCAGGTGATGAAAAGAAAGAGTTCTGTCCCAATTTTAATTTTTTCCAAAGGGTACAAGATGTTTTTTTGCTGTATTAACAAAGTATATACAAAGCTCGTTAAATTTAAGATTTTATTCTTACACATTATAATGTTGCAAGAAATTACAGCTGATTTGACCGTTTTACAAGAATCTTGATATTTGCGCCCGGCTGACAGCAGCGGTAAATCTAGCTTGCGTAGCGCCTCCGACAACGGGGAACCAGGCAGGGCAGGCCCGGGGGGTCGGGGTGATAGTGTGGGTTGTGGACGTGGAGAGTCGGGTGACTGCGCCTGCTAACGTGGCCTTGAAAGTTGCAAACCTATGGCAAGCCAAAGTGAAATTTAATAGAGTATTTGCACATATGTTCAAATATTTGCACACATGTGCAAATATTTGCACATATGTGCAATTGAATTAAACATATGTGCAATTGAATTAAAGATATGTGCAATTGAATTAAAGATACGTGCAAATATTTGGACATATGTTCAAATATTTGCACACATGTGAAATTGAATTAGACATATGTATAATTGAATTTAACATATGTAAAATTGATTTGGACATATCTTTAATTCAATTAAACATATGTACAAATCCTTCCGATTTGGACATATGTGCAATTGAATTGCACATATGTTTAATTCAATTGTACATATGTCCAAATCATTTGCACATATGTCCAAATCATTTGCACATATGTTGAATTCAATTTCACATATGTTGAATTCAATTTCACATATGTTGAATTCAATTGCACATATGTTGAATTCAATTGCACATATGTTGAATTCAATTGCACATATCTCCAAATAATTTGCACATATGTTGAATTCAATTGCACATATGTTGAATTCAATTGCACATATGTTGAATTCAATTGCACATATGTTGAACTCAATTGCGCATATGTTGAATTCAATTGCACATATGTTTAATTCAAACTTTCCCCTCCTCCTTCACCTCCACCTCCACCCCCACCCCCCCTCCCCCAACCTCCACCTCTACCGCCACCTCCACCTCCACCTCCACATCCACCTCCTCCACCTCCCCCTCCCCCTCCACCTCCACCTCCACCTCCACCTCCGCCTCCGCCTCTACCTCCACCTCCACCTCCACCTCCACCTCCACCCCACCTCCACCCCCACCCCCACCCCCACCCCCACCCCCACCCCCACTCCCACCCCCACCTCTTCCTCCACCTCCACCTCCACCGCCACCGCCACCTCCTCCTCCTCCACCTCCGCCTCCAAACCCATCTCTGCCTTCACCCCACCTCCACCTCCACCTCCCCCTTCCCGTCCCCCTCCCCTCCGCCTCCGCCTCCACCCCAACCCGCCCCTGCACCTACACCTGCACCTGCACCGCCCACCT
>OZ025248.1:2696847-2730845 GCA_964019135.1 Arenicola marina | reverse complement strand
GCGTTCCAAGAGCGGCTTTTCCAGGAAAGAATAATAAATTGAGCGTCTTTCGGCGACATAGAGCGGGACAGCGGAACAAATATACACCTTCCAACTGGATTTTGAGTCCAGCTGGTGTTACACAGGCTGGGTGGGGGTGGGGGTGGGGGTATGAGAGGCGCACGATCCACACAGCGCGTGGGCTTGTGAGTGTACAGCTAGTACAGTGGGGGAGTGGGCAGGGACCTAGCTGAGGCTACTGGGCTGGGGAGCCACCCATGTAGGGGCCCCCCTCGTCCCACGAGGCTTCCAGTCGATGTCCGCTCTCGCTCTTTCCGCCGGGGCCTGCGTGATGTGTGGTGCGGCGTGATGCCACACCCCACCCACTCTGTTCTACCCGCCTGGTTTGAGGTTTGAGGTCCGGACCTCTAGTTTGAGGTCCGGCTCCCAGTGGCTGGGGTAGACGGGACATACCCAACCTCCTCCCTCATACCCGCCTGACTTGGCGAGATCGGACCTACATTTGTGGGTCCCGATGGCTGTGGTTATAGTCTGCGCGACTCCTCCACACCCCCTTCACCCTACCCGCGGTCCGTCTGGACCTACAATCCAGTTGCAATCGAGCACCTCTAGCTTTGGGCATATAAGGGGGGATCTTGTAGAGGGGGTCGGAACTGGTCGGAGCTTGCGATTGTTTTTAGAGATTTTAGACTCAAAGTTTGTGTATGAAATTGCTCATGAAGCAACCACACTGAATAAATACAAGAAAAGAGACCAATGCTGTTGTTAACATCGATTCAATGACATAAACGGACGAACTCTCGTCATGGTTCTCCACAATAACTCTTCTGATCAGATTTTGGCAGTGAAATATCCCCGAGGGGAGCAATACATTGCACAGTGGTGGGGGTGTGCCGCCCATGCCGTAGAGGATTTGGAGAGCGAGAGAAAAGTGGACGAATTTAGGGTCATCGTAAATCGGGTGGTTAAAAATGCATCTAAAATAAATATTGACAGAAATTTGTGATTAAACAAGCATATAAAAAAGACACTGACATTCATAGAAAAATGTCTGGAGTATTCTTATTTGAACACTTTCGATATTTTGTATTTATAGGTCGAAATTCAGTTTTCAAATAAACATAATGCTCCTTAACCGAATATAATCAAATTCATATTCATGTTAAGCGCCACAAAAAGGCCCAATCTTACATCAAGAACACATTTGCAATGGAAAATAAATGGCAGGTACATACACGGATTCTGGGGCTCCGTTTTCCGTGCGCAAGTCACCACACGCAAATGAGGAATAGGTAATGGGTTTGTCCATTTTTCATTTGCTTTTTGCAAAAGAAAATGGGTGCATTAAGGAAAGAGGCACCTTTAATTAACCCATTGCCCATTTGACATAAGTGGATGCAAATAGGAAGACATGTCGTTTTCTCATTACCCATTTGAAACAGCTAAACGACAATAAGTCATGTTGCTTTTTCTATTTGCCAATTGCAATGGGCAATGAATGACAGGTACAGGTACATACACGGACCTCGCAATGGTAAAGCATATATATAGTGACTGAAAAGTACATTGCCATGAGTAACAAAATTATGTCGTCATCTGGAAAATATGGATGGGAATGTGAATACTGCAGCCACCTGCGTGTGTGGGGAGGGTGTGTGGTGGAGGGGCGATGCCCAGTCTGGGACCTTCTCAGTCCCTTCCCATAATTTATGCATGCGACGGATTCCCATCTCAGAATTACCAGGCTGCCCGCGCAGCAATTAGAAGCGTCTGTGCATGGCAACGTGGCCCATTGATGTGTGCCCGTATGGGGGGCCATCCTAACATTTATTCCCTAATTCTTGATATCAAGAAATCAATTCTTGATATCAACAATTCAATTCTTGATATCAAGAATAAAGAGCGCCATTTCTGGATATCAACAATACAATTCTTGATCTCAAGAAATCAATTCTTGATATCAATTAGAAATCAATTTTTGATATCAAGAAATCAATTCTTGATATCAAGAAATCAATTCTTGATATCAAGAAATCAATTCTTGATATCAATTAGAAATCAATTCTTGATATCAAGAAATCAATTCTTGATATCAACAATTTAATTCTTGATATCAACAATTCAATTCTTGATATCAACAATTCAATTCATGATATCAAGAAATCCATTCTTGATATCAAGAATTAGTGTACCATTTCTTGATATCAAGAAATATCAAGAAATCAATTCTTGATATCAACAATTCAATTCTTGATATCAAGAATTCCACGGGTCCAGTCACCTATTTCCCGGACCCTCCTTTTGAATTCAGGATGACCACTCAGCCTTTTGCCGGCAGCAGCGACGCCTCTCCCCCTCACTCACCTGCCCCTTGTTTCACACGCAGCGTTTTTGAGAGTTGGTCTTTAATTCGCTTACAACAGTTTTCTTTTTGTTTAGTTAGTTTAGTTAGTATATGGAGGTACGGTGTACTTTATGTAATATTTATTGTGTAGCCGGCGTGTAGTAATCGTAATCATGGTAATCCTGATTACTTTGCAATGCTCACTCGGTGTCCCCTACCCCTCTCCCTCGATCCCCCCCCCCCCCCCCGCCCCTGCACTGATCAAATGCCTGTGCTCTGGCTGTAAAGTCTCCTTCCTATGCCCCTAGTATCATATACGAAAACTCGACACTGCAGTCTTATTGTAGAGAACCCTCCCCCTCTCAACCACCCCAACCTACACTTCCGGTCCTTCGTGCCCTACCCTGAGACATAGCACATTAAGCCGGCTGGGTAAACAGTTGTGTGCCATCTTTTAATCCCATAATTATCTTGTTTGAATTTGATAGCTAGGAATAAACCAGAGCAACCTGTATGTAGAAGCTGTGGTGCGATTGTTGTAGATGCTTGTGTTATTGAACAAGATTAATTGGAAGAGGTGTTGTTATAAAACGAACTCGACTGGATTCAGGTGTAGGGTGCGCCAACCTTTGTATTGTAGCTTCCCTTTTTATCTGCCATTGCACAAAGAGGACATAGGTGTCGCTTACCCACCACACCTCCCTCTCTAGTAGAAAGATTACAATAAATACAGCGTATTTGTATTAGAAAAATATGTTGTGTCTTTCATATTGAAGTTACTAACGTTATTGTAAAATATCGAAGAGTTTTCGACCTAAATAGTGGTTGCAACCATTAGTAAATGCAATACAACTTTGCCCCATTGAACGCAGAACCATACGATCAGAAATCCATTCTCCCGACTAAGTTGCCCAGACTTAGGGCACCATAGGGGCTTTTTCGACACGGCGACACGGCGATTTTTAAAATCGACAACGCGACATTGGGGTTGTCTTAGAATCGACAAGCGACATAAGAGTTAGCGACATGCGACATGGACCTTTTCTTAAAATCGACACGCGACATTGATGTTTTCTTAAAATCGACACGCGACATGGACCTTTTTCTTAATATCGACACGCGACATGGCTACCCCCCCTCAGGGGCCCTAGACTTCATACAGACTGCTGGTATTTGAATCGCCTGCTTCTAAACTCATGAAACCGTTCTCGCCATATTTGTAAGGTTTTGCTCTTCCAATGTTTCCTTTGTTTTGAAATAGTTACTTTAAGGTTTCACTGAGGCTGTAACTTTATAGTGTTATTTGTGTTGCGTAATTGTGCAATTGTGTTGCGTAATTGTGCAATTGTGTAACATTGTGTAATTGAATTGCGCATATGTGATGCTATGTCATTACGTTCGAATAAACGGCCCAGTTATGCCAAGGTATATATTGTCACTACCTATTCCGAAAAGTTCAAGCTCGATACAACTGTAGAGGAAAGCAGTGTTTTATAATGAACATTAATATGTGCGCGTAAATTTCGTTTCGTGATGGCATATGTGTCTGGTATGGCGTATCTGTATGTCTGTATGTGTCAAAGGAAGGTCAGATTTGGTGCTCTAAGCCACTCGTTTGTGCACACCGGGGCTAAACTGTATAACAGAACCTCAAGTTCGTAATATGAATCGATAAAACATGCCCCAGATTAAGTGCCCAAGCCGGCATACTAGTTGCACGGGGATGGGGACACTACATACAGTTAGGCTGTATGTGCTGCCCTGCTTTCCTCGCATTTTCTTTTCTTCCCCGGGCCCGCTGAATTAGGACGCCTTGTTTAGAACGACTAGTAGCGACTACTTTGGTAAGGTGGTTGTAGTACGGTAATGCCCCCCCCCCACCCCACCCGGCACTAATTGCGACAGAAGTTAAACAGATGTCGCTGTCATCCACTTAACACATTCCAAACTGCTCTCCATGCGTCGCTCTGATCCATTTCAGCACACTCGCGCAATTTCCACACACTCGCGCAGTTTCAATACACTCGCGCAGTTTCAACACACTCACGCAATTTCAACACACTCGCGCAGTTTCAACACACTCGCGCCGTTTCAACACACTCGCGCAGTTTCAACACACTAGCGCCGTTTCAACCTACACGCGCGCAGTTTCAACCTACACCCGCGCAGTTTCAACTTACACCCGCGCAGTTTCAACCTACACCCGCGCAGTTTCAACCTACACCCGCGCAGTTTCAAGCTACACCCGCGCTGTTTCAACCTACACCCGCGCTGTTTCAAGCTACACCCGCGCAGTTTCAACCTACACCCGCGCAGTTTCAACCTACACCCGCGCTGTTTCAACCTGCACGCGCGCAGTTTCAACCTACACCCGCGCAGTTTCAAGCTACACCCGCGCAGTTTCAACCTACACCCGCGCAGTTTCAACCTACACCCGCGCAGTTTCAACCTACACCCGCGCTGTTTCAACCTGCACGCGCGCAGTTTCAACCTACACCCGCGCAGTTCCAACCTACACCCGCGCAGTTTCAACCTACACCCGCGCAGTTTCAAGCTACACCCGCGCAGTTCCAACCTACACCCGCGCAGTTCCAAGCTACACCCGCGCAGTTCCAACCTACACCCGCGCAGTTTCAACCTACACCCGCGCAGTTTCAACCTACACCCGCGCAGTTTCAACCTACACCCGCGCAGTTTCAACCTGCACGCGCGCAGTTTCAACCTACACCCGCGCAGTTTCAAGCTACACCCGCGCAGTTTCAACCTACACCCGCGCAGTTTCAACCTACACCCGCGCAGTTCCAACCTACACCCGCGCAGTTCCAAACTACACCCGCGCAGTTTCAACCTACACCCGCGCAGTTTCAACCTACACCCGCGCAGTTTCAACCTACACCCGCGCTGTTTCAACCTGCACGCGCGCAGTTTCAACCTACACCCGCGCAGTTTCAACCTACACCCGCGCAGTTTCAACCTACACCCGCGCAGTTTCAACCTACACCCGCGCTGTTTCAACCTGCACGCGCGCAGTTTCAAGCTACACCCGCGCTGTTTCAAGCTACACCCGCGCAGTTTCAACCTACACCCGCGCTGTTTCAACCTACACCCGCGCAGTTTCAACCTACACCCGCGCAGTTTCAACCTACACCCGCGCAGTTTCAACCTACACCCGCGCTGTTTCAACCTGCACGCGCGCAGTTTCAACCTACACCCGCGCAGTTTCAACCTACACCCGCGCAGTTTCAACCTACACCCGCGCAGTTTCAACCTACACCCGCGCTGTTTCAACCTGCACGCGCGCAGTTTCAACCTACACCCGCGCAGTTCCAACCTACACCCGCGCAGTTCCAACCTACACCCGCGCAGTTCCAACCTACACCCGCGCAGTTTCAACCTACACCCGCGCAGTTTCAACCTACACCCGCGCTGTTTCAACCTACACCCGCGCAGTTTCAAGCTACACCCGCGCTGTTTCAACCTACACGCGCGCAGTTTCAACCTACACCCGCGCAGTTTCAACCTACACCCGCGCAGTTTCAACCTACACCCGCGCTGTTTCAACCTACACCCGCGCAGTTTCAAGCTACACCCGCGCTGTTTCAACCTACACCCGCGCAGTTCCAACCTACACCCGCGCAGTTTCAAGCTACACCCGCGCAGTTCCAACCTACACCCGCGCAGTTTCAACCTACACCCGCGCAGTTTCAACCTACACCCGCGCAGTTTCAAGCTACACCCGCGCAGTTTCAACCTACACCCGCGCAGTTCCAACCTACACCCGCGCAGTTCCAACCTACACCCGCGCAGTTTCAAGCTACACCCGCGCAGTTTCAAGCTACACCCGCGCAGTTTCAAGCTACACCCGCGCTGTTCCAAGCTACACCCGCGCAGTTTCAACCTACACCCGCGCAGTTTCAACCTACACCCGCGCAGTTCCAACCTACACCCGCGCAGTTCCAACCTACACCCGCGCAGTTTCAAGCTACACCCGCGCAGTTCCAACCTACACCCGCGCAGTTCCAACCTACACCCGCGCAGTTTCAAGCTACACCCGCGCAGTTCCAACCTACACCCGCGCAGTTTCAACCTACACCCGCGCTGTTCCAACCTACACCCGCGCAGTTCCAACCTACACCCGCGCTGTTTCAAGCTACACCCGCGCAGTTCCAAGCTACACCCGCGCAGTTCCAACCTACACCCGCGCAGTTCCAACCTACACCCGCGCAGTTCCAACCTACACCCGCGCAGTTTCAAGCTACACCCGCGCAGTTCCAAGCTACACCCGCGCAGTTCCAACCTACACCCGCGCTGTTTCAAGCTACACCCGCGCAGTTTCAACCTACACCCGCGCAGTTCCAACCTACACCCGCGCAGTTCCAACCTACACCCGCGCAGTTCCAACCTACACCCGCGCAGTTTCAACCTACACCCGCGCAGTTTCAACCTACACCCGCGCAGTTTCAACCTACACCCGCGCAGTTTCAACCTACACCCGCGCTGTTTCAACCTGCACGCGCGCAGTTTCAACCTACACCCGCGCTGTTTCAACCTGCACGCGCGCAGTTTCAACCTACACCCGCGCTGTTTCAACCTGCACGCGCGCAGTTTCAACCTACACCCGCGCAGTTTCAACCTACACCCGCGCAGTTTCAACCTACACCCGCGCAGTTTCAACCTACACCCGCGCAGTTTCAACCTACACCCGCGCAGTTTCAACCTACACCCGCGCAGTTTCAACCTACACCCGCGCAGTTTCAACCTACACCCGCGCTGTTTCAACCTGCACGCGCGCAGTTTCAACCTACACCCGCGCAGTTCCAACCTACACCCGCGCAGTTCCAACCTACACCCGCGCAGTTCCAACCTACACCCGCGCAGTTTCAACCTACACCCGCGCAGTTTCAACCTACACCCGCGCTGTTTCAACCTACACCCGCGCAGTTTCAAGCTACACCCGCGCTGTTTCAACCTACACGCGCGCAGTTTCAACCTACACCCGCGCAGTTTCAACCTACACCCGCGCAGTTTCAACCTACACCCGCGCTGTTTCAACCTACACCCGCGCAGTTTCAAGCTACACCCGCGCTGCTTCAACCTACACCCGCGCAGTTCCAACCTACACCCGCGCAGTTTCAAGCTACACCCGCGCAGTTCCAACCTACACCCGCGCAGTTTCAACCTACACCCGCGCAGTTTCAACCTACACCCGCGCAGTTTCAAGCTACACCCGCGCAGTTTCAACCTACACCCGCGCAGTTCCAAGCTACACCCGCGCAGTTCCAACCTACACCCGCGCAGTTTCAACCTACACCCGCGCAGTTCCAACCTACACCCGCGCAGTTCCAACCTACACCCGCGCAGTTTCAAGCTACACCCGCGCAGTTTCAACCTACACCCGCGCAGTTCCAACCTACACCCGCGCAGTTTCAACCTACACCCGCGCAGTTTCAACCTACACCCGCGCAGTTTCAAGCTACACCCGCGCAGTTTCAACCTACACCCGCGCAGTTCCAAGCTACACCCGCGCAGTTCCAACCTACACGCGCGCAGTTTCAACCTACACCCGCGCAGTTCCAACCTACACCCGCGCAGTTTCAACCTACACCCGCGCAGTTCCAACCTACACCCGCGCAGTTTCAACCTACACCCGCGCTGTTTCAACCTACACCCGCGCAGTTCCAACCTACACCCGCGCAGTTCCAAGCTACACCCGCGCAGTTCCAACCTACACGCGCGCAGTTTCAACCTACACCCGCGCAGTTCCAACCTACACCCGCGCAGTTTCAACCTACACCCGCGCAGTTTCAACCTACACCCGCGCAGTTTCAAGCTACACCCGCGCAGTTCCAACCTACACCCGCGCAGTTTCAACCTACACCCGCGCAGTTTCAACCTACACCCGCGCTGTTTCAACCTGCACGCGCGCAGTTTCAACCTACACCTGCGCAGTTTCAACCTACACCCGCGCAGTTCCAACCTACACCCGCGCAGTTTCAACCTACACCCGCGCAGTTTCAACCTACACCCGCGCAGTTTCAACCTACACCCGCGCTGTTTCAACCTGCACGCGCGCAGTTTCAACCTACACCCGCGCAGTTCCAACCTACACCCGCGCAGTTTCAAGCTGCACCCGCGCAGTTTCAACCTACACCTGCGCAGTTCCAACCTACACCCGCGCAGTTCCAACCTACACCCGCGCAGTTTCAACCTACACCCGCGCAGTTTCAACCTACACCCGCGCAGTTTCAACCTACACCCGCGCTGTTTCAACCTGCACGCGCGCAGTTTCAACCTGCACGCGCGCAGTTTCAACCTACACCCGCGCAGTTTCAACCTACACCCGCGCAGTTTCAAGCTACACCCGCGCAGTTTCAACCTGCACGCGCGCAGTTCCAACCTACACCCGCGCAGTTCCAACCTACACCCGCGCAGTTTCAAGCTACACGCGCGCAGATTCAACCTACACCCGCGCAGTTTCAACCTACACCTGCGCAGTTTCAACCTACACCCGCGCAGTTCCAACCTACACCCGCGCAGTTCCAACCTACACCCGCGCAGTTTCAACCTACACCCGCGCAGTTCCAACCTACACCCGCGCAGTTCCAACCTACACCCGCGCAGTTCCAACCTACACCCGCGCAGTTTCAAGCTACACGCGCGCAGATTCAACCTACACCCGCGCAGTTTCAACCTACACCTGCGCAGTTTCAACCTACACCCGCGCAGTTCCAAGCTACACCCGCGCAGTTCCAACCTACACCCGCGCAGTTCCAACCTACACCCGCGCAGTTTCAAACTACACCCGCGCAGTTCCAACCTACACCCGCGCAGTTTCAACCTGCACGCGCGCAGTTTCAACCTGCACGCGCACAGTTTCAACCTACACCCGCGCAGTTCCAACCTACACCCGCGCAGTTCCAACCTACACCCGCGCAGTTTCAAACTACACCCGCGCAGTTCCAACTTACACCCGCGCAGTTTCAACCTACACCCGCGCTGTTTCAACCTGCACGCGCGCAGTTTCAACCTACACCCGCGCAGTTCCAACCTACACCCGCGCAGTTCCAACCTACACCCGCGCAGTTCCAACCTACACCCGCGCAGTTTCAAGCTACACCCGCGCAGTTCCAACCTACACCCGCGCAGTTTCAAGCTACACCCGCGCAGTTCCAACCTACACCCGCGCTGTTTCAACCTGCACGCGCGCAGTTTCAACCTACACCCGCGCAGTTCCAACCTACACCCGCGCAGTTCCAACCTACACCCGCGCAGTTCCAACCTACACCCGCGCAGTTTCAACCTACACCCGCGCAGTTCCAACCTACACCCGCGCAGTTCCAACCTACACCCGCGCAGTTCCAACCTACACCCGCGCAGTTTCAAGCTACACCCGCGCAGTTCCAACCTACACCCGCGCAGTTTCAAGCTACACCCGCGCAGTTTCAACCTACACCCGCGCAGTTTCAAGCTACACCCGCGCAGTTTCAACCTACACCCGCGCTGTTTCAAGCTACACCCGCGCTGTTTCAAGCTACACCCGCGCTGTTCCAACCTACACCCGCGCAGTTCCAACCTACACCCGCGCAGTTCCAACCTACACCCGCGCTGTTTCAAGCTACACCCGCGCTGTTTCAAGCTACACCCGCGCAGTTCCAACCTACACCCGCGCTGTTTCAACCTACACCCGCGCAGTTTCAAGCTACACCCGCGCAGTTTCAAGCTACACCCGCGCAGTTCCAACCTACACCCGCGCAGTTCCAACCTACACCCGCGCAGTTCCAACCTACACCCGCGCAGTTTCAAGCTACACCCGCGCAGTTCCAACCTACACCCGCGCAGTTTCAAGCTACACCCGCGCAGTTCCAAGCTACACCCGCGCAGTTCCAACCTACACCCGCGCAGTTTCAACCTGCACCCGCGCCGTTTCAACCTACACCCGCGCTGTTTCAAGCTACACCCGCGCTGTTTCAAGCTACACCCGCGCAGTTTCAAGCTACACCCGCGCTGTTCCAACCTACACCCGCGCAGTTCCAACCTACACCCGCGCAGTTTCAAGCTACACCCGCGCAGTTCCAACCTACACCCGCGCAGTTTCAACCTGCACGCGCGCAGTTTCAACCTACACCCGCGCAGTTTCAAGCTACACCCGCGCTGTTTCAAGCTACACCCGCGCTGTTTCAACCTACACCCGCGCAGTTTCAAGCTACACCCGCGCAGTTCCAACCTACACCCGCGCAGTTTCAACCTGCACGCGCGCAGTTTCAACCTACACCCGCGCAGTTTCAAGCTACACCCGCGCTGTTTCAAGCTACACCCGCGCTGTTTCAACCTACACCCGCGCAGTTTCAAGCTACACCCGCGCAGTTCCAACCTACACCCGCGCAGTTTCAACCTGCACGCGCGCAGTTTCAACCTACACCCGCGCTGTTTCAAGCTACACCCGCGCAGTTTCAACCTACACCCGCGCAGTTTCAAGCTACACCCGCGCAGTTTCAACCTACACTCGCGCAGTTCCAACCTACACCCGCGCTGTTTCAACCTACACCCGCGCAGTTTCAAGCTACACCCGCGCTGTTCCAACCTGCACGCGCGCAGTTTCAACCTACACCCGCGCAGTTCCAACCTACACCCGCGCAGTTTCAAGCTACACCCGCGCTGTTTCAACCTACACCCGCGCAGTTCCAACCTACACCCGCGCAGTTTCAAGCTACACCCGCGCAGTTTCAACCTACACCCGCGCAGTTTCAAGCTACACCCGCGCAGTTTCAAGCTACACCCGCGCTGTTTCAACCTGCACGCGCGCAGTTTCAACCTACACCCGCGCAGTTCCAACCTACACCCGCGCAGTTTCAAGCTACACCCGCGCAGTTCCAACCTACACCCGCGCAGTTTCAAGCTACACCCGCGCTGTTTCAAGCTACACCCGCGCTGTTTCAAGCTACACCCGCGCAGTTTCAAGCTACACCCGCGCTGTTCCAACCTACACCCGCGCAGTTCCAACCTACACCCGCGCAGTTTCAAGCTACACCCGCGCAGTTCCAACCTACACCCGCGCAGTTTCAAGCTACACCCGCGCAGTTTCAACCTACACCCGCGCAGTTCCAACCTACACCCGCGCAGTTTCAACCTACACCTGCGCAGTTTCAACCTACACCCGCGCAGTTCCAACCTACACCCGCGCAGTTCCAACCTACACCCGCGCAGTTTCAACCTACACCCGCGCAGTTCCAACCTACACCCGCGCAGTTCCAACCTACACCCGCGCAGTTCCAACCTACACCCGCGCAGTTTCAAGCTACACGCGCGCAGATTCAACCTACACCCGCGCAGTTTCAACCTACACCTGCGCAGTTTCAACCTACACCCGCGCAGTTCCAAGCTACACCCGCGCAGTTCCAACCTACACCCGCGCAGTTCCAACCTACACCCGCGCAGTTTCAAACTACACCCGCGCAGTTCCAACCTACACCCGCGCAGTTTCAACCTGCACGCGCGCAGTTTCAACCTGCACGCGCACAGTTTCAACCTACACCCGCGCAGTTCCAACCTACACCCGCGCAGTTCCAACCTACACCCGCGCAGTTTCAAACTACACCCGCGCAGTTCCAACTTACACCCGCGCAGTTTCAACCTACACCCGCGCTGTTTCAACCTGCACGCGCGCAGTTTCAACCTACACCCGCGCAGTTCCAACCTACACCCGCGCAGTTCCAACCTACACCCGCGCAGTTCCAACCTACACCCGCGCAGTTTCAAGCTACACCCGCGCAGTTCCAACCTACACCCGCGCAGTTTCAAGCTACACCCGCGCAGTTCCAACCTACACCCGCGCTGTTTCAACCTGCACGCGCGCAGTTTCAACCTACACCCGCGCAGTTCCAACCTACACCCGCGCAGTTCCAACCTACACCCGCGCAGTTCCAACCTACACCCGCGCAGTTTCAACCTACACCCGCGCAGTTCCAACCTACACCCGCGCAGTTCCAACCTACACCCGCGCAGTTCCAACCTACACCCGCGCAGTTTCAAGCTACACCCGCGCAGTTCCAACCTACACCCGCGCAGTTTCAAGCTACACCCGCGCAGTTTCAACCTACACCCGCGCAGTTTCAAGCTACACCCGCGCAGTTTCAACCTACACCCGCGCTGTTTCAAGCTACACCCGCGCTGTTTCAAGCTACACCCGCGCTGTTCCAACCTACACCCGCGCAGTTCCAACCTACACCCGCGCAGTTTCAAGCTACACCCGCGCTGTTTCAAGCTACACCCGCGCTGTTTCAAGCTACACCCGCGCAGTTCCAACCTACACCCGCGCTGTTTCAACCTACACCCGCGCAGTTTCAAGCTACACCCGCGCAGTTTCAAGCTACACCCGCGCAGTTCCAACCTACACCCGCGCAGTTCCAACCTACACCCGCGCAGTTCCAACCTACACCCGCGCAGTTTCAAGCTACACCCGCGCAGTTCCAACCTACACCCGCGCAGTTTCAAGCTACACCCGCGCAGTTCCAAGCTACACCCGCGCAGTTCCAACCTACACCCGCGCAGTTTCAACCTGCACCCGCGCCGTTTCAACCTACACCCGCGCTGTTTCAAGCTACACCCGCGCTGTTTCAAGCTACACCCGCGCAGTTTCAAGCTACACCCGCGCTGTTCCAACCTACACCCGCGCAGTTCCAACCTACACCCGCGCAGTTTCAAGCTACACCCGCGCAGTTCCAACCTACACCCGCGCAGTTTCAACCTGCACGCGCGCAGTTTCAACCTACACCCGCGCAGTTTCAAGCTACACCCGCGCTGTTTCAAGCTACACCCGCGCTGTTTCAACCTACACCCGCGCAGTTTCAAGCTACACCCGCGCAGTTCCAACCTACACCCGCGCAGTTTCAACCTGCACGCGCGCAGTTTCAACCTACACCCGCGCAGTTTCAAGCTACACCCGCGCTGTTTCAAGCTACACCCGCGCTGTTTCAACCTACACCCGCGCAGTTTCAAGCTACACCCGCGCAGTTCCAACCTACACCCGCGCAGTTTCAACCTGCACGCGCGCAGTTTCAACCTACACCCGCGCTGTTTCAAGCTACACCCGCGCAGTTTCAACCTACACCCGCGCAGTTTCAAGCTACACCCGCGCAGTTTCAACCTACACTCGCGCAGTTCCAACCTACACCCGCGCTGTTTCAACCTACACCCGCGCAGTTTCAAGCTACACCCGCGCTGTTCCAACCTGCACGCGCGCAGTTTCAACCTACACCCGCGCAGTTCCAACCTACACCCGCGCAGTTTCAAGCTACACCCGCGCTGTTTCAACCTACACCCGCGCAGTTCCAACCTACACCCGCGCAGTTTCAAGCTACACCCGCGCAGTTTCAAGCTACACCCGCGCTGTTTCAACCTGCACGCGCGCAGTTTCAACCTACACCCGCGCAGTTCCAACCTACACCCGCGCAGTTTCAAGCTACACCCGCGCAGTTCCAACCTACACCCGCGCAGTTTCAAGCTACACCCGCGCTGTTTCAAGCTACACCCGCGCTGTTTCAAGCTACACCCGCGCAGTTTCAAGCTACACCCGCGCTGTTCCAACCTACACCCGCGCAGTTCCAACCTACACCCGCGCAGTTTCAAGCTACACCCGCGCAGTTTCAACCTACACCCGCGCAGTTTCAACCTGCACGCGCGCAGTTTCAACCTACACCCGCGCAGTTTCAAGCTACACCCGCGCTGTTTCAAGCTACACCCGCGCTGTTTCAACCTACACCCGCGCAGTTTCAAGCTACACCCGCGCAGTTCCAACCTACACCCGCGCAGTTTCAACCTGCACGCGCGCAGTTTCAACCTACACCCGCGCAGTTTCAAGCTACACCCGCGCTGTTTCAAGCTACACCCGCGCTGTTTCAACCTACACCCGCGCAGTTTCAAGCTACACCCGCGCAGTTCCAACCTACACCCGCGCAGTTTCAACCTGCACGCGCGCAGTTTCAACCTACACCCGCGCTGTTTCAAGCTACACCCGCGCAGTTTCAACCTACACCCGCGCAGTTTCAAGCTACACCCGCGCAGTTTCAACCTACACTCGCGCAGTTCCAACCTACACCCGCGCTGTTTCAACCTACACCCGCGCAGTTTCAACCTACACCCGCGCAGTTCCAACCTACACCCGCGCAGTTCCAACCTACACCCGCGCAGTTCCAACCTACACCCGCGCTGTTTCAACCTACACCCGCGCAGTTTCAACCTACACCCGCGCAGTTCCAACCTACACCCGCGCAGTTCCAACCTACACCCGCGCAGTTTCAAGCTACACCCGCGCTGTTTCAACCTGCACGCGCGCAGTTTCAACCTACACCCGCGCAGTTCCAACCTACACCCGCGCAGTTTCAAGCTACACCCGCGCAGTTCCAACCTACACCCGCGCAGTTTCAACCTGCACGCGCGCAGTTCCAACCTACACCCGCGCAGTTTCAAGCTACACCCGCGCTGTTTCAAGCTACACCCGCGCTGTTTCAACCTACACCCGCGCAGTTTCAAGCTACACCCGCGCAGTTTCAACCTGCACGCGCGCAGTTTCAACCTACACCCGCGCAGTTTCAAGCTACACCCGCGCTGTTTCAAGCTACACCCGCGCTGTTTCAACCTACACTCGCGCAGTTTCAAGCTACACCCGCGCAGTTTCAAGCTACACCCGCGCAGTTCCAACCTACACCCGCGCAGTTTCAAGCTACACCCGCGCAGTTCCAACCTACACCCGCGCAGTTCCAAGCTACACCCGCGCAGTTTCAAGCTACACCCGCGCAGTTTCAACCTACACTCGCGCAGTTCCAACCTACACCCGCGCTGTTTCAACCTACACCCGCGCAGTTTCAAGCTACACCCGCGCAGTTTCAAGCTACACCCGCGCAGTTTCAAGCTACACCCGCGCTGTTTCAACCTACACCCGCGCAGTTTCAAGCTACACCCGCGCAGTTTCAACCTACACTCGCGCAGTTCCAACCTACACCCGCGCTGTTTCAACCTACACCCGCGCAGTTTCAAGCTACACCCGCGCAGTTTCAAGCTACACCCGCGCAGTTTCAAGCTACACCCGCGCAGTTTCAACCTACACCCGCGCAGTTTCAAGCTACACCCGCGCAGTTTCAACCTACACTCGCGCAGTTCCAACCTACACCCGCGCTGTTTCAACCTACACCCGCGCAGTTTCAAGCTACACCCGCGCAGTTTCAACCTACACCCGCGCTGTTTCAACCTACACCCGCGCAGTTTCAAGCTACACCCGCGCAGTTTCAACCTACACTCGCGCAGTTCCAACCTACACCCGCGCTGTTTCAACCTACACCCGCGCAGTTTCAAGCTACACCCGCGCAGTTTCAACCTACACCCGCGCTGTTTCAACCTACACCCGCGCAGTTTCAAGCTACACCCGCGCAGTTCCAACCTACACCCGCGCAGTTTCAACCTGCACGCGCGCAGTTTCAACCTACACCCGCGCTGTTTCAAGCTACACCCGCGCAGTTTCAAGCTACACCCGCGCAGTTTCAACCTACACCCGCGCAGTTTCAACCTACACTCGCGCAGTTCCAACCTACACCCGCGCTGTTTCAACCTACACCCGCGCAGTTTCAAGCTACACCCGCGCTGTTCCAACCTACACCCGCGCAGTTCCAACCTACACCCGCGCAGTTTCAACCTACACCCGCGCTGTTTCAACCTGCACGCGCGCAGTTTCAACCTACACCCGCGCAGTTCCAACCTACACCCGCGCAGTTCCAACCTACACCCGCGCAGTTCCAACCTACACCCGCGCAGTTTCAACCTACACCCGCGCTGTTTCAACCTGCACGCGCGCAGTTTCAACCTACACCCGCGCAGTTCCAACCTACACCCGCGCAGTTCCAACCTACACCCGCGCAGTTCCAACCTACACCCGCGCAGTTTCAAGCTGCACCCGCGCAGTTCCAACCTACACCCGCGCAGTTTCAACCTACACTCGCGCAGTTTCAACCTACACCCGCGCAGTTCCAACCTACACCCGCGCAGTTTCAACCTACACGCGCGCAGATTCAACCTACACCCGCGCAGTTTCAACCTACACCTGCGCAGTTCCAACCTACACCCGCGCAGTTCCAACCTACACCCGCGCAGTTCCAACCTACACCCGCGCAGTTCCAACCTACACCCGCGCAGTTTCAACCTACACCCGCGCAGTTTCAAACTACACCCGCGCAGTTCCAACCTACACCCGCGCAGTTTCAACCTACACCCGCGCTGTTTCAACCTACACGCGCGCAGTTTCAACCTACACCCGCGCAGTTCCAACCTACACCCGCGCAGTTTCAACCTACACCCGCGCAGTTCCAAGCTGTTTTTTCTGTTCCACATACCTTTTGACCGCTACGGCGCCTCATAGTATGGCCCGCCATACAAGGGAGTCTTCGTTTTTTCATCAAGGCCGTGTGGACTCATGCGAATTCTTGATATCAAGAATTGAATTGTTGATATCAAGAATTCATTTCTTGATATCAAGAAATAGTACACTAATTCTTGATATCAAGAATTCATTTCTTGATATCAAGAAATGGTACATTAATTCTTGATATCAAGAATTGAATTGTTGATATCAAGAATTGATTTCTTGATATCATGAATTGAATTGTTGATATCAAGAATTGAATTGTTGATATCAAGAATTGATTTCTTGATATCAAGAATTGTATTGTTGATATCAAGAAATGACGCTCTTTATTCTTGATATCAAGAATTAAATTGTTGATATCACGAATTGAAGTGTTGATATCAAGAATTGAATTGTTGATATCAAGAATTGATTTCTTGATATCAAGAAGTAGGGAATAAATGTTAGGATGGCCCGCCATAAGGGGCGGATCTAGGAATTTGCAAAGGCGGGGTTGCTCTCTGTGGAAACTTGCGACTTGGTGTGGGGGGGGGGGGGAGGGGGTGGTAGCCGAAGAACCTGACTTTTTACAGTGTATGCTCAAGTTTCCAAGGTTTCAAGGTTCTTCACACTCAAAACATCTGTCAGATTATGTACCCTGTTCACTATCAGCAATAAACAGTCATCCAACGGATTACAGATTATAACGGTGCATTTGTTCAGTCCAAATTAACACTTGACATATATACATTTCAGAAACGTGTTTGAGGACGTCAGATTCGATGTTACGGATCTTGAGACTTCATCACATGAGCGTCCATCTAGCAGAATAGCTAGCGAAAGGCTTCAAGATTCAAATGAACCTTCTTCAAGCAGAATTCTTTACGAAACGCCTCAAGAATTCTACGAGCCTTTGTCGAGCAGAATTCCTAGCGAAAGGCCTCAAGATTCTAATGAGCCTTCTTCGAGCAGAATTCCTGGCGAAGGGTCTCAAGATTCTAATGAGCCTTCTTCGAGCAGAATTCCTAGCGAAAGGTCTCAAGATTCTAATGAGCCTTCTTCGAGCAGAATTCCTGGCGAAGGGTCTCAAGATTCTAATGAGCCTTCTTCGAGCAGAATTCCTAGCGAAAGGTCTCAAGATTCTAATGAGCCTTCTTCGAGCAGAATTCCTAGCGAAAGGTCTCAAGATTCTAATGAGCCCACTTCGAGCAGAATTCCTAGCGGAAGGTCTCAAGATTCTAATGAGCCCACTTCGAGCAGAATTCCTAGCGGAAGGTCTCAAGATTCTAATGAGCCTTCTTCGAGCAGAATTCCTAGCGAAAGGTCTCAAGATTCTAATGAGCCTACTTCGAGCAGAATTCCTAGCGGAAGGTCTCAAGATTCTAATGAGCCTACTTCGAGCAGAATTCCTGGCGAAGGGTCTCAAGATTCTAATGAGCCTTCTTCGGGCAGAATTCCTAGCGAAAGGTCTCAAGATTCTAATGAGCCCACTTCGAGCAGAATTCCTAGCGAAAGGTCTCAAGATTCTAATGAGCCTACTTCGAGCAGAATTCCTGGCGAAGGGTCTCAAGATTCTAATGAGCCTTCTTCGGGCAGAATTCCTAGCGAAAGGTCTCAAGATTCTAATGAGCCCACTTCGAGCAGAATTCCTAGCGAAAGGTCTCAAGATTCTAATGAGCCCACTTCGAGCAGAATTCCTAGCGAAAGGTCTCAAGATTCTAATGAGCCCACTTCGAGCAGGATTCCTAGCGCAAAGCCTCAGGAATGCCATGAACTCTCATTGGGCAGAATTCCAAGTGAAACGCCTCAATACATCCATGAGTCTTCGTCGAGTAGAATTCCTAGTGAAAGTCATCAAGAATCACACCAGCCTTCATTCATTACGCTACAGAGGGATACAACCGAAAGTTATCTTCTTCAAGCTTCATCAAGTAACCCATGCGGAGACGGACCCCGCAAGACGCATGAGTTTTCATCATGGTCTTTACGACGGCAAACGTCCGAAGACGGTCTTTGCAACGGAGCGATGCAAACCGCGTATCATCTCCCCGTGTTACTATTGCCGATACCCGCGCACCACACGGCGAGCGCAGCAGAGGCCCGAGTTTGGACAACCTGTCCCGCCCGAATGCATCGACAACTATAAACCCCGCTTTACAGGTAAACAAACAGTTAACAAACGAATACCCACACAAAGGTTTTCAATAGTTCGTGCTGATGTAAGTCGAAGTTATTACGTTTCAGGTTAAGCATACTTTTGAGTATTATAATTGAGGTAACATTCTTTTACGAAGTAATGCTTACCAGTATGGTGACCTTCATTGAATAGCTAGGCACCGGAGTGGCAGGACCAACCGAAGGCACATATATACCAACTTTATTGGTGCCAGTGAACGTGAACGCACGTGATTGCAACTACATGTTTAGCTGTATGTTGTTTATTATTGCGATTCATTTGCATATCAAAGATAGATAACCGTATGAAATATTACGAATGGCAATTTTAGGCTGCGGCTTTCATAATTTGTTGTAATTATATAACCACCACCGATCTCTCCCTCGTGTTCTCGCTTCCCGGCGCTGGACTATTGCTCCTGGCCCCAGGCTATGGTTCTAGGCGCTGGGCTATGGCTTCGGTGGCGTGCTATGGCTCCGGGTTATGGCTTCGGGTTATGGCTTCAGGCTATGACTCTGGGCGCCGGACTATGGCTTCGGGCGCGGAATATGGCTCCGGTCGTGGGCCATGCGCCTGGCCCTGGGCTATGGTTCGGGTCGCGGGCGCTGGCTTTGAGCTATGGCTCCGGACGCTGCGCTAAAATCCAGACGGCGGGAAGCCAGAACGCGAGGGTGACATAACGAGAACGCGAAGATGAGAACGCGATGGCGAGATCACGAGGACGTGAGGGCGAGATCGCGAGAACGCGAAGCCGAAATCGCATACGAGACAACGCGATTGTTATCGCTGCCTTCTGCATGAGATTTTCTCACATTCGAGAAATACTATGCTCTAGCGCAATGTGTATTTCTGGCCGATTCAGTAACATGTAGATCTTCATTTCATAACTGTTACAATCAATTGTACTATACTATGTATACTATAGGCCGTCTCCATTCCAATTTATTTGGTTTATTATGTTTTATGTTTTGTTTGTTTACTATAGACTATTCGCTGATAAGGCTCCATGTAGCTTTTGTCACATAAAATCTACCTGCATTAAAGTGTATGCAAGTCATACTATCAATGTCAAATTTCCTTGAAGGCGATCCGGTCGTTTAATGATTTCTTTGACACTAATGACGCCATAGAAACAAGTTAGATGGCGTAATATCGAGTCTCGCCTATTTTGACGCATTTCGCAATAAAGAGGTACATTTCGCTAAGTAATAAACCCCCAATAAATCATGTTTCCCAAACATAATAGCATAAAAGACTACTTACAACTAGACTACTTCTGGTGTCTCTGTTCATTGCAGTCAATTATATTGTCATCCGAAAGTTCCATGACAGATTCTGGTGAAGACTCACGTCGTTGTTTTGCGAGAAAAAGGAAGCAGATACCAACTACCGATGTGGATCAAGAACAAACTCCAGATGAGACGATCAAAAAAAGACCAAAGCGTATCGAGAAGGTTTGCATGTGTTATTAAAGACTTATATCCACCTGGATGAATGGTGCTTAACAGTTGTCGTTGTATTGATAACCTCAACCTGACAGAACCATATATCGTAATCCAATTGATGAATGTATTACTGAATTCACGGTAAGGACAAGTAGAGCTTTGTTCTAAGACTTTCAATATGTGATAGCATGTTTTATCTTTGAGACGATGTGTAACCTTCCAAGCAGACATTCGTTAGAGGATATGCTTACAATCCTGGCGCTTCTTTTATCACTTTAAATCTAATGCAGTCGGATACAAGAGACGAGGTCCCATGCTGCACGACGATCTGGGGCATACAGGGGGATTTCCTTCAGGCGTCTCCAGATGTCTTTCGGCATGTCGCAGCTGGTTCCCAGTGCAGCACTATCAGCCTTATGTCAGCCGTGGCGGTCCAAATCAAGGCTCCGTTCACTTGGAACACGACGGACGTGAACGACAAGGTAAGACAAGGAGACAAGGAACATGTTCGCCTTTTGCTTGAAAAGGGATGGCCTCACGACAGACAGCAATCGATGCTAGACTTAGATGAAATGCCCAATACGATTTCTTGTTGCCTTGGCGGCACTAAAGCCTTAGCAAGCATCGGGTTAATGCAAGGAACTACCTACGCTTTCTCGAAAGATATAGCAGATGCCTTATCCTCAGCGATGCAAAGAGAAGAAAATGACAGCTTCATAATTAGAATGTTTGGGAAGTGCACGGCAATACATCGTCACAACAATGGCTTCAGTACGTTTAATTCGCATGCCTGTAACTCTTTAGGCCAGACTGATGCAGATGGCGCAGCGTGTGGGAATCATTATAGCGATTTACAACATGCCATAGACCATTTAGCGGAGGAGGCATCGAGAGGGGACAATGAACAGGTGGACATCACTCCTGTAAACATCGCCATTCTCTCCGCGTCCCCGGCCGAGGGCCGTCCGTACGAGACCGTGAACACTAAGCAATCCAGTTTGTTATCATCCCGAGAATTGCTGCGACCATCGACATCAATCACTAGCTCAGTATCGAAAGGTATTCACATGTTATTTCTATTACATCAGTAAACATATTGAAACTATGTCCGTATATTATTGTTAAGTTATTGTTATTGTTTTGAAGGATTTTGCTCTACAAGATTTAGAAGAGGTTTAATTGATATTGTAATGATAATGCAAGTACTGTATTTTTGCACCTATTTGATATCAATTGATATCAATTTAGTTTTAATGGAAGGCTCAAATTATGCATCGCCATTGTGGAGCAAATTGAGGGTTCGACATCTTCATGCAAAGCGGTAATACTAGTATATTCCAGTCGTCTTTATAACACGTTTAGGGCAATAAGCGTACTAAAAGTCTTACAAAACAATGCGTCTTGTTGCGTCAGTTGTAACAAACAGTTGTAATATCTGTGTAGTAACGCATGCTGTTTACTCTATTTTGCAGACCTTGGCAAACTTTACCCTGTCTTCGCTAAAACGACGCGAGGACTCGGTTTGAAAGACATTTTGTCTCTGTGCCTCTTTACTGAGTGGGCCAGTAAACTTGCAGCTCCGTGCCACCGCCTCAACCGGATTCTGTGTACATTGTTGATATGGAATGCGTGCCCTCGGGGGATATCACTTGTGATGATTCTGGCGCGTACGACCGCCATTCTACCCCGACAACTGTTGTGGAAGCTCGACTTGATCACTCGCACCGAAAAATATTGGACGTTGATATCTTATCTAGGAAGAAAATACCGTCCGACAGTCCCTTGCTGGATAAACAACACGTTTACCAAGTGAAGCGTCAGTATAGCCAGCAAGACGATAGCATTCTTGGAAAGGCAACCCGCATTGTGAGCAAAGTATTTTCACGAGGCGCATTGGCGCGATATGCTGTTATTCAGTATGTTGGATTCAGACGCGCCCCGAAAGCGCATGGCAATTCTCAAAGCGCGGAGCCTTACCTGCGGACGAAAACTTCCATTATTGAGAGAGAGCGGAAACTTGTGGAATCGCGTGATGGAGATGAGAAGGTGCAGTGGAAACCGACCCATAAAAAGATGGCTGCGAGATATTATTGTCTAAAGCGAGATTGTGTGTTGCAGCGTCATCCTTATTTTTGGGTCGGCCTTATAATAACCGAGGGCGTTCGGCTAGAAGGTGTACATAGAATGCTCTTGAAAGAGCGGCTTCAGCTTGAGTAGTATAAGAATGTATTAGTTCTGCAGCAGTCGGCTGGCGAATGACTTCCTCGGCTGTGTATGTATTCACTTGCGATTAATTCATGAACTGATGTTAAGACTAATATATAGTTCACTGATATAGTTGCTGATATCCAGGTACATATAATTTGAAGCCTAAGTAGCTCGTGGATTGATCGCTCGTAAATCAACACACGAAAATTGCATATATACATATATTCATAAGGAGGATTTTACTTTCAAGCATTGTACTACTGTAACAATGCTAAGTATCATGTTGATGTTTGTGAGATGCACATCGACCAAGACAATCTGTTATATTAAGTCGGTTGCAACCAAAACAATCATAGCTGGAGTTGCTTAAAATTATATTAGCAACAACATCGACAGCGTCCTGCTGGGAAAGTGTGTTTTTATATATTTCACAAAAAGTCATTTGCATCGGCAAGTTGAGAACGTTTCAAAATTGCAGCCGACCATAAGCTGCAGTCTTGTATGTAAACGGAATGGGCCCCTTATATTAACGCCCATGCATATACCATTTACTTGCCACTGACTTTTCGAATATAAGGAATACGTATTGTTACCCCTTATTACTAAACTCACTACTTGTTGAATTAGGATGTGTCCAGTATGCCATACGATACATACGAATTTCCACTCCCACCTTCGCCTTGGTACTTTACGAGCAGGAGGCAACACTTTCTTCACGTGTTGGACAGATGAAAGACTAATGGATTTTTATATGCGACGCTGAATTCAAACTTGTGAAGTTTTTTTTTGAAGTCAATGCTTTAGAGATAAGACGAATCGACCATGAAAGTTTAACAGCCATTTGCTTAAATGTATCCTTAAATATATCAATGTTATATAACTCTATTGTCCATATATATACCAATTCATTATAGCTGTGTCACTGAATCACACCCTGTCAAATAGTTCTATGCACAAGGGTTAGGCATGCATTTACATTTTATTTCGCTACAATAAAAAAATTGAGAAAGGCAAAATGTTCCGTTTCTTGTCTCTGTCTTCGAAGACTTTCAGCTACGATTGTCAAACGTCGCATGTTCGTGTTAACCATAACGTTCCAAACAACTTCTAAGCAACGCGCCTCTTCTTTAATACAAAGGTTACCCAAGGTCATATAAAAAAACTGACCGTTCTTCAGCGAACTAGGTCAATGGTCAAGGTCACCATATTGACTAACTAAATGCCTAGTAGTCGGCTGTGTCTCGAAACTAGGTGACATCTGATCACCAAACTTTTCTTGATGTATAAAGATGATATAGCATATATACCAAATCTAGTCATATATATACCATAGCGTCGGGAAATTGGGGGTTCGAACCCGAGTTTTCTAATTTTGAAGCTATTGCCTTTCAATTTTTACGAGACATTGGAGCCTACTTTAAAACCTTATATTTCATTTTTATTCAATATTAACCGTAGACTTTGACATTGTATAGAACAAGGCAAAATTGTATTGCCCGTTATCCTACCTGAACACCCCCCCCCCCCACCCCCACCCCGCCAACCCCTCCCTTCCCGCTGGTACACGCGCGCGAAGGCTTTCATGCGCTACACTGGCGTCCACCCTTCTACGCTTTGTCTCTCATCAACACGCAGTTCTCGACCGGCTTGCTGCCGGCTGCTGGCGCCCCCCCCCCCCACAACCCTCATGCAGAACCAAAACTCCGAAACACATAAAGATAATCTCCAATTGGCCAGGACGTATCATGCGGGAGGCACGGGCAAATCGTCATCATTTTTGCTCCTGTTTCGCTCGCTTCCATTCCGCTATATACTTACATTAACACATGATTGATCAGAAAGGCTTACATGAATAAGGGATTGTCAAAAATGCACATACGTGGTTTAATTCTCATATTTGACTTTAACTGAGACATGCATTTGCAGAAAAATTATAGATATGAAGGAAATTCCCTGTGGGGCTGTGATACGTACAGGGCAACGTACGTTAGAACTCTCTTAACAAGCAGGAGACAACGTATCAACAAACGATCGCTGAATATCAGGCGCACACCCCTTCCTCCCGCTCGGTTCCGTTCCGTTCCGTTCCGCTATATACCCACATTAACACAGGATTGATCAAAAAGGCTCTATATTGTCAAGGCAATATATTGTCAAAAATGCCCATTTTACTTAAATCCCGTTGATAAGTAAGAGTAAAATACTAGTACTTTGACTACATTTAAATTTTATTATAAATTTATAATAAAGTGACCCCCCTCGCGGCGTCGTTCCGTTCCGTTCCGTTCCATTCCGTTCCGCAAAATACCAATAGCCCTTGTTGAGACATAGGCTGGGAACCGGTCTAGAGCTGCTCGCAGCATACTAGGCCGGTAACTAGTAATTTTTAAGCCTCCGTGATTGGTCGAGCGCCAGTGGTCGTGCAGATGCTATGGCAAGCCAAAATTTAATTTTCAAGAAATTAACCGTAAAATTGTTGTATACATGTCTTTACATGAGTCGGACATATGTCCTATTATTTAAAAACATATTACAATGTGAAGTAAATTGGATAATAATTTGGATTTCACATAGCATATGAAACATAGAGATTAGGAATAGAGAGACATTGAATTTGTTTGCCGGGAGGAGGATATTTTGGCAAATATTATACGAAGCTGATGTCCTCCGCCTCGTTGTCATTACTGGTTATAATTGTGTTGACGAAACGGAAACATTGCCTATATTCCGTGATAGTTCAGCGGCTAAACGACAAATTAGGTCGAGTTGTGCATTTGGTGGTAAAAGCATGAAAGTTAGCACACTTGTCCTTAATATCCTTGTATTTAAATTTAGCTCATTTCAAGTCGACTTTACCCCTGGCGGCTTTGGACGGGCAAAACTGCCCAAAAAAGGCTCAATATCTCGCAAATCGACGATCGAACTAATATTTTATGTTTATGCATAGGTTTTCGGGGTCGCTGAATTAAACAGAAGATATTTGTGTGTATCTAGATGCAACGCATCCTCTAGTTCCACGATGGCGGACAAAGGCCAGCAAACATGCTCAATATCTTAAAAACTAAGAGGCGCAGGATCCCTATATAGGCAAATGGCTGATGCGTTGTTCTTGAATATCCAGTGAGGACTTATTTTACCTTTGCTTACACAAAAACCTATGGGCATACATCAAAATAACAGTTTTATCCTTCTTATTGTGAGTCCAAGATATCGCTTATAATTGGTGACATTGTCAGTAGTAAAGAAGAAGTCAGTTGAATGTAACTTTCCTTGGGGGTAACGCTTCTTGGGGGTAACGCTTTTGCCGGCGCGAATGCGCGGCGGTCTCCCATCGCCACCTGGCGCGTGAATGGCAACTCTCCCCCGTCCCCCCCCCCCCCCCCCTATGCACATCACCCTTCCTCTCCTCCCCCACTATGCAAATCACCCCTTCCTCCCCACCCCTGTTCACGCCCTGCCCCCCCCCCCTACCTCAGCCACTGCCCCCCCTCCCCGACTCAACTAGCTAGACCCCTTACTACACCCTCCCTACCATGACAGTGAACGGTATTTCACAATCACGGAGTGACGTCATGGATGAGTCATCGCGGGTTAACTGCAAGGTCAGTAGTTCATAATTATCTTGTCAAATCAGTCGCCCTCTCTTAGTCCCGATACCCCTTTCTCCCCCTCCCTCCGACTGTTATCCCTACACCTATAGCTGCCATGGGAGGAGCGGTTAGAGAAGACAATTAATACTTGACAGCTGGTTGCTTATGTTGTAGAGCTCAACCCATTGACCTTTCTGGTCGACGTATTAATTGCTTGCAGATGAAAAACTACCTGAGGAGGAGAGCATACAGGCGCTTATTAGTATTGAAATAATAGACTGACTCATCAAACAACTGTCATAACTCTTTTCTCTCACAATAAGAGGGCGCCAACCCCCTGTTCCTCATCCACCGACCAACTCTCGATATTACGGCCCCCGCCCCTCCCTACCCGAAAGCCGATCCCCTCCTACCCTCACCCAACCATTACGGTGAACGGTATTCACAATCATGTAGTGACGTTAAGGTGTGTCATCGGCAGATAACTGCAAGGACAGCAGTTATCCTGTAAAATTAGTCGCCCTCCCTCAGCCCCTTTTTCCCCCTCCCTCCTAGTCCGACCGTTTTTCCTACATGGTTGCCGCATTCACCGAGTTCATCGAGTCGCGCCCCTATTTAGCTTGTCGCCCCTCCTTACTACCACCTATGAGTGAGTGATGTTCTCCTGACCCCCCTCCCCTCCCCTCCCCCGCCCGCACCCCAAGGACATCAATGCATTAATTTGAGAGGCTACCCAGACCGGTGGAGTCACCGAAGCGTGTCGCGAGGGAAAGCCAGTACTAGTCACCACTGAGCGTGTTGAGCCTTGTCTCTTTTTTGTGGGCTTGAAGGTGAGGGGAGGCGGATGGATGTAATGGGGGTGTGCGAAGTTCACCCCTGCTGGCTGTTCATCGGATTTCGAGATGAGGTGAGCGGACGATAATGTCGAGAGCATATTGAATTGAGTTCCCTGTTTTCGATTGAGAACATGAGTTCTGGCGTTTATAAGTTCTCCTTTGTGTAGTTGGTATTTTTAAATGTATGTCTTTAATAGGAAGTGATCGACTCGTTTTACTTATAACTAATAGTTTTGTCGGGCATCACGCACGTTAGATGAGATATGGAGACAGTCAGTCTAAAGATCACGATGTACTGGCCTTTCGAAGGGATTGAGTGTTTAATCAGACTACTGTGAGGGTTTGTCGGAGATTTATGTACCCGTTAGTTTATACTCGATCCTCTTTTACGAAGCACGAGGCCCGTTCTTAGACTACCATAGTGCGAGCGACGGGTTGACTGACACTTTTGCACAACACAGCTAGTGTGGGTGCTGTGTGAAGTCATTTGCTGACGGAACACTTCTACCAAAGACAGCTGAAATAAGTGAGATCCCAACCACTGGTTTGTTCCGCTTCCTACATGGAGTTGGCTAGAGAAAATTAAGGGTACATGCCCCTCTGTCCATATCGCCGGTGTAATTGGCTAGGCGAACCGATGGTGAGAGACGCAGCCCATTGGGGGAGGGTGGAGTGGTTATGCACGCATGTTCTATTTTTAGTGTTGAGGCGATGAGGAGAGGGTGGTTGATGGAGGGGGGTTGGGGCGCGTATGGACTATTTTTAGAAACGACATAAATATTAAGAAATGAGACGGGTGTGTGGAGCATTGAGGGGGTTCCCCTTTCGGAGTTTAGATGCTTGCCTTCTCTATTTTTATAAATGATATCAGGGTAGGGAGGAATGAGGTGTTGTTACCTCTGTGCGTGGTAGTGCTATGGTGGTTAAGGTTTATTGGTAACGTTTTATTTAATATGAAACAGTTATGTGTAACATACTGCAATGATAATAGGAACAAATTAGTTTATGTTTCATTGCATTATGAATTAAATTTTGTGCAGCATTCGCATAACTAGAATAACACAATGATAGAAATATAGCATTATTATATAAGTTTGTGTATTAGATGCTTCATAGGCAATCAAGTTTATGTTCTATGGACCATTCGGGGCAATACTTAGACAACAGTGAACCGACTATGAAATTATTATGTAAAGTGTATGTTTCAAATGGCATAAAGTACAAGTTATGTGCCACATGTATGTAGCTCACTAGAAAATTGTGAAACATATAGGTAGCATTTTACATGTTTAGCATTTCATATAGCATCAAGTTTCTATTTTATGCCGCATTAGGAGACTCAATAGACAACCGTCAAGAATACTTATGTATACTATAAATTTCTATATTTAATGCAGTTAAAGTTAGTGGTGTAAATTAAGGTTGCGCTGGAAGTTTACCAACGATTAAGAGAATAACGGGCTATAGCTGGCCCTGTTATAAACTGTGTTGAGACAAATGTGAAATGAAAACGGTATGATCACAGGAATTACGTCTGAATAATCAGTGATGTAGCCATCTCAGAGAGGATGCAGGGGACATACATGCGGTTTCTATTTTTGGAAAATACGTTATGTTAAGAGGTGAGGGGTAGAGAGTTGTGTGGTGAGAGAATAGGTACTATGATAGAGAGATTAGGGGCGTGTGTGCACTATTCTAGCAATGTCAATGTTAGGATATGAGACGAGTGAGTGGAGCATTGAGGGGATTCATCTTTCGGAGTGGAGATGCTTGCGTGCCATATTTTTATAAATGATATCAAGGTAGGGAGGAATGAGGTGTTGTTACCTCTATACGTGGTACTGCTATGGTTGAAGATGTTAAGATATATTTGTAACGTGTTATTTAATTTGAAAGATTTATGTGTAATATACGGCAATGATAATAGGGATAGATAAGTTTATGTTTCATTGAATTATGAATTAAATGTTGTGCAGTATTCGCATAACTGGATTAGACAATGGTAAAAATATGTAATTATTATATAAGTTTTGTGTATTACATGATTCATATGCAATCAAGTTTATGTTTTATGCACCATTCGGATCAATACTTAGACAATTGTGTAACGAATATGTACGTATTCTGTAAGTTTTATGGTTCATATGTCATAAAGTCTAAGTTATGTGCAACATTTATGTAGCTCATTAGACAATTGTGAAACATAGGTAGCATTCTACGTTTTGCCATTCATATATCATCAAACTTATATTTTATGACACATTCGGGTACTTAATAGATAACCGTTAAAGAATACATATGTATACTATAGATTTCGGTATTCAATGCAAGGGAGCTCAGCTTTATGTAGTAATAATAATGAAATTTTTTTTTCCATGATATTGAAGTTATGTATCATCCTACGGTGAAATATGAAATAAAGTAATAATTGTTTATGTATTGCGAGTGAACTTTAAATTTAAACCAGGTTACACTAAAATGTTTGGTGGAACATAGACATTTTGCAACGCAAGTGATGTAATTTGGAGTGGGCAGCAGTTTGCCAACGAACAAGAGAATAACAGGATATAGGTGTCACTGTTATCATCTGGGATGAGACAAATATGAAAAACAGTATGATCAGTGTAGTTAGGTCTGAATGATGAGTGACATGTTTAATGAAAGATGTAGTGTTAGGTTTTTCGATCGAGCATCGCAAGTAGTGATTTATGTAACAATGATATGTTTAGTAAAATAAATATTTTAATTATGTTGAAGTTATTTATCAGAATACAGTGAACGAAAGTAATAACTTTTATGTATAGCTATTGTACCGGTAGGGTCTCTAGCAGTAATGTAATGTGTAATGTTTTAAAGATCAAATGAGAAATACTTAGGCAATAAGATATAATTAACAAATCGAATACGAAAGTATTTTGCAAGTTTTATTTTTCATTTCATCAAGTATAAGTTATGTGTTACATACGTGCAGCTCATTTGACAATCATGAAACGTATGAATAGCATTCTACATGTTTTAGCTTTTATATGTCATCAAGTTTACGTCACATTCGGGATAGACAACCGTGAAAGAAAAATATAAGTTTATGTATTCAGTGTTTCATATGTCATGTTTGCGTATTTATGTAACACTCGTGGAACCCGTAGGCAATGATAAAACGAATACATGTGTATTCTGTACATTTCTGGACTGAAACCAGTAAGCTTGGGTTGATGTAGTCATGATGTAAAACATTGTTTCAATTATGTTAAAGTTATGTATCAGAGTACAATGAACTATGGAATAACGTAACAACTTTTATGTATGACATTCAAGTATACATTAAATGTAAACCATTCTGCACGTGTGTCACGATTGACGTATGATGTGTCTGGCGGAACATAGATCTTTTGCAAAGCAAGTGGTGTAAATTTGGATTGCACTGAAGTTGCCAATTGTAAGAGAATAACCAGCTGTATAGGTGTCGTGGTTATAATATATGTTGAGACAAATGCGAAAAGAAACGGTATGATCAGTGTACGTAGGACGAAAAAATGAGTAACATGTTTAATGTAACATGTAGTGTTATGTTTTTTTCGATCGTACGTGGCAAGTAAGCTGTGCTTAATGTAACAATGATAGGTTTATTTAAATAAAAATTCCATTAAGTTGGAGTTTTTGATCAACCTACAACGAACAACCGAAGAAATGGAAAACTTTTGTGTATGAAAATAGTGGCCGAGAAACTAGACGAAAATGTAATGCGTAATTTGTTTAAGATCCGGTGCGACATAACTTGCGTAGTGCAAGTTGAGAAGCTACACAATAAGTTACATGAAGGAGTTTCTGTTAAATTAAGATATAGTCAGAGTAGTTAGGTATGTATAGCGAGTGATATGTTTAATGAACTCTGTTATATGATTTTGTTTTCAGCTAGCAAAATATTTGTAAGAATAAGCTCTGCTTCCTTTAGTGATGATAGGTTTAGTAACATAACTATTCAATTATTTCGAAGCTATATATCAACATACAGCGAACGACGGAAGAATGTAATAATTTTGATGTAAAACTTTTGAAGTGAACATTAAATGCGAATCATTTTGTACGGGTTTGATGATTGATGTGCGGAATGTTTGGTCCCATATATCTCTTGTGGAGCAAGGGATGCAACGCGGATTTACACTCTCGTTAACCAAATAAAAAACGATTGAGTAAATACTTGTCATAGCTGTCGCTTTTATGAGATGTGTTTAAACAAGGATCGAGAGAAGCATTACACGTATACATTTTGTGTCGTTAGAGGACCTAAGTGCATATATAATGTCATTTGTTAAAGGACTAATATGAAATAATATGCGTGATACAAGTTAGGGAATAATATAAAAAATTGTCATATGATCAGAATAGTTAGGTGTCGATAACAAGTGATGTGTGAAATGTAACATGTACTGTGACTTTGCTTTCAGTAAGTCAAATGTTGCGCAATGTAAGTATAAGCCCCGCTTTATGTTGTGATGATAGGCTTAGTACAATAATTGTTTCAAACATGGTGGAGTTCTATATCAATATATGTTGAACTACAAAAGAAAGTAATAACTTGTAAGTAATGCATTTCAAGTGCGCATTAAATGTGCACCGTGTTACACGTCTATCCCCAAATTATGCGAATGAGTCTCAGGTTGGTTAACATAGAAGACCAATATGCAGGTGTGCATGACGAGTGATTTGTTTAATACAACATGCACTATGACTTTGTTTCAGTGAATGAACTATTGCGCAAGGTATGTATAAACCCCGCCTTAGATAGGTTGTACAATAAATGCTTCAATCATGGTGGAATTCTAATTCCCAACTACAGCGAACGACAGCAAGAATGTAATAATTTATATCATATATTTCAGGTGAATACTAAATGTAAAACATACATTTACACGTATGTCGTGATTGATGTGTAAAATGCTTCGTCGTGCATATATCTTTTACTAAGCAAATGCTATAAACAGGGTTTGCATTACGATTACACAATCGTAAAGTGTTTAAGTAAATAACACACGATATGTGTCGTTAACATAATCTATGTGTTTAGTCACAGGTGAAAAGAAACGACACAGATATAATGTTGAACAGGTGAACATATGAAATGAGTTATTTGTGAACGAACTAATGGGAAATAACAAATGCAACACAAGTTGATGAATCGAATTATAAATTACGTAGAGGAGTTTTAGTTCAGCTAGCATATGATCAGACCAGTAAGATATAAATAACCGGTTCTATTGTTGTAATATAACATCTTAGTCCACGCTAAGAGAAAACTGGTTCATGTAGTGATGATAGATTTATTACAGAAAATGTTTCACTTAGGTTGATGGTATCTTTTAACCAACACTGAATGACAAACGAACGCAGACAACGTATATGGGATAGATTCTAAGTGAAGTATAAATTGCGAACCATACCATTACGCTTGGCACGATATATGTGTGATGTGTTCGGGGGCCCATAGCCCTTTTGCAAAGCAGGTGATGTAAATCGGCTCTGCACTCCAGTTAGCAAAAACTAAACTAATTAAGTAACTGACACGCCATACGTCTCCCTATAATGCGTCATTTGCTAAAGCACTAATGTGAAACAGTACGACTAACACAATTTAGTGAATCGAATGATAAGTTACGTCTAGGAGTTTCTGTTTAGATAACGAGCAAATGCTCAGAGAAAGTATCTGTGTGAATAATGAACGATATTGTTAAGGTAACAAGCAATGTTCTTCTTTTTCGAATATGCAATGTAAGTAAGCTCTGTTTTATCTATTCACGATGACTTTATTAAAAGAAATCTTGGAATAACCACTGAACTTGTGCTGGATGTATCTACGTCAGTAATCAACAAGGGAATGCGTGGTGCAGATCCGACTTTTATGACACCAATCCTTCTTATGAAGTGACGTTTGGGATCTTTCGACGTAACGATCTATGGGGTAGGCATACGTCACGCCACGACTCAGTTTATGTGGAGTCGAGCAATAACCGAATTGTCTTATCATCAACTATCTGTCTGGTGCGAGGTCCTTCGTCATCGAATTTGTCACGATGTATATATAAGATGCACATCCCGCAGCTTCCGCGGTATGGCAGTCTCTGTAGTTTACCGTTACACCACCAAACAGACATACGCGCGGTCTCTGAAAACCAACGAATCATGTCATCATCTCATTAGTCTCAATGATGGCGGCCCCTCTTCAAAATCTGGCCTTCTTTCTAACCGAGTACGTTTTCTTTCATTGCACCTTGTGACTGAAGTCTTTAAAAACCCGCTGCGTACCTTTTGTATAAATATACTTGATGCATTGCATGCATCAATTATAAAAGAACTCGAAACCCGTGCCTAAGTTATACAATAGATACCTTTGAAATGAAAATTCGTTGATAACGCGTACATAAGTGACATCCCTTACATATGAAGCATGTAATGCATCACTACTATGACTGACTTACGCACAAGGAATCACGCGTCACATAAAATTGCCTTCATCACTAATAAATGGTTTACAAATGAAACATAAGTGATTGCACAAACTTATGTTTACAATACTTATAGTTACAGTTGTTCGTAGAGTCGTATTTTTGCTTCTGCTGCTTCAGTAAACCTCTACAGACTGACTCCATTTTTAGATAATGATGGTATGCATGGTTCAAACCAATTTTTCGTCACTTAGAAAAATTATTTTACTTTTCCGAAAGTATTACATTATCAAACGATGTTCAGTATTTAACATAATGGTTCACTTAAAACGTGTTTCATAAATATTTTCGTTAGGGAAGCACATCACTTCATTTAATATGAGTCAACTTGTTACAAATAATTGCCAAGTGTTAAATTATCCCTCACTTGTTTGTTTCGTTGCCATATCTTAAAATTGTGGTCAATGTTTAGAATCACATTTTATGTTTTCACGTTATGAACTTTGTAATTTCTCTGGTACGCAGCGGGTTTATAAAGACTTCAGTCACAAGGTGCAATGAAAGAAAACG